>SJYQ01038387.1:0-10302 GCA_006410935.1 Redunca redunca
TGACCCAGAGAGATGTTATGGGGAGGGAGGTGGGAGGGGGATTCATGTTTGGGAATGCATGTACACCCATGGTGGATTCATGTCAATGTATGGCAAAATAAATACAGTATTGTAAAGTAAAATAAAGTAAAAATAAAAACTAAAAAAAAATGTTACAGGATTATTCAGACTTCCTAATTCTTAAAGTTATTTTTGATAAATGATATTTTTAAACAGTTATTCATTTTGCCTAATAAATTTTCACCTTTATTGCCATAAAGGTGTTCAAAACCTCCTTATCATCTGAATCTCTGCAAAGGAAATCTTTTTCCATTCCTATATACTGTTTGTGTCATCACTATGGTTTTCCTTCATGAATCTCACCTGACATTTGTCAAGTTTAATTCTCTTTTCAAAAAGCCAACTTTGAACTTTTTGTGTCTCTGGATTATATGCTTGCTTTCCATTCAATTTGTGTCTGCTCATCTCCTTCGATTTACTTTCTTTGGGCTTATCCTATTGTTCTTTTTCTAGCTTAAACTGGNAGCTTTTCTTCTAACATAAGCATCTAGCATTACAACTTTCTTCCAAGTATCTCTTTAGTATACTCCCATAGGTTTTTATATGTGATACCATTCAGTTTTTAAATTTCCCCAATTTCCATTACAATTTCTTTTATAATAGTAACTTCTTTCTGAAGTTCATCCTTTAGAATTTCTTTTATTGAGTGTCTATTAGTAGGAAGTTTAGTCAATTTAACTAAAAACTATTTTGCCCTCATTTTTGAAAGATGATTTCACTGAGTACAGAATTCTAGATTGACAGCTATTTTTCCCCCACAACGTTGAAAATAACATTTCCCTGTCTTCTGGCCTCCATTATTGCTGTTGAGAAGTCAGATGTCAATGGAATCACTGTTTTTCAGTAGGTAGGCTGTCTTCTGTCTGGTTGCTTTTAAGATCTACTGTTTTTGGTATTCTGCAGTACCAAATGCACCTTATAGCTGCACATGTATTTCTTCGTTTCGCTTTTCTTTCATAAGTTGCTAAGCATTGTCAGAATTTCTGAACTGTGTGGCATCCCAGTAGCTTTGGGAAACATTAAATGACTTTTCAGATTTTGTACTACTTTCACCTCTCCTTCTGAAGCTTTTAACTGTGTGGTATTCTGGATAATTTTCTAAAACCTGCTGTCCAATTAACCAGTTCCCTCTTCAACTCTTCAACTGTACTTAGTGATCTAATAAGCCAGTCTTTGATTTTATTTAAATTACTATGTTTTTCATTTCTAGGAGTTCTATTTGGTCTTTTTTTTCAAAAGGCCTTTTTCATTCTTATAATTGATTGGCTGCTTACTCATTTTCTTCATTTCTTTTTCTTTAAATATACTAAACATATTACTTAGACTATGTCTGATAATTCAAAAAACTAAGGGATTGGTATTTTCCACTGTTTTGTTGCTTCTGCTGGCTCTCTCCTCATTGTGTTCCATTTCTTTGAGTGCTTGGCAACCTTTAACTCTGAATACATATTCTTTGGAAAATTACCTATAGGAATACTTCAGTGCCTGAGAGGAAAATGGGTTCCTCCTCTATTACTCCTGCTAGAAACCTAAAGGCACTATCAACCCAGGCCACTTTGGACTGAAATCTTGGCTTGGTAATGTGTAGGATTCCTCATTTCTGCTGTCCTAATATTGTGTTCAATGTCCTATAAATATGACCTTTGTGTAAAGATAGTAGTTTAAATATTTGCAATTAATCTCACTCTTACCTCATCAACAGAATAGTGATAAGAACTGTTTATATTTTTTGTTTAAATTGTTTATATTTGTAATTGGGAAAAAGGATAGATGACTGATAGCTAAATGAGCAGTAGAGAAGGCAGCCAGTAACCAATCTGGACCATAGAAGCCCCCAGTTCTCAAGAACTAGTGACACCAAACTTCAAGAAGTAGGGGTAAAATGAGGAAAGTAGTAAAAAGTAAGCAAAGTTAACTGATAGTGGATCCTATTCCCCACCCTTCAGAAGAAAGGTGTATCTCAACAAGACCCTTGACAATCTAGTTCCAGCTACACCTCATGCCGCTTTGGGCTTCAGGATCCCTGCTCCTGTGGTCCCTTCTGCCTGTTAATTGTCATGTTCTGCCTTTAATTCACCTGGATAACTCAGAATACAAATATTTGCTTGAACTAACATTAGAAGCGGAGAAGGCAATGGCACCCCACTCCAGTACTCTTGCCTGGAAAATCCCATGGATGGAGGAGCCTGGTAGGCTGCAGTCCATGGGATCGCTAAGAGTCAGACACGACTGAGCGACTTCACTTTCACTTTTCACGTTCATGCATTGGAGAAGGAAATGGCAATCCATTCCAGTGTTCTTGCCTGGAGAATCCCAGGGACGGGGGAGCCTGGTGGGCTGCCATCTATGGGGTCGCACAGAGTCAGACACGACTGAAGCGACTTAGCAGTAGCAGCAGCAACATTAGAAAGAACTATACAATTATGTTCCATCGCCATATTTTTAAAAAACTGACTGAAAGAGTTTAGGAGCAGTTAGATCCTGAGATTTTTCTCATACATTCTGCACAGTTTCATCCTGTCTCTCACTCCAGAAAAAGGCCAGAAGTATTTTCTTCTCCAGGGAAGACCCAAGGCCCAGGGGCCATACTGACAACAGTAAATGTAGTATTCCGGATGTTGAGACACTTCCAGCCCTCTCCCTGTTTGCTTCCAAACTATTGTACCCAGAGACNAAAAGAAATGGAGAAAATAGTAATAAATCAATTAACTAGTTCAAGAAAATTTGCTGGAAATGAGGAATATGAGTTTCTAAATTAAAAACATCCACTGAGTACTCAGGGATGGTGGAAGAAAACAGACCCATGGCAAGGTACATCAACATGAAATTTCAGAGAACTGGAGTTAGAAGATTCTACAATTTCCAAGCACAGGGCAGAAAAGGAGGGCAGGATATATACAAAGGATCAGGTGTCCAAATAGTTTTAGATTTCTTATTATACCACTGGAACCTAGAATTCATTGGAGCACTACCATCAGAATTCTGAAGAAATCTGATTTCTAATCAATGATTATTTACCCAAACTAGCAGCCTGCAAGATGGTTCAATCAGAGATATTTTAGACATCCAGTGTCTCAAATTGAGCACCACATACCCTTTCCAAGAAAGTTACTCAATGATACATGCTTGTGTGCTAAGCCACTTCATTTGTGTCCAACTCTTTGCAATCTCATGGACTGTAGCCCACCAGGCTCCTACGTTCATGGGATTCTCCAGGCAAGAATACTGGAGTGGGTTGCCATGCCCTCCTCCAGGGAATCTTCCCAACCCAGGGATCAAACCTACGTCCCTTACATCTCCTGCATTTGGAAGTGGGTTCTTTACCACTAAACAAGAGAATAAACCAAGAAAGACTAAGACATAACAGGATAAAGGAGATCCAGTTCAGTTCAGTCATTCAGTCGTGTCCGACTCTTTGCGACCCCATGAATCGCAGCATGCCAGGCCTCCCTGTTCATCACCATCTCCCAGAGTTTACTCAGACTCACGTCCATCGAATCCGTGATACCATCCAGCCATCTCATCCTGGGTCGTCCCCTTCTCCTCCTGCCCCCAATCCCTCCCAGCATCAGAGTCTTTTCCAATGAGTCAACTCTCTGCATGAGGTGGCCAAAGTACTGGAGTTTCAGCTTCAGCATCATTCCTTCCAAAGAAATCCCAGGGTTGATCTCCTTCAGAATGGACTGGTTGGATCCCCTTGCAGTCCAAGGGACATGGGAGAAACAGGAAGGGAATCCTTGGATGACAGGGCAGGAGGATACCATGATGAAAACTAAATACCAGGCATAGAACACAATCATTTAAGATTTCTTCACTAAGATGAAACTGATAACTGATATTTCAGAATAAGAGTAACCTTAGAAAACTGAGAAAGTCTACAGTTGATTCACGGGAAAGTACACTAGAAACAAGATGAGTATTCACTCCAAAGCAAACAAAAACCTGTGCAGCAGGAAAAGTGAAAACTTTCCTCTATGACTCATATAGCCACAAAAATAATATAAACACAATATTAATCTAACCAAAATGATAATAAAAGTATACTGGGAGGGTAGAAGAGGGGAAAGGTGATAGCAGAGAGAAGACAGTAGATGATGACTAAAATTGAAAAGTCAGTTAGAGGTTATACAGTATTTTATTTTGAAATATGAAGGAAATACCAAAATAATTAACATTAAAACTCTGTAGCAGAGTGCCTTCTCCCAAAACTTGAGGTAAATCAATGGCCTCAGAGGAACTTCCCAGATCTCACTATGTCCCCCCAGTTCAGCATGGAGCCCTGGCCTTCCCTTCCATTATATCAGGATATCAGCTGTGACTGATTACTCCCTTTTCCAGGTTTTCCGCTCTCTTTCCAAAAGTTATGTCCATTCACCTTCAATCAAGAGAAGAGAAAACTAAGAATTCTCACTTTTCTACTTGGCTTCAGATTTGGACCATCAGTAAGAAATCTCAAGATTTACCTACTCACACACATGGCTCCTGGAAGGAAGCAGGCAGAGCTGAGTGTTCCCCAAGCCTCAGCTTTGCCCTTAGCTGCTATTCTTTGCCCCTGAAATGACATTTCTTCCTGTTTATGATTCTGTGTTCATTTCCTTTAATGGCAGGAGACACAAATCTAGTTTCATTCTACCAATTTTATGTCTAATTCATCTGTTGGTCTTCCAAAGCACCTAAGCATACCTCCTTATGTTTAGTAAGTACACAGTGGGTGAATAATTGGAATTGAATTTTGAAAAATCTCTTATAATATCTTCAGTCCATTCACGACCTTAAATTGTTGTTGTTGTTCAGTGGCTTAGTCATGTCCAACTCTTTGCAACCCCATGAACCACAGCACGCCAGGCTTCCCTGTTCTTCACCATCTTCTGGAGCTAGCTTAAACTCATGTCCATTGAGTTAATGATGCCATCCAACCATCTCATCCTCTGTAGCCTCCTTCTCCTCATGCCTTCAATCTTTCCCAGCATCAGGGTCTTTTCCAATGAGTTGTCTCTCGCATCAGGTGGCCTAAGTATTGGAGCTTCAGCTTCAGCATCAGTCCTTCCAATGAATAGTCAGGGTTGATTTCTTTCAGGATTGACCGGTTTGATAGATAACCTTGCTGTCCAAAGGAGTCTCTAGAGTCCTCTCCAGCACCACCACTTAAAAGCATCAATTCTTTGGCACTCAGCCTTTTTTTTGTATGGTCTAGCTCTCATATCCATACATGACTGCTGGAAAAACCATAGCTTTGACTATATGGACTTCTGTCAGCAAAATGATGTCTCTGTTTTTTAAATACGCTGTTTAGGTTTGTCATAGTTTTTCTTCCAAGGAGTATCTTGGAAGAAGACACTTTATAAATTTAATCATAAAATTAAAAGACCTCAAATTAGATTCAAATATTTTATCCAGCATGCTCCAATCAATTTTTTTTTAAAAAGTACACCTTCATGCAAATGAAACTGAAAACATACTTTGGCTGAATAATCTCTTGTACACATGCAAAAGATGACAACATACCTGTTAATAGTACCGCCTGCTTTCCCAGAAAGGAAGAGAAGGGGAGAAGGCAGGGGAGGAAAAAACATTTTCTGCATATATTAAAGGCTATCATACCTATGAATTAATTACAGGTTTATTCTTAAAGTCTCATAGTTAATAAGGTAAGGCATCAGATATCAGTAAGGCTTTGTCAAATAAGTGTCCATTGACAGATGAAAGGATAAAGAAGAAGTGGTGTACACACACACACACACACACACACACACACACACACACAATGGAATAGTACTCAGCCATAAAAAAGAATGAAACAATGTCATTTGCAGCAACATGGATGAACTGTGAAGGTACTATGCTTAGTGAAATCAGAAAAAGGCAAGTACTGTATGTTTTCACTTGTATATGGAATCTAAAAAAATGAAACACATGAATAGATGTAACAAAACAGAAACACAATCATAGATACAGAGAACAAATTACTGGTTAGCAGTGGAGAGAGGGCTAGATGGAAGAGCATGATAGGGGTAGGCAATTAAGAGATACAGACTACTAGGTATCAAATAGATGACACAAGGATGTAATATACAGCACAAGGAATAACCAATATTTTTGATAACCTTAAGTGGAGTATAACCTACAAAAATATAAAATCACTGTGTTGTTCACCTGAAATTAATATAACATTGTAAATCAGCTATACTTGAATTTAACATTTTCTATAAGTATAATCAGGGAAAAACTAATAAATACATCTTGAAAAATAAATTAAAAACTTTATAAAAGAACCTACCATTTAATCACAAATTCAGAAAACACAGTAATAATTTCCAGTGTTTATTAAATTTATTGAAAGATGTGCATTTTCTGACACTGATCTGCTGAATCTGTTCCTTAGAACTAGATTCTAAAACACTAACCTCTAAAATTTTTTATCCTCTTACTTCATTATGCTTAGAAATTTCCCAACACAATATTATTCATATTTATTACTGTCTATTTACTAACTTCCTTCAGATTTTTACAAAGCCCCAAATCAATGACTAAATGAAAACATGTTCCAGCTTACTGAGTGGAAATAAAGCAGCAGATGTAGCAATTGAAAGCTTCAAGGAACAGAAAGCCAATTCTTCAGGGGAATAAAACTTGGAATAACCTCAGCTGTGGAAAAGGGCTCCCATCCCCCCAGACTAGGAATATTTTATGAAGAAAATAAAAGCTTTCAAATGCCAAAGGGAAAAGAAAAGCCTTAAAGGATGGAAAATGTTGAAAGAAGCCTGCCAGTGGGACCTACACTTTTAAGTATCAATCAGAATTGGCCATATGCAAAGCTTCAAGGATTTTGTCAGTGAGCACCATTCCTCTTCTTGGCAAGTTCATAAAAATGGCTATTTCTTTGTAAAAAAAAAAAAATGTTCTTTCTTGCTCTCCTTTCTAATCATGAAAGCATGTGTAAGCCTCTGTCTGCCCCCTGATCACCCAGTTACACACAGTGATGGATTCATGTCATATACACCTATATATAACATAAAGTATGTGCCAGGAGTACCTTTCCAACAATACTTGTGCCCTGATCCCCTGAAAATGCCTGACTCACCTTAAAAAATAAAAGGGCATTAAATTCTCTGTTAAGTAGAATAAAATTTTTCACCAGTTAAAATAAATGGACTTACCCATGCCTTGGAACTATTCAAGAAAATATTAATGATTGTATTTGGAAAAGTAATTAGATCAAATTCCATTCTTTCACTTTACAGATGAGAAATTTTAAGCCTGGGACAGTAAAATGACATCATCAAGGTCACAAGGCTACTGTGATGCAGCAATCAGTATCATATTTTGAACCTATAGGACATGTAGTGGTAAAGAGCAAAAGAGGGCACTGATATGGGAAATAAGCAGTTCCAAAGGGGTTATTCTCCATCCAGAGAAAAAGTATGTCAGAAGGCTGCAGAAAGACTACTGGAACTAAAGGATGTTTCTGTATATGCTGCTGCTGCTAAGTTGCTTCAGTCGTGTCCGACTCTGTGCGACCCCACAGATGACAGCCCGCCAGGCTTCCCCGTCCCTGGGATCCTCCAGGCAAGAACACTGAAGTGGGTTGCCATTTCCTTCTCCAATGCATTAAAGTGAAAAGTGAAAGTGAAGTTGCTTAGTCGTGTCCGACTTTTCGCAACCCCATGGACTGCAGCCTACGAGGCTCCTCTGTCCATGGGATTTCCCAGGCAAGAGTACTGGAGTGGGGTGCCATCGCCCTCTCCATCTGTATATGCTACACACCACAAACTCACTTAAGTGAGATGCTAAACGCTACCTAAAAACGTGTCATTGTAGCAAATATTTAGTCTTAGTCATGTGAACACCTCTTCACAAGCCTACATATAATTCCTCTGCTTTGGAAAATATTCAATGTAGTACTGACATACAGATCAATGAAACAGAATTGAGGGTCCAGAAATAAACCCTTATATTTACAAATGATTTCCAACCAAGATACCAAGGCAATTCAATAGGGAAAGGAGAGTATTTTTTCAACAAACAGTACTGGGACAAATGGATATCCACATATAAAAAGAAGAACTTAAGACTCTGACCTCACACTATATACAAAAATTAAATCAAAATGGATTAGAGACATGACTGTAAGAGCTAAAATTATAACACCTTTAGAAGCAAACATGAGAAGACCTTCAAGACCTTGAGTTGGGCAAAGATTTCTTAGCTTTGACACCAAAAGCACAATCCAATCAGGAAAGAATTCATAAATTGTACTTCATCTAGCACCATTCTCACATGTAACTGTAATACTAATTGACAGATGTGGCGCCTTATCCATATTCCTCTTGGGAGT
Source organism: Redunca redunca (assembly GCA_006410935.1). Classification (NCBI taxonomy): domain Eukaryota; kingdom Metazoa; phylum Chordata; class Mammalia; order Artiodactyla; family Bovidae; genus Redunca; species Redunca redunca. Next base: position 8,396 of record SJYQ01038387.1, read on the forward strand.
CTCTATGGTACCAACCGCATAGTTAAGTGCTAAGTAAGTACTGGTTAAATGAATAAGACACTTTTCCTGGTCACCAGGAATGAAGTCTATTTCAGTTTTCATATACTTCTATAAACTCAAAATTCATATAAGGAATTTAGTAATACATTGAGAATTAAATTGTTGTACAGTACTCTTCAGTTTAAAGCTTTAATAAAGGTGCTAAGCAAAATGTTCAACAACTGGAAAATGGTTAAATAAGCCATGGTTGGGACTTCCTTGGCAGTCCAGTGGTTAAGACTCTGCTTCCACTGCAGGGGGCATAGGTTCAATCCCTGGCTGGGGAACTAAGATCCCACATCCCACGCAGCATGGTCAATAAATAAGTAAGCAACCAAGCAAGCTGTGGTCCAAGTTAGCAGAGGTAAAAGCCAAGGATCTAAGCAGTGGTTTCCTAGAAACAGCTCATACTAGCTTGGGAGAACCAACTGAGCAGATCTGTCCCAACCTCACATTCAGTGACACATCAGTAAGACTGAAATTGGCCATGACAGGAATGTTAACACCATGAAAATTAACAATGGCTAGTTGTTAAATATTCTTTATCATACCACTAGATACACAGGATGGTGATCAATACTTGATAAAAAACCATTGTTGGAAAGGTTGTTGGGATCTTTATCATAAGGTACAAATCAGGCTAATTAATACTATATGAACCCACTGATCAATCAACCATGACAAAAACAGAGGCATCAGACATTAAGAACCTATTAATATGATGCAGTAGGAAGTACACAGCATCACTAAGAAGTCTTCTTGCCAAAAACAGAATCTGGTTCTAATCAAGTCTAGACCTATCCACTTGTTTATAGGACATACAGGAGACAGAAGAGGAGAGAACAAGCCAAATACCGAATGTGGAAATGTCTACAGAATGGATAATTTTCTAATGAATAGCAAGGGAGGGGCTTAAGAAAGACTATTAATAAAAGAGACTTAACAGATGCAAAACAAGTGCAATGTGCATGCTGCCCTTGCTTGGATCATGAGTGGAACAAGCTGCTATAAAAAGACATACTTGAAACAATTCAGGGAATCTGAACACTGGCTAGATAGATGATATTAAGGAATTATTACTAATTTTGTTACATATGATAAAAGCTTAGTCATTGGTTTAAACGCCTTATCTGCTAGAGATACAGCTCTGGGAGTTGGTGATGGGACAGGGAAGCCCGGCATGCTGCAGTCCATGGGGTCGCAAAGAGTCGGACACAACTGAGTGAGTGAACTGAACTGAACTGAACTGATGTATGAAACTATTACACCACCTGAGATTTGCTTCAAAATAACCTGGGGGTGGGGGTTCTCTACTTTTACACACATTCAAAATTTTTCTGTAATACAGTTTTTAACAGAGTAGCAAGAGTACAGAACATGTATAAAAGAATGACAAAATTAACAGTCCTGACATGGATGTACCTTCAAGAAATGACATAGTATGCAAAAGCATGGGGGAAACATGCACAATGTGATCCCAATTATTTTATTTTATTTTTTTTTAACTTTAGTTTACTTTACATTACTGTATTGCTTTTGCCAAACATTGACATGAATTCACCACGAGTGTACAAGCGTTCCGAAACATGAATCCCTTCCCACCTCCCACCCCATACCATCTCTCTGGGTCCTCTCCTTGCACCAGTCCCAAGCATCCTGCATCCTGCATCCTGCATCGGATATCGACTGGCAATTCGTTTCTTATATGATAGTATGCATGTTTCAATGCCATTCTCCCATCTCATCCCACCCTCTCCCTCTCTCTCTCCCCCAGAGTCCAAAAGTTCACTCTATAGATCTGAGGCTCTTTTGTTGTCTTGCATACAGGGTCATCATCCCCATCTTTCTAAATTCCATATATATGCGTT
>SJYQ01038407.1:0-50276 GCA_006410935.1 Redunca redunca
AAGTGAAAAGTGAAAGTGAAGTTGCTCAGTTGTGTCCGACTCTTAGCGACCCCATGGGCTGCAGCCCACCAGGCTCCTCCATCCATGGGATTCTCCAAGTAGGAGTACTGGAGTGAGGTGCCATTGCCTTCTCCGCACATTGAACTCTAAGACTTAACAAATTTGCTGAGAATTCCTGGCCATTGTTTTGCTACATGCAGGGAAATGAGAAGACGAGAAATGTACTTGGAGGCACAGCAATGAAGCTAGACTTGGCTATTTTTCTCTGACTAAATTGGAATTACATATACTACATGTACTAAGTAGCAGCCAGGAAACTACCTAACTACATATACTAAATATACATATACTACATACGGAGTATATGAACTATACATACTCCTTGGGGGGAGGTGTTTCCCAGGGATAGCCCTTGTGATGTCTACAAACAGTGGATTTGATTGAACTTGTCGGGGCACCACTATTATATATATTTGGCCAACTTTATCCTTTGTCTTGTGAAAATTCTCAGTACTATCATTATTAAAATAAAGAGTAAATTTAAATAATTCTAGCACAATTTCAATCACCTGGTCCGATCTGCAAGTTCTCATCTAATGATGTGAGCTTGATGGGAAGCATGGTTGCTTCATCAATGGGAGACTTCAGAGACATTAAAAAGCCCCATTTGTCTTTGAATTTTAAAGTAAGGGAAGTTGGTTTGTCTTTGAATTTAAAAGGAAGAGAGGTTGGCAGTCCTGTACACAGTCTGTCAGGACATGACTTAGAAGGCTTGACAATTTGATGTAAAGCATGTTTTCCACTGAGTAAAATCATGTCACTCACTATATCACTGTCACATTTTCTTTCATATGCTAGCTGCATTTGATTAGCATCAGTAATAGTAACAACACTAGTAGCTAAGATTTATTGATAGGCGACTACACATCAGGCACGGTGCTCTCAACCACCCTAGAATATATGATTATTGTCCCACTATTTAAAATTGAGGCTCCTTTACAGTACTGCTATAGATTGAGGTGCGTCCTCCCCAAATTCATTTGTTGAAGCCCTAATCTCCAGTGTGATGGTACTTGGAGATGGAGCCTTGGTCATGAAGGTAGAGTTCTCATGGTGGGATTAGTGCCCTCGTAAGAGGAGACATAAGAGAACTTGCTGTCTCTCTCCAGGTACCAAGGTAAGGCCATGTGAGTGAACATCTAGAAGGCGATTATTTGCAAATCTGGAAGAGGACATTCTTCAGGAGCTGAACCCACTGGCACCTTAATCTTGGACTTGCCATCCTCCAGAACTGTAATAAATAAACATCTCCTGTTTGAGCCAAATAGTCTGTGGTGTTCTGTTACACAGCCTGAGCTGACTGAGACAAGTACATACCTCCTTGATGGTTGTTACGATTCGATAAACTAATACATACAAGGAGGTGTGATCTTTAAGTCTGCAGAGAAGCGATATGTCTTTAATGACATATTGGAAAAGTGCTCTTTCTGAATTTTTAAAAATGATAAATACATAGGTAAAATGACTTTAGCAAAAACAAAAAAAAAATTACTATTTATTTATAATAAAATGTTACGTGCTGTATTGAGGAATCTCTTCCTCCAAGTACTTTATCAGTGATGCTGTCATCCCCTGGAATGCTGAAGGGAGCATATGTTAAGAAAAACAAGATCCAGAGTCAGTTGATGCTGGTCCCAGTAACAGCCCTTCTGGTTCATTACTGACGGTATTATAGCTCTGGACAGATTACCGAGCTCCTGAAGTCTGTGCTTCTTCATCTATTAAATGAACACAGAAGTAACTGCTTTGGAACATCACATGATGATTAAAAATCAATTAATATCAAATTTATGAAGCAAATTCACACAGGCAATACAAACAGAAGACATTAGTGTGAGCTTGCTTAATTCCTCTTCCAGTCTCCCCTTTGAGCTTGCCAATAATTCCTCTTCTCTTTTATGTCTTTCACCATCCTTCTACCCAGATAACTGAAACTGAAGTGGCCTCTGGGAAGTGGAATTAGTGTGGAAGGGACAAAAGGGTAAAGGATTGTTTCAGTGCTTCATCCCACCCACTTCACTCACCTCACAGTCACAATCTGGCCTCCATCTAGGACCACGCCATTCATTTGGGCTATAAAGATGGCAGCCACCGCTTCATAAAGGGCCGTACCATCCATGTTAATGGTTGCTCCGACTGGCAGGACAAATCTAGTCACACGCTTATCAATTCCCAGATTTTCTTCCAAGCAGCGGAAGGTGACGGGCAAAGTTCCAGCACTAAGGGACAACAAGAGAGACGAGAGTTATGTCCACTATAGAGAAGCAGGACAAAGCACAATCTCAAATGCCACCACAAAGCTTTTGTTTTTTGTTCCAGTCAAACAATGTGACTTGAAAAATGTAGCATCTGGAACTAAATTAAAACCCATCGATTTGCCATATAGGCCATTACACAGTGTTGAACAGAGTTCTATACTCGAGTAAAAAATGTTTTAAATCCAAATAAATTTTAATTCTAGCAATAAAGCAAAACAAAAAAACAAAACAGAAACAAACAAAAAACCCCTTGATCTGGAGGCTCAAATTCAATCTTATTAAGATGCTAATTAGGCAGCAAAATATTTTTGTTGGTTCTAGTTTTTGAGATCTACTCAGAGCTTCAAGTTCTTTCCCTTTGGTCCCTATTTCCATGTTGGATTAAATATTCAAAACCTGTGATTGCCCACATTAATGGGGCTGCAAAATAAAGGTAAGGAAAAGCATCAGCTACTAATAGTAAACAGAAGGAGGAATGTTTGAATGACCCATAATTTTATGCTAGAAGCACTGTTTCCAACAAGATTAACTGCATGGGTTGTACCCAGCCCCTGGGAATTGCCCTGAGCTGGCTTGCTAATTTTGAGAAAGCTGGACAAATATGGTAAGCACCATTCAGCAAGAATCCAGTTCAGTTCAGTTCAGTTCAGTCGCTCAGTCGTGTCCAACTCTTTGTGACCCCATGAATCGCAGCACGCCAGGCTTCCCTGTCCATCACCACCTCCCAGAGTTCACTCAGACTCACGTCCATCGAGTCCGTGATGCCATCCAGCCATCTCATCCTCTGTCGTCCCCTTCTCCTCCTGCCCCCAATCCCTCCCAGCATCAGAGTCTTTTCCAGTGAGTCAACTCTTCACATGAGGTGGCCAAAGTACTGGAGTTTCAGCTTCAGCATCATTCCTTCCAAAGAAATCCCAGGGCTGATCTCCTTCAGAATGGACTGGTTGGATCTCCTTGCAGTCCAAGGGACTCTCAAGAGTCTTCTCCAACACCACAGTTCAAAAGTATCAATTCTTCGGCACTCAGCTTTCTTCACAGAACAACTCTCACATCTATACATGACCACTGGAAAAACCATAGCCTTGACTAGACGGACCTTTGTTGGCAAAGTAATGTCTCTGCTTTTCAATACGCTATCTAGGTTGGTCATAACTTTTCTTTCAAGGAGTAACGTCTTTAATTTCATGGCTGCAGTCACCATCTGCAGTGATTTTGGAGCCCCCCAAAAATAAAGTCTGACACTGTTTCCACTGTTTCCCCATCTATTTCTCAGGAAGTGATGGGACCAGATGCCATGATCTTCGTTTTCTGAATGTTGAGCTTGAAGCCAACTTTTTCACTCTCCACTTTCACTTTCATCAAGAGACTTTTTAGTTCCTCTTCACTTTCTGCCATAAAGTGGTGTCATCTACATATCTGAGGTTATTGATATTTCTCCCAGCAATCTTGATTCCAGCTTGAGCTTCTTCCAGCCCAGCATTTCTCATGATGTACTCTGCATATAAGTTAACTAAGCAGGGTGACAATATACAGCCTTGACGTACTCCCTTTCCTATTTGGAACCAGTCTGTTGTTCCATGTCCAGTTCTAACTGTTGCTTCCTAACGTGCATATAGGTTTCTCAAGAGGCAGGTCAGATGGTCTGATATTCCCATCTCTTTCAGAATTTTCCTATTCCCTGGGGATCCTCACAGACATTCCAACTCCCTGATAAATGGTCATTGCCAACTCTAGAGTCTCACCTATGACACAGGGCAGAAAAGCTCTGTAGCTAATTAAAGACCCAATGTGGAGTGACTTCACTCCCACTCCTCCCAGGCGTGGGATACAAATTCATGACCATAGGAATCAATCTCAAAGGCCAAAACTCCTGACACGTTTGGTGTCTTCTAAAAGAGGAGACCTACAAGAGTAAGAGTTGCTGAAAGCCAGACTATTTATTTCCATGTGGATAGAGGTGATGGGAGGGCAAGTGGATTTGCTTCAGAGTTTAATGAATATGGAAAGCAACACAGAACATTCTAACTGCCATAGGAATACCTTGTGAGCCATTCTCTTTTTTCTTATTCAAACTTTAGCAAACTGACTTGAGAGAAACCCCTAGTGTGGTCGGCACATTTGTCTCTCTTGTCTTTATAGCCTTAGTCATAGTTCCCTCCTACTTGTCAGGATTAGGGCTGGACAAAGACGATTGCAAAGGTCTCGGTTCCTCAGAGTGGAAGAGGACTGTCAGCTTCAGGCATGATAAATAAAATGCAGATTCCAGGACCAACTCAGAACCAAGGACCCTGAAGCTCTAAACTTAGGGTCTTGTAAATCTGCACCTTAACATCCCACAGACCCACAAGCCCTATTAACAAGCTTAGAGAAGGCAGAGTCATCTTACTGAACCATTCTTTGTGATTTCAGGTCAGGGGTCTGTCTCATGCCTCCTCTTTGGCTTTAGGTGGGGAAAAGTTATGGATGTTTGGAGACTTCTCATTAAAGAAACCCGAGGAACCCAGGGAAAAGGTTGGGGTCTGGCCTCATTTACATGTGGGAGTGTCGCTGTACCTGGCTTTCTGCCTCAGCTATTTCAAGAGAAGTTAGTGTCCTTTTCAGATGTGTAGAACAGACTTTTGGACTCTGTGGGAGAGGGAGAGGGTGGGATGATTTGGGAGAATGGCATTGAAACATGTATACTATCATGTAAGAAACGAATTGCCAGTCTAGGATACAGGATACAGGGTGCTTGGGGCTGGTGCACTGGGATGACCCAGAGAGATGATATGGGGAGGGAAGTGGGAGGAGGGTTCAGGATGGGGAATTCATGTACACCTGTGGTGGATTCATGTCAATGTATGGCAAAACCAATTACAGTATTGGAAAGTAAAAAAAAAGAAAAAAAGAAAAATAAAATAAAATTCTTATTGACTCTCAAAAAAAATTAATTAAAAAAAAAAAGTTAGTGTCCTTTGGCTTCCCTGGTGGCTCAGATGGCAAAGAATCTGCCTGCAATGCAGGAGACCCAGGTTGGATCCCTAGGTGGGGAAGATCCCCTGGAAAGGGAATGGCAACCCACTCTAGTATTCTTGCCTAGAGAATTCCATGGACAGAGAAGCCTGGTGGGCTACGATCCATGGAGTCACAAAGAGTCGAATACAAGGGGGCAACTAATACTCTCACTTTCACCTAATGTCCTTTATTCCTCTCCCACACCCCCAGCCCCTTTCTAAGACCCTCTGATGTCACCAGGACACCATGATTGGTCTGAAATGGCTGCATAGCTGTGGTGGGCAGCTAGGTTCTCACTGGTGTGGATCTAAGGACACTGCTGGGACGACTGGTATATATCCACTATTATTACTGCATTCATTCCCCCACACTGTCATCAAAGGGTCTTTAGACAATTCAAGAGACTGAGGAACACAATTGGTGAGGCATGAAAATATTCTTACTGCCACTAGGGGATATTCTTTGTGTCTTAAAAATTCATATGTACCCCATCAGTCCAAATTAGGATTTGAGGATTTTAACTCTTTCTTGTATTGACAGGCTGACATTCTTACATTGTGTTTTTTTCTTTTTTGGCTCCTGCCTCCATGGTCATATGATTTAGATATAATTTTCTTGTTTTTTTATTTTTTTATTTTTTATCCAGATTGGTTTTAACAGCAGGCACTGAGGTCAGAGGAATGCAGAGAGATGTGTCCCAGACCACCCCCCAACCCAATCCAGCTGCCCTGACACCAGCCCCCGTGCCTATTGAGAAAATGGGGCCAACCCTCCCCTCTATGTCCCATACAGGCCAAGGTCCGAGGAGGTCGAAAGTGTATTTAACTGTGTCCCTGGGGCTTTTCCCTTGTGGTCATAATGGGAAAGAAACCTTGAGTTAATTCTCAGTACATGACTCCTGCCACCGTGACTTTAAAAAGAAAATAAAAGAAATTCTGCTGCTGCTGCTAAGTCGCTTCAGTCGTGTCTGACTCTGTACGATCCCATAGATGGCAGCCCACCAGGCTCCTCCGTCCCTGGGATTCTCCTGGCAAGAACACTGGAGTGGGGTGCCATTTCCTTCTCCAATGCATGAAAATGAAAAGTGAAGTCACTCAGTCATGCCCGACTCTTAGCGACCCCATGGACTGCAGCCTACCAGGCTCCTCTGCCCATGGGATTTTCTACATCCAGGCAAAAGCCACATTTTAACCAAAGATTAAAATCATATTCTTTTTTCAAATGAAATACAAGGTAAAGGGGGAGAAATGCGTCTAATGTTTGTAGTCTTGGTCAGATAACCCAAGAATTTGTCTTTGATTTAGATATAATTTTGGGTTTTCCCAATGATTTTAAGATTTACCTTTTTCATATAAAGGGACTAGGATAATTGTCTAGTCATTCAGAAGAAAAGATAGGAATATTTTGAGATAGTCAAAACCATAATGGCACTGGAAGAAAATATAAAGTAATATTTTATAATCTTTGGTGGAAAAGATATTCCTAAGCAAAGTCAAAATTTTAAATACTAAAGGAAAATATTGATGACTTTGTGCTCAGGTGCTTCAGTCATGTCCAACTCTTTGCAACACTAGGGACTGTAGCCCGCCAGGCTCCTCTGTCCATGCAATTTTCCAGGCAAGAATACTGGAGTGGGTTGCCATGCCCTTCTCCAGGGGATCTTCCTGACCCAGGGATCAAGCCTGTGTTTCCTGTACTGTAGGGAGTTCTTTTTATCACTGAGCCACGGGGGAAGCTCCACAAATTAAAACCTGCTAGTGATACAAAGCACGGTAAAATTTTAAGACAAATATCAAGTGAAGAGGGGCATTATTTGCAACATATGATACATAAGTTGATATTTTTATACATGAAGAGAGCTGAAAACCAATCAGGAAAGGATAAAAACCCCAACAGGAAAGTAAGCTCACAAACAATTCACAGGGCAGGGGAGGGAAGGGAAGGATGGTCAAAAAGAACACAAAAAGATGTTTTCCCTCCCCAGTAATCAGAGTAACGCAAATTCAGTGAGATCACTCTTCACCAATAGGTTTGGAAAGTGTTAAAATGACTGCTTTTATGTCCCCAGTTAGCAGGGACATAAACTAACATACTTTTCCAAATAGTAATCTGGTGATATGCTTCAAAACCATCAATGTGCTTACCATCAGATTCAGAAACTCGAAATTTATCCTGAGGAGATCATCAGACATCCTTGCAGAGATGTATTTACAAGGCTGCGTGTCACAGCCCTATTCAATATACAAGGCTTAAATATACATTTGGGATGGGGTTGTTCTATAGTACATACAATATATTATTATGAAGTTTAAAGATAGTAGTAATAGAAATAAAGTAAGAGCTATATTAACAGACATAATATAACTCTTATGATATGTTGACCAGTGAAAATTTTGTTGTTTTTGGTTTAGTCACTAAGCTGTGGTCCTACTCTTTTGCAACCCCACAAACTGTAGCCCGCCGGGCTCCTCTGTCCAGGGGATTTCCCAGGCAAGAATACTGGAGAGGGTTGCTATTTCCTTCTGCAAGGGATCTTCTCGACTCCGCTTTAGCAATGTACAATATCTGCACGTAATAAGAAATGGAAATGTACATAACTGTAAAAATTAACTAAAATGTTACTACTTAAGCATCAGTGGTGATGCCTGTTTTTTCTCCAAACTTTTATTCACTGTCTGAACTAGTTCATAATGAGAAAACATCATGCTCATAACCAGAAAACAGAAATGAAACTAAACCTGATCATTTTTATTTTTGAAAAAAAGTTAACTTTTTCACTAAAAAGACAGGATCTTTATGGATAGAACTCTTTAGCCATAAGAAATTTACAGGACCAAGAAGGAAAAAGGAAATTTTGGAGTGCTTTCCTTCATCTTGGGAAACCAAATGCAGAATCTAGATCTCCCAGATCGTATATATTTTCACTTTTTCTGAAACCTTACATTCTACTAATCCAAACTTCTCATTGATTTGCAAGATGGAAATATAATTTGGCTTCCTAGGCATCACCACTATGGGCCTATTATGCAACTTAAGAAAAACCTGATGGCCTGCTCAGTAGTTCAGAAGCAGCAGTTTCCCTGTGTCACAGAGTAGCTGCCTCCCTGGCGAAGTGTGGTCCTGGGCTCTGTAACAAGGACCTGCCAACCTGTGACTCCAGAGATAACACTGGGCTGTGGGTTGCAGAGTCTGTTTTTCTCCCTGCCACCTACTTTATGGCCTCAGTCTTTGTTTCACGAACCAAGGATACATGTGCAGAAATAAAAGCGAATATTGCAGGCTGAGAGAACAAAGCTCTTTTAGTCTTTGAAATTCTACATTGCTTGGTGTTTCTTATGTTCTTGTTTTTGTTGATTTGTTGGTTTGTTTTTGCTCAATTCAGCCCAAAGTGGTATCCAAGGAAGAAGAGTTTTTGCGTTTTTGGTCTGCATATCTCTGGAGCCCTCGCTGGCTTCTCAGGCACTGGAACTAGGTAACGAAGAAGGAACCAACTCTTAGTCAATGTTAAGTCAAATCAATACCAACCTGACTTTCCTCAAAATCAATGGGACTGAATAGTCCATTACAGGTTCAAAGACTTGTCTGATTTCCAGTTTGTTTGAAAAATCTCACCTAACCTACCATTCATCCTGCAAAACTTTTTTCTCTTATTCTTGAAAAATTACTCAATAGAGTGATATGCTGTAATAGCATTTTTCAAAGGACAGGTGAGAGAATTTCTTAAATAGCATCCTGTTACACCCTTTTGGAAAACATTTAAAGCTGAACTAGTGCTATATGTGCTTCCCTGGCGGCTCAGATCATAAAGAATCTGCCTGCAATGTGGGGACCCTGGTTCAATACCTCTGTTGGGAAGATCTCTTAAAGAAGGGAATGGCTACCCACTCCAATATTCTTGCCTGGAGAATACCATGGATAGAGGAGACTGGCAGGCTACAGTCCACGGGGTCACAAAGAATCAGACATGACTGAGCTACTAACACTTTTCCTTAATGCTATATGTGGCAAATTATGCCTAAAGATGAACCGTATGCATTCACCTGGGAAATGTTATATGAGACCATAGTTCCAGGACAGTGGCATACTAGCAAAAAGTTCAGCAGAAAAATCAAAAGTTCCTAAAAGGATCCAAGAATCTACAGTGTTCTACTTTTTCAAAAATATTTTAATGATATGTGAAAAGTGTTCTCATTGAATATTGTGATGGGAAGATTTTGAAAAAGAAGTGGCAAAGAAGTTAAAGGAGCGAGCAGAGAGAAACGGTGATTTCTTGTGTTCTCTACCTGGAAGCGGTACCCAGGGCAGTGATCCAAGCTTGGAAAATGCCAGCAAAAAAGGAGAAAGGGTTTTTCCTGGTCACTAGAAAGTAAATCAAGGGGAGAAAGATCCCCCCGTGGATGATGAGGCCGACAATCACCGTGATCATGTACATCCCCAGTTGCCTAGCAACCACTTCTAAGTCCTTGATTGCAATGATCTTCCCACAGATTAGGCAGGCAATACCCAGGGGAGAGTACCTGAAAAATAGAAAAGAAAAAGCATGAAAGAGCTGGTGATGGGATTTAGAATTTAAAATCTGGGCCCTCCTAGGTACCATACCCTGAGGAAAACCCTCCACATTTCTGTACAACGAGTGTTTACAAAAGAGGACCAGGAGATTCAATACATACTATATTTTGCTTCTGACTAGCCACATTATCTGAAATCTTTTCTATGGACCCAGTGGCTCCTGCTCTGATGAAAAATCCCAAGATACACTTTGTTGCTCAGGTAATTTTTTAGGGCTGGAGGAGACAAGTTTTACCACCCCTTAAGTAAGCGCCACACTTAAAGTTAAGAGACACCCAAGTTACATCTTTAATAATCTTGTTTGACTTCTCTATTCTATATCTTCTTTCCTGAAAATTGAGAATAAATCTAGAGCTTCCCTGAAAACTCATCCGAGTTTCATCAGTTTATGAACACTGGTATTTGTAAACTGTGCTGTGTTTTTGGCTTGGAAGGAATCTAGAGAAAGAGAGAGAGAGCTGCCCAAACAAGAAAATCACATGAGCCAAAGAGCATGTTTAGAGAAACGTGATTTTATCACTTCCAAGTTTGAAAGTGTTTCTTTCCATACTTATTCCAACAAGAATGCTGGCTGCCACTCATCGTATTTCAAGCATTATGGGGAGACATCCACACATTTAATTCTTACCACAACCCTAAAACCAAGATTTCATTATGGCTGTTTGGCAAATGAGGAAATTGAGGTTTGGAAAAGTTACATAACAGGCTCAAGATCATGAAACCAGGAAAGAAGAGGAGGAGAATAATCTCAGATCTGTGAAACTGTACCACTGGGGGGTTTCATCTCTACCCACCAAACCACTTCCTTGAAGGAGCAGTTGTAGCTTTTTGAACAGACGCAAACAGTTTGCCACCTATCAATCTATCCTAAGAAAAACTTATTTTCTATGTCTATACTATTTTATAGTATGCTTGGAAAAAATCTACCATCATCCTCACTCTTCATTCAGCCAACCATATTCTTTCTCTCTCATCTTGAGTATGCTTTTCACATGTTTGGCAACACCCCTTTTTCACTGCTTAACCTGCTGGTGTTGGAGCATGAAATTATTCAGCCTGTGACACTTCTGACTGAAATGAACATGTCTGTGGGAACACTGCCACCTTATTAAGAATTATGAATATATTTGAAAGAAAGACTGTGGGGCAAATGAAGTCAGGCTCCCAGGTGAGGGAGGGGAGTCAGAAAAAAGAGAAGGTCAGCGAGCAGATTTGGTGGGTTTTTTTCTATCAGTTATATTTGGAGCAAGCAAGCACTTCCTGGGTTAAAGCAAAGCCATGAGGAGTAGATGAGAGTCATATGCACAATTACACGAGACGTGGAGGTTGTCCAGCCATTTACCAGCTCTATGACCTTGGTTGGTGACTTATTTCCATTTTACAGATGTGCAAGTCAAGGCTTAGAGAGGCTGACTACAACCTCATGGGATTGCTGTGAGAATTAGGTTTCTTTTTTTTTAAGGTTTTTTTTTTTTTAAGTCTTTACTGAATGTATCACAATACTACTTCTGTTTTATGCCTTGGCTTTTTGGCCACAAGGCATGTGGGATCTCAGCTCCCCAAGGAAGGAAGGAAGGTGAAGTCACTCAGTCGTGTCTGACTCTTTGCGACCCCATGGACTGTAATCTACCAGGCACCTCCGTCCACGGGATTTTCCAGGCAAGCATACTGGAGTGGGTAGCCTTTCTCTTCTCCAGGAGATCTTCCCGACCCAGGGATTGAACCCAGGTCTCCTGCATTGTAGATGTTTCACCATCCAAGCCACCAGGGAAGGGGATCAAAACTGCACCTCTGGCATTGGAAGGCAAAATCCTAATCACTGGTCCACCAGGGAAGTCGGCGATTACATTTTTGAACTTGCGTATATGTACACACTATCAGAAGTCCTGCCCCCCACCAATCCCTGTCAGCACCATTAGTTCTCTGATTGCTAACACAGGTGTGCACGCTTAGCCGCTCAATCACGTCCAACTCTTTTCGACCCTGTCAGAACTGTAGCCTGCCAGGCTTCTCTGTCAATGGGATTTTTCAGGTGAAAATACTGGAGTGGGTTCCTATTTCCTCCTTCCCAGCCCAGCGACTGAACCCACAGCTCCTGTGTCTCCCACATTGCAAGCAGATTCTTTACCCACTCAGCCATGGGGAATCCCTCTGATGCAGGAGTCTCTTGCATGTTCTGTTTCCACACATCTACTCCATGTCCCCTTATCACCATGCTGAATGAGTCAAGTCTGAGTTAAAAGAGACTTTCTAAGGCTTCCTTGGTGGCTCAGCTGGTAAAGAATCAGCCTGCAATACAGGAGAACTGGTTTCGATCCCTGGGTTGGGAAGAGCCCCTGGAGAAGGAGACGGTTACCCACTCCAGTATTCTGGCCTGGAGAATTCCGGGGACAGAGGAGCCTGGCAGCCTACAGTCCCTGGGGTCACAAAGAGTCAGACATGACTGATGGACTTTCACTTTCACTTCAGGGTATCTCACAGGCTACTGCCAATCCAACTACAGATGATTTTATGAGCAAGCGCTCAAGATCACCACTTAAAGGGATGAAGCAAACAACCAAAGCCGTAAACCGAAGTGCATGAAGAGGCTGAGAACTCTTGCGAGGCTTCTAAAGCCCAGTGATGCCCAGCAGTTTCTATATCAGAAGGACATGACTACAGAGTTGGGGGAGGGAATGGCTCCCATGCTGCCCTGAAACTGGCTTTATCCTCAGCTCTGGGCAGCATTTTTCAAAGCCATTGATTCATCCAGGACTGGCCTGTGGCATCTTTTTCTTACTGTTGCATCACTCTTTCCTTCCTTCGCCCAATCTTAAGGTTCTCACCAAGGTCTGCTCTCTACTCCACAAACAGGCTCATCCACAGCACTAATGTACCCCGATCTCAGTCCCAGTAACCGCAGACTCCTGCCTCCAAATCACCTGGCCTGCCTGAAACAACATGGATTCCCTGGACCCACCACATAGCGACTGAGTTAGAATTTCCCAGAGCTAGCCACTTTCACTTTTCACTTTCATGCATTGGAGAAGGAAATGGCAACCCACTCTAGTATTCTTGCCTGGAGAATCCCAGGGACGGGGGAGCCTGTTGGGCTGCCGTCTATGGGGTCGCACAGAGTCGGACACGACTGAAGCGAGTTAGCAGCAGCAGCAGCAGCAGCCTTGGGGCATTTATACCTCGAACAAGTTCCCCAGGTCATTCTGATGTATTTAGAAATCACTGTTTTCAGCAATAAAATCTGATCTGCAATGGCTGAAATATAGATATTCCTTGATTAGTCTTTGGAAACCATTTCCTTTATTTAGCTGCAACTTATTCTAGGCTTCCAGTTTTAACCCACTAAAATGATTAACTGGGGACTTTCAAAGATAGGACAGATGGTGGGCCAGATGCTTGGAGTGGTTAGAGGTAAGTGGAGGGACTTTCTCAGTCCTGCCCTGAAGTCACTGTGGTTCTGTCCCACATGCTGACACCGGTCTACCAGTTTGGGGCAGATTTCAAGAGAACTCAAGAGGTGGAAGAGCTTGTCAATAAAGATAAACATTCCAAAAATTACCCAACATGCTGTCTGAATTCAGGGTAAGGAAGAAACACAAATCTCCATTTTCCCATTTTACTTTGGGAGAGGTTCTGGCTATTCAAAAAGTCACTTTTGCTGAGAGTTACCATATGGAGGTTAGAACTTTTTATCAGGACAGAGTGAAAGTCAGTTCATGGAGCCTCCAGGCTCCATTATATCACCAGAGCCTAACATTGTTGTTGGCAGAGAAGACATGCTCAAAAGTATTTTGGAAGTGAAAGAATGGATAGATGGATGGGTGGGTGGGTGGATTGGGGGTGGATGGATGGTGGTGGTAGTGGGTTAACTGAGAGGGGGAGAGTTGAAACAGTGAGGAGAGATTTCACTTCTTACTGTATGTTTCTATGGTGGTGAGATTAGGAAAAGTTTTACTTTCTATATGTTTTGCAGATTTTGAAAAAAAATGTTTTAAAGCACTCTGCAGAAAACAAGGATATGAAAATCACACCGAAATTAAGTGTTTTTCTTTCTTTTCTTTAGGTGATTCAGAGGGCTTTGCAGGCTTCTTAAGGAATTCATGAGCACAGAGAAACAAAGGTTATGGATTGAATTGATAATAATGGTAATTACAATATAATAACAATATTGTGCCTGCAAACATGCCAAGTCACTTTAGTCATGTCTAACTCTTTGCAACCCTATGGACTATAGCCCACCAGATTCCTCTGTCCCTGGGATTCTCCAGGCAAGATTACTGGAGTGGGCTGCCATGCCTTCCTCCAGAGGATCTTTCTGATCCAGGAATTGGACCCACATCTCCTTTGCCTCATGCAGACAGATTCTAACTGCTGGGCCACCAGTTAAGAGAAAGCCACTCAGTCATGCCAGACTCTTTGTGACCCTATAGAGAAGGCACTGGCACCCCACTCCAGTACTCTTGCCTGGAAAATCCCATGGGCGGAGGAGCCTGGTGGGCTGCAGTCCATGGGATCGCTAAGAGTCAGACATGACTTAGCGACTTCTTTCACTTTTCACTTTCATGCATTGGAGAAGGAAATGGCAACCCACTCCAGTGTTCTTGCCTGGAGAATCCCAGAGACGGGGGAGCCTGGTGGGCTGCTGTCCCTGGGATCGCACAGAGTTGGACACGACTGAAGCGACTTAGCAGCAGCAGCAGACTATACAGTGAACTGAACTGAGACTATACAGTCCAGGGAATTCTCCAGGCCAGGACACTAGAGTGGGTAGCCTTTCCCTTCTCCAGGGGATCTTCCCAACTCAGGGATCGAACCCAGTTCTCCCGCCTTGCAGGCAGATTCTGTACCAGCTGAGCCATGGAAGAAGCCCCCTGAGCCACCAGGGAAGGCCTAATGACAATACTAGTTCATATAAAATGCTTAGACGGGTCCCAGCACCCAGGAACTGCTCCACAACGATTTGTCACAATTTTACTCAATTCTCACAGCAACCCTATGATGTGGATTCTATGATCAGTCTATCTCACAGGTCAAGATGAGGAGTGTAGAGTGCATCTAACTTGCCTAACATCACTCAGCTCATAAGAGGAGGATCCCAGGTTCAGATAGAAGTTGAATTTAATAACACTTTTCTATAGTTCCCATTACTAAGGCCATGCAACACTGGGCAAGCTAACCAATGTACATGGTTTTCTCATCTGGAAAATGAGGTTCACCAAAGTACCTATTTTTGGTAGGTCTTCAATTCAGTTCAGTTGCTCAGTCGTGTCCAACTCTTTGTGACCCCATGAATCGCAGCATGCCAGGCCTCCCTGTCCATCACCAACTCCCAGAGCCTACTCAAACTCATGTCCATCACATCCGTGATGTCATCCAATCATCTCATCCTCTGTTCTCCCCTTCTCCTCCTGCCTTCAATCTTTCTCAGCATCAGGGTCTTTTCCAATGAGTCAGTTCTTCGTATCAGGTGGCCAAAGTACTGGAGTTTCAGCTTCACCATCAGTCCTTCCAATGAATATTCAGGACTGATTTCCTTTAGGATGGATGGATTGGATCTCCTTGCAGTCCAAGGGACTCTCAAGAGTCTTCTCCAACACCACAGTCCAAAAACATCAGTTCTTCGGCACTCAGCCTTCTTCACTGTCCGACTCTCACATCCATACACGATTACTGGAAAAACCATAGCTTTGACTAGACAGACCTTTGTTAGTAAAGTAATGTCTCTGCTTTTTAATATGGTGTCTAGGATGGTCATATCTTTTCTTCAAAGGAGCAAGCATCTTTTAATTTCATGGCTGCATTCACCATCTGCAGTGATTTTGGAGCCCCCAAATAAAGTCTCTCACTGTTTCCATTGTTTCCCCATCTATTCCTCATGAAGTGATGGGACCAGATGCCATGATCTTAGTTTTCTGAATGTTGAGTTTTAAGCCAACTTTTTCACTCTCCTCTTTCACTTTCATCAAGAGGCTCTTCAGTTCTTCTTCATTTTCTGCCATAAGGGGGGTGTCATCTGTGTATCTGAGGTTATTGATATTTCTCCCAGCAATCTTGATTCTAGCTTGTGCTTCATCCAGCCTGGCATTTCTCATGATGTACTCTGCATATAAGTTAAACAAGCAGGGTAACAATATACAGCCTTGATGTACTCCTTTTCCTATTTAGAACCAGTCTGTTCCATGTCCAGTTCAAACTGCTGCTTCTTGACCAGCATACAGATTTCTCAGCAGGCAGGTCAGGTGGTCTGGTATTCCCATCTCTTTAAGAATTTTCCAGTTTGTTGTGATCCACACTGTCAAAAGCTTTGGTGTAGTCAATAAAGCAGAAGTAGATGTTTTTCTTGAACTTTCTCACTTTTTCAATGATCCAGCAGATGTTGGCAATTTGATCTCTGGTTCCTCTGCCTTTTCTAAATCCAGCTTGAACTTCTGGAAGTTCCCGGTTCATGTACTGTTAAAGCCTGGCTTGGAGAATTTTGAGCTTTACTTTGCTAGATTAGTACAATTGTGCAGTAGTTTGAACATTTTTTGGCATTGCCTTTCTTTAAGATTGGAATGAAAACTGACCTTTCCCAGTCCTGTGGCCACTTCTGAGTTTTCCAGATTTGTTGGCATATTGAGTGCAGCACTTTCACTAGGTCTTACTGTGACAAATAAAAGAGTCAACGCATGTAAAATACTGGAACAGTATTAGGCATGTAGCAGGAATTTGGAAAATCTTAGTTATGACCTAAAATAGTAATTATACTAATTATTACCTTCTCAATAATAGATACAGGAGAGTAATTGAAAAACTGCTGAATATATAGCAAGAATGTAATAATTCTGTTATTAATTTAATATCCTAGTGGCTCAGACAGTAAAGAATCTGCTTGCAATGCAGAAGACACAGGTTCCATCCCTGGGCCAGGAAGATCCCCTGGAGAAGGAAATGGCAACCCACTCCAGTATTCCTGCTTGAGAAACCCCATGGACAAAGGAGCCTGGCGGGCTACAGTCCATGGGGTTGCAAAGAGTGGGACACAACTGAGTGACTAATACATCACACGCTAGCATTGTTAGATTAACAGCAATCTCCTCAATGATGCTTGGTGCTATTATTACTACTCTTTTCTAAAATTTTTAAACAACCTTTTATTTTACATCAGAGTATAGCCGATTAGCAATGTTGTGACAGTTTCAGAGAGACAGCAAAGGGACTCAGCCATGCATATACATATATGCATTCTCCTGCAAACTCCCCTCCCATCCAGGCTGCCACATAACACTGAGAAGAATTCCCTGGGTACACAGTAGGACCTTGTTGGTTATTCATTTGAAATACAACAATGTGTACATGTCTGTCCCAAAGTCTCTAACCATCTCTTGCCCCCATTCTTCCCCCTGGGAACCATAAGATCATTCTCTAAGGCTGTGAGTCTGTTTCTGTTTTGTAAATAAGTTCATTTCTTTTTAGATCCCACATATAAGGGATGTCATATGATATTTCTCCTTTTCGGTCTGACTTACTTCACTCAGCATGACAATCCCTAGATCCAACCATATTACTACATATGGCATTATTTCATTCTCCTTAATGGCTAATATTCCATTGTACATATGTACCGTATCTTCTTTGCTCATTCACTTGTCAATGGACATTTAGGTTGCTTCCATGTCTCGGCTACTGTAAGCAGTGCTGCAATGAACACTGGGGTGCATGTATCCTATCGGATCATGTTTTTTGGGGGTATATGGCCAGGAGGGGGATTGTAGGGTCATATGGCAGCACTAATTTGTTTTTTAACTATTATTACTATTCTTACTCTCGCATAGAGAAGACTACAAAATAACTCTGATGATTTAAGCTTTGAGGGTGTCAGATAAGATGTGGTTGGCTGTTTTATCCAGAACCATCTTATACACATCATTATCAATTGCTGGCAAGGCAGCTGAAGAATGAAATAAATATGTAGGATTGACATCTCACGTCATATTACACCCTCTAGACTGTTGGGCTGGCTGTGGTAATCAAACAGCTGTCAGAAACCATTCATTCCACAGGCCTTGCTCCTGACTCACAATTGCTCTTCATCTCCAGGGATATGATGTTAAATCTTTAGGAGTTTTGGTTTCAGTGAAGAGGAAACATTTTGATCCACACCCTCTCCATCCCTGGGAAGACGGGAGGATACACTTTATCCCATGACTCATTTGATTTCCTAGAAGATTCCTCCTGCTTCAGGGGCTCAGTGGAAATGACACTGGCATGGATGAAGGAAGGAATTTTCATACACAACCCACACCATTAGCATCATAATAAAGAAAACTGAGCTGCATATTTACAGTGAGGGTGCTCACCCTGCTAGGAATTCTAGGAAGTAAAGGCAGATCTTTAATGTTTAAAACTAAGAGGCCTGTTCTGCTTTGCATATTCAGTTCAGTTCAGTCGCTCAGTTGTGTGCGACTCTTTGCAACCCCATGAATCGCAGCACACCAGGCCTCCCTGTCCATCATCAACTGCTGGAGTCTACCCAGACCCATGTCCATTGAGTCGGTGATGCCATCTAACCATCCCATCCTCTGTTGTCCCCTTCTTCTCCTGCCTTCTATCTTTTGCAACATCAGGGTCTTTTCTAACGAGTCAGCTCTTTGCATCAGGTGGCCAAAGTATTGGAGTTTCAGCTTCAGCATCAGTCCTTCCAATGAACACCCAGGACTGATCTCCTTTAGGATGGACTGGTTGAATCTCCTTGCAGTCCAAGGGACTCTCAAGAGTCTTCTCCAACACCACAGTTCAAAAGCCATCAATTCTTCAGCGTTCAGCTTTCTTTATAGTCCAGCTCTCACACTCATACATGACTACTGGAAAAAACCATAGCCTTGACTAGACAGACCCAAAGCCTTTCACTGTGTGGATCACAATAAACTGTGGAAAATTCTGAAGGAGGTAGGAATACCAGATCACCTGATCTGCCTCCTGAGAAACCTGTATGCAGGTCAGGAAGCAACAGTTAGAACTGGACATGGAACAACAGACTAGTTCCAAATAGGAAAAGGATTACGTCAAGTCTGTGTATTGTCACCCTGCTTGTTTAAGTTATATGCAGAGTACGTCATGAGAAATGGTGAGCTGGAGGAAGCTTCGCACATTACTATTTATTAAACTCTCAGCAAGCTCAGAATGGATTCAAAAGACAAAAGACTATTTTTTTTTTTTTTGGCCATGTGCATGTGGGATCTTAGTTGCCCAACCAGGGATCGAACCTATGCCCTCTGCATTGGAAGCACAGTGCCTGAACCACTGGACCACCAGAGAAGTCCTTAAAAGATATTTTAAAATATTTTTACAGCATGACATTGTGTGTGACTTTAAATCTTCACACAAAAGAAATATTTAGAAATCTAGCCTTGTCCGGGAAGTTGAAGAATCAATACAATAATTGGAAAGAACACACTATGGTACGAGAATCTTTTCCGTGTTTCCAAAGTCAATAAAGCAATGATTGGAACAGACCAGAACTATTAAATATGGTTCATAAAGTCATGAGGAACACCTTCGTGATCTGAGACCCTGCAGCTTTCAGCTAGCCCACTTGTTCCTGAAGTTTTAGTAGGAATTTACTACAGGCACATCACTGTGCTTGGTGATAAAATACAAGTTGGGAACAGACTTTGCCCTTGTAAGGTGGGAAGTAAGGGCCAAGAAAAGGAAGAAGAGATGAAGCAGATGGAATTTCAGGGGAAGGAAAGTGGAGGAGGATTGGGGAGGCAGGTGCAGGGAACTGGAGCAGGCAGAGTGAAGGACTCTGTAACCCAGAATTCCCGTGGCAAACAGAACACACACGTTGTTTGGTCTAAGAGTGGTTTTACTTTATTCCCAGGTAGGCATACAGGACCATCGTAGGGACCTGAAATGAATACATGTAAAAATCGTTCTATCTGATAGATACTTAACACGAGAAATTTGCAGTAACTGGAGGTGACACAGATCCCTTGTGAAGGAGAAGAAGCTTCTGCTCCTACCCTGAAGCCTACCCTAGACTTCGGAACCACTGACCATAAACACACATGAGATGAAGTGGAGACAATACCACTCACATGATTCAAACGACAACAAAACCCCCACCCATGTGCACACCAAAGACTTTGAGATCAGTGTAAACACCGGCTCCTCTTCTCCCTGGCTATATAATCTTAGGCAAGTTAATTCACCTCCATGAACCTCAATTGCCTTTTCTGTCATTTGGGAACCATAACACCATCTTTGCAGGGTTGTGGGGATTACACTTGAGAGGTATGAAGCACTCTCATGACTCTTGGCAGATAAAAGGAAAACCATAAAGATCATGGTGATCATGACAATGTTAAAGAATCAAGATTCAGTGTCTCTGGACCACAGTTTTCTCTATTGTAAAACTAGAGGGTGGAACCAGATTTCCAAGAGCACTTAATCCTGGGTGATGGCACTTTTTCTTGCATGGCCTGAGAACTGCCTCTTTTATTTATTTATTTATTCATTTTCTGTATGAGTCATGAGAACCCAGATCTAACAGGCATTTCATTTTGGACACCAGAAGACTGGAGAAGTGATTCTTCCACACACCCTGGGTCATGCCACATCCTTGGGATCTTGGCCCTATCTTAGTATAGCGTATCCTGATATTGCTCAGATTCACTATTACTGAGTGATATTTCCAGCTTGTCTGGTTTTTGTTTTTTTTTGGTTTTGTGTGTATGTGTGTGTTCTTTTCCTCCAGGGCAGAGATGGGTGAACTTTTTATGCAAGGGGTCAAACAGTAAACTTTTTAGGCTCTGCAGCCTACAGAGTCTTTGTCACAACTACTCAGCTCTGCCTTTTAGCACAAAGGCAACCCTAGACAATACATGAGCGAATAGGTAGGATGGGTCCCAACAAAACTATTTATGGGCACTGAATATAAATTTTGCATAACCATGTGTTGTGATTATTAATATTCTGGATTTTTTTTCAGCAAAATAAAAACATAGAACCCATTCTTAACTCACAGGCCACACAAAACAACTGGCAGATAAGATCTGGCCCACAGGCTTTATAGTTTTCCTGCTCATTATCTATGGGAAGTTCCAGAAAAGAGAGTTCCATTCCTGTTTTTCAAAGTCTTTCCAGAGAAATCTTTCCTTGATTCATGGCTGCTCACTCTTTCCTGCTAGGAGGGTTCAGGGTCCTTTGGAGACCCCACGACCACCTCACACCCCCACCACAATGATGTAAGAACAGATCCACTTACCACATGATCATGATCACTAACTTCATTACAATTTCATTCAAAATGTTGAAGAATTCCACCATCAACTTGGCCTGCTCGCCCATCTTCCCCATGGCAATGCCAAAAGCAATGAAAAACCCTATCAGACCTGTTGGGGGAATCACAGAACACAAAAGGGCAAATGATAAAATACGTGTTTTCTTCTTGTTTGTAACCAGCCCCTGTGTATGCAGCCACATTCTCACCACCGGCTACCCTATGAATTAAGCACTAAAAGACAGAAGTATTATGTCCCACACTGAAGATACCTTTCCCCTACATAATTATGGCTTTCCTGAATATTTTCCACATGAGCAAGTTGAACTACAAGCAGGTTAGTTCCTTGGAGAAAATGAATTCATTTTCATTCCAAACTAAAAAGTACTCTCTTCTCTCTCTCTCCCCGCCACCTCACTTATGAAGTCATGTGTAAGCAGATTCCATTAGTAGACAGATTAACGAAGAAAGGCTTGTTGGGACTTGGGGATTATCATGCCAAACTTGGAGCCAATATGAGAAGAGCAGAGACCAATTAGCCAATTCAGTCTTTGCCAGGGTTATGTCTCTATCAGTTTGGTGTTATCCCAAATTAATGCATGGTTGGTATATATTTCACTCCAGGAAAATCCTAAACATGAAATTAGTTTTCTATTGCTTATTTGAGAAGGAGGAAGAAATCTTGAAAAATCAAAGGGAAAGCAATGAGAAATCCAAAACAGCTGGGAAACCCCAGATGACCCAGTTTGTTTGGATTTAACCTGTTATTTATTAATTCATCATCATTTTTTCCATGGTCCAAACGGTTAGAACACTTTCTTTTTTATTGTGTGTGCTTTTTTTTTTCCCCCCCAGGATCATAAAACTAGAATATACTCTTTGTTGTTTCCTAGCCCCTTGGCCCTCGTCTCCTTTGACTTGATGTCACTTGACTTCCATCTAAGTGCAGCCCCACCCCAGCTCCCAGGGTCGATCTAATCCCAGGCCAGGAGGCTCTGGGGAACCCTGTCCCCACCTCTTGATATCAGCGTCAAATTGCACTAAGTCCTGGACCAAGACCAACCGCCAACCCTGGATCTTATTTCTGTGTTGCCTTTGCCTCATTCTCTGAGTATCTGCCCTGGAAACCTGCCTGATCTGTTAGTTCCTCCAAGGCAAGACCCAGCTTTTCTCTCCCCAGAAAATTCTCTCTGCCATCACTCCCTCCACCCCTCTTCCTCAGCATCTCACCCTGGAGTCTCACCCAGACTCTCCTAGTGTCTGGGGTGCACTCCATGGCTAACAGATGTCCCCATACTGCCTGTGGGGGGTGGGGTGTCTCTGGATTTCTGATAACCAGTCATCATGTGCCCCTCAACTACCAGTCTGTGATTGCCAATCTTGGTGCTCCAATGCTAATGACTTGCATGGACTATAAACCAATGTCATTGTTCCCTTGGCAACAGGCCCTTGCTTGCCCATCTGACTTATTTTCTGCCCTGCAGTATAGGCCATCCACTCTTCCCTCTCTCCCCTTCCCCTTCCCTACACCTACTCTGTCCCACTTTGGCAGACTTTATTTCTAGCCCCTCCCTATTACATCCAGTTTCCTATAGTGTCCATTTATGCCCACAGTCTTGAGCCACATCAAGGTAAATTATAGCATTATGATTTGATTCTCTTAGGGGAAAATTCTTTCTGTCCAAACTTCTGAATTTACCTTTTCCATAGTTACCAAAACCATTCACTTCTCATACCAAGTACATATCAAGCCAGATTGTTCAACTATCCTTTGCTGGACCCTCTCTTCTTCAGAAAAAAGAATCTAGCACTCACACTGAAATTCTTAATCCATGATATTTAATATTTCCCCTTTTCAGCTGTTAGCCAGAAAGATTAACTAGTGACTTACAAGTCAGTTTTGGCCATAAACACAAAGGCTTAATGAGAATTAGCGTGACCTAGAATTAGAGTGACCCAGTTCTGCAGTAACAGAGGAAATCAAATTTAGGCTCATCTCAAACCCACAGAGAGGAGTTTTCTAGGTGTGTGGTGAGTGATAATCTGTGAATATCATGGCTGAGAATAGCTAGTGTCACGTGGTTAATTCCATCTGGAAATTTTAAGAGAAAATGCCCAAGGTCTCAAGGTCCCAAAGAACTAGAATAAAATAGCATCCCTGGCAGGGTCAGCAGAAACTGTCCATCTCTGTGAGTATAAGAGAGAGAGATGTTGAAAGGAGTAATCTCTCACAGGAGTTGACTTAAGTGGTTGGGATTGAATTGAAGTGAAGCCCAGAGTAGTCTGGAGGTTTGGGGAGTAGAGAAATGAGTCTTTAAAGAAGTGGGAGGCTGGAACCGGAGTTTTTATCTTCACTATTGCAATGCTTGATCCTCGGGACTTTCCAACGCCAAAAAACAAACAAAAACCAAAAAAAAAAAAAAAAAAAGCCACCATCTATGCCTTGGAAGACCATGGAAAGAACCTTATTTCAGCCATAATTTGTAAATGGGAAGTTTCTCAACAGTCTAACTTCCCTTAGCTCTCCAGGGCCTCAATCTGCACTTAGAAACCCATGGCCAGCCTGTCATTTCCCTCTGTAAACAGTGCCTCATTGAACTCACTCACTGGAACAGCCAGTGTTTCATTTGAACAAAGCCCTCTTAGACTTGGTCACTGGGGTTGAGCAAGTCCTGAATGGTGCTGAAACTCCCCAATACAGCCAAAGGTCATGTGACTTCCCAGAATCCACCAAGACCCTGGAAATGACCACAGAAAGTCTTCTGAATGATTCACTCCAGAGCCCTGACCCCGTTACTCACGACCACAGTACAAAATGGTGGGGCCACATTGACCGTGGGTCATGGGGGGACAAGGGGAGTTGGGAATGCCTGAAAGGGTCACAGATATCTGGACAGTGGCAAAGAAGAGCCACTCAAGGTTGGATGCGGAGGGTGTTTGCAAATCCTTCTCTTCAGAGAAACTCTCCTACTTTCTCCTTCCTCCTCTCGCCTCCCACTGATTGTCAACAATATTTATTGATCTTCTGTTGCCTGGCAACCTGGTCTGCTTATCTCTTCCCTCACTCTCACTTCCTGCCAGGTCAAAGAAAAAGACACTTTTTAGTGATGGGGCAATCTTGCTGAGTCAACCATTCTGGATGAGTAAGGAGTACGGTTAACAAATTGAAAAGAAAAAAAAGGACTCCCAGATGAAATCTGAATTTCAGATAAAAAATGCATTTTTTAAAATACAAGTATATCCGGTGCAATATTTGGGACATAACCCTTTAACACTATCTGTTGTTTATCTGAAATTCACATGAAATGGGCACCCTGTATATTATCTGACACCCCTATCAAAGAGACAAGGGCATTTGATCTCCTAGATGACAAAGCGAGCTCAATCTTTTCTAAAGAGCTCTCGTTCAAATCCTTAGAAAGCTCGCTCTGCATGGATCAGCATATTTCTTCCACATAGATTTCCCATTTCTCGTACCTTATGACCAAATGCCCCTCTGTCTTGGCTTGGGGACACCATTCTAGCAGTGGACTGGGTTTTGGTGGGGAGAATGGACCCAGGGGTGGTTGGGGAGTAAACTGAGTGGGGAGTATCTTCTGAGGGTTTTTCCTACTGAGCAGTTCACCTTTAATGATGAGAGCAGCTCGCATGATAAAGCACAGGGCACGTACCACTGGGCCCACGTGCACAATCTCATTGAATCCTTGCAATGATCTACAAGAGAAATGCCAACTTCATGCCCACTTTACAGATGAATCTTGAGACATAGAGGAATCTGTCCACAATTAGATAATCAGTGAATGGTCCATAAGGGATCCAAACAGGATCCAAACTGGTCTAACTGCAGAGTCCAAGAACCCCTGTGATAGCATGCTCAGAAGGTTCCACACTTGGGGAAAGGGCTCCCTGGAATCCCAGAAAGTTAAAACAAAAGCTTCTCCTTTTGAGAAGCTGCTTGTAGCACCAATGCCAACACTTTCCACTTCTAAAAGCACTGCCTTTGTTTACAGACTGTGATGACTGGGGTGGGAAAGCTCCTATGCCTACACAGTCCTGGGACTCACACAAGGGTGGCTAGAAGAGAAAGAAATGAAAGACTAGGACATGTAACCTCATGAAATGGAGAGTCAGAGAAAGTGACTGGCCAACACCAGGCAGAAAGTCGGGGGAAGTGCCCTATGTCAGTCCCTTCTCCTTCTTCAACACCAGTCCCCACACCCCCACGTGGTATTGCTCCTGCCTTCTCCCTTGCCCTTCCTCTCAACTCAGTCCCAGTTACCCTCAAATCGCTCCCCAGAGAAAGCCTCTTGCTCCACCTACAGGACAGCAGGGCGACTGGCTTTCTGAGAAGGAAACCAGGATGCCCGGGTGCTGCACTGATGGGAAGGCCGGCCACGTGGCCCAGGCAGAGGTGTCTCCCGCAAGGAGATGAAGACAAGGGTACTCACCTAAGACGTTCATGCCGTCCTTGAACTCCAGGCCCTTCTTGANATTTCCCTCTATGTGCGAAAAAGGTATATAAGTCCCATTTAAAAATAAAGCTAGGGGCCTCGCTGATCAAAGCAGCTTGGTCTCCTCGTGTCAATCATTTTCCTCCTCTTACCCTGTCTTTCAGGCTAGTTCCCATCTGGATACAGAAGTCTGCGTGTCTACTTATTTGCCTGGGTTTCTAAGACCTGAACGGGCACTCCCTCGGGAGGCCGGGAGGGCACCTGCGGCCTCACGTAGACGGTGCAAGTCTCTTGTCTTGAGACTTTATTGACTTTCTGTATAAACCAAGGAACATCAGCCTCTTTTCTTCTCTCCTCTATTTTCTTATCTACAACATTCTTAACTATCTCTCTCTCTTTAAATCAATCTCAATCGCCGACACCGTTTCTCCTTCGGGTTTCCCTGGATCCTGCGGGGGCTGGACCCCAGCGGTCTGGGAAAGTGGAAGTGGTTCTAGCACAAACCCTATCACTCCTCTCAGATGAAGCCTGATGGAGACCACGTTTTCTGACCTTGTGTAGGGATGTGAGAACACATGTACAAAACACCCAGCATGGGTGGAAGCTCCATCTGTATCTCAGAAGCTTCTGTGATGGTTAGCAGAAACTCCAAGCAAGTCACAAAAACTCCAGCCTTCACTGGGTTTTTTTCCAGTAGTTTCTTCAGTTTTTCTACTTCCTGGTTTCAGTTCCTGCTTTTACTAGACTGAGACATGCAGCTTTTGCTGGGGATCAGTCTTTTTTGCCATGCAGGAGGAGACTATTATTGACATTAACTTTTCTGAATGAAGCTGACCCATATATGACCTATTTGTTCTTTCGATCAATCTGAAGTCTAACTCTAGCTAATGGAAATGAAACTTCCTTGCTGGGTTGGCTAATGTACAATCTATTAAACAGGCATGGAGAACAAATTTCTCTGGTTTCAAAAGGAGCTTTTAAAGTAAAATACAGCTTCACGCAGTCTGAGGCTGAATGCTAAGACCTTCCCGACACCGAGTGCCAGCTCTTTCCCTCACTGGATTCATTGGCCAACCAGCTATGAGGCTGTAACAGCTGAATCTCTTGGAGTTACCAGAGCTTCACTACATTCATAAGGTGGGTGGTCTAGAACAGATTTCTCAAGATCACCCAGCCTGTTGGTCCCCCAGATACAAACCAAATCCCAGCTCTTCATCCCTACCCAGAGATTAGTCTCTAACATTCAACAATTTCAACAACATTTGAGTAATATTTGGTAAGGAGGAAACTACCTGTATAAGTCCAGGGAGGGGAAGAAATAAAATCCTTTCAAATGAAACAGCTCTTTGAGCCAAAACACTAGTAGACATGAACTACACATTAAGGGCACCTTTCTTCTGAAACACTCCAAGAGCTTCATATCTAGTATTCCATTTATAGTTAATAACCACTTCCCTCTACACACAACTAAATATTAAAGAAAAAACTTCTTTTTCTATGTGTTAGCTTTGTCAATTTCTGAACAAATACAATTTAGAAAATGAGAAAAGTGTACATTTAAAATTAAAATCTCTAGAGATGATCACTTTTAACATGTGGCTATTTCCTTTTTATCTTCTGTTGCTACACAGACAGATGGACCGACCAAAGTCTTTTTCTCAAGGTTGCTTATTTCAGTTTTGTGGGCTTCCCTGGTGGCTCAGACAGTAAAGCGTCTGTCTACAATGCGGGAGACCCGGGGTTCGATCCCTGGGTTGGGAAGATCTCCTGGAGAAGGAAATGGCAATCTACGCCAGTACTATTGCCTGGAAAATCTCATGGACAGAGGAGCCTGGTAGGC
Source organism: Redunca redunca (assembly GCA_006410935.1). NCBI lineage: Eukaryota > Metazoa > Chordata > Mammalia > Artiodactyla > Bovidae > Redunca > Redunca redunca. The sequence continues at coordinate 27,433 of SJYQ01038407.1, forward strand.
TACAGTCCATGGGGTCACAAAGAGTCAGACACAACTGAGAGATTTCACTTTCACTTTCATTTCAGTTTTAGAGTTAGGAAAATCAAGACTCTGAAGAGAAATGACACAGAAGATGATCAGATTCATTGATTCAACCAAACTGAGATTTTATGGTCAGTCCAAAAGCTAGAGCAGGAGTATGACCCACTTTGACCTGGTGCCAGAGAAGTGGTCTTACCTGTGATTAAACTGGAGATGATGAGAGGGAGAATGAGCATTTTCAGCATCCTCATGAGTATATCCCCTGGGAAGGCTATTAACATAACCACGTCTGGGTGGATAGGAGATGCCAAGCGAAGAAGTCCTCCACATACTGCCCCCAGGATGACACCTATAAGGAAGGAGAGAAAATATTAATCTATTTTTTGCCCTCATCAAATGAATAGCTCTAGGGATATAGTTCAATAACACTAACTTTTCTTGTACCTCTCTATTATCAGATGATGACTAACACATAACAAAAATACCACTAGAAAAGTGAAGTTAATTTTGTTGACTTGTGAGAAAGTGTTTTCTATCGCCAACTCTTCTAAAAGGCCACACTGGAGGAGTCAAGAAGAGCCTTCTGAAGGCTTTGTGGGAAATATAACCTGGCAACTTGATCCCAATTTCATTAGGATATCATCCACTTTCAGAGTCAGAGATTGTCAGTAGAAATAACCCACAACGTCAGATATGCTTCTCTTCCCAGCCTAGGCTGGGTACATGCCATGGTGTCTAATATATTTCTTATCTTTGTAACTGAATATCAGACAAAAGGAACATTTACGTGACCAAACTGGCGTTGGTTTTCTTTTTTCTACTTCCAGTCATTTCCCCATGGCTCATCCTCAAAGAGCTTTGTCTTTGACTTCTATGCCCTGATACCTAATCTTGAAACATGTTGATCTTAAGGGAGGTCAAGGAGGGTGTCTAAAAATATAAGATTTGGGAGGAAACAATTTGAGCAGAAATGCTACCAGGAGCCTTTCGCTTTGCATACTCAAGGATTCCACAACAAAACCTTGGACTGCTCCAAACTGGTAGCTAACATAAGCCACCCTTGTGGAAACCACAAATGGGGACATAAGGATGACTGGAGTCGGGGAGGGAGGCAGGGGCGTCCTACGTATATGGCTATGGGATTAACTCCAGAGATGCAAAGAGAGTAAGTAACACGGCCGGAAATCTGATATTTTTTTCTTCCACAAGTGAAGAGCACACTTTTTTAAAACTTAGGATGAATGAAATTTCATTCCTTCTGTGGAGGGTAACCCTTGGAAAACCCTACCACGTCTGTGGTTTTCTTCTATTAAGTGAACTGAGCTGGGGCAAATGTCCACTCCTGACTGTAGTCAACTGACATCCAAGATCACTGACTCAAAGGACAAGGCGTTTCAGTACAAGAAAATGCAATTTCCCCCACTTTCAATAAATCCTGGTTGAAAACCCAAGGCCAAGTCTATATCAATGGTCATACAAAAGTACAACCAGTGCCTGGGTGAGACCTGAAGCAGAGGAGCAAGGCTTCTGAGGTGGAGCTGGAGCAGGTCAAAGCTTCAGGACAAGCCTCTTCCACACTGACCTTATTAGCTACTGTGCTAACTGAATCTAAGTTAATGAGATGCATGGAGAATGTGAATCCTTGGAGTCTTGTTGGTGAGGTTTTGGCAGCTGTTGCCTTTATCAAGATGCAGGTACTTCTCTAAATGTGGTATACTGACCATCTGCTTTGGAATCACCTAGAAGGTTTAAGGGGCCTCCCTGGTGGCTTAGTGGTAAAGAATTGCCTGCCATGCCCAAGGTATAGGAGATGTGGGTTGGATCCCTGAGTGAGGAAGATCCCCTGGAGGAGGGCATGGCAACCCACTCCAGTATTCTTGCCTGGAAAATCCCATGGACAGAGGAGCCTGGTGGGCTACTGTCCATATTGTCACAAAGGGCTGGACACGAGTGAAGCAGCTGAGCGCGCGCACGCGCGCACACACACACACGCATGGAAGGTTTAAGATGCAGATTCCAAGGTCTCATGCAAATGGCCCACAGCACGGTCTGTGAGCAGGACCCGGGAGTCTGCATGCTCATTTACCCACAGAAACTGGTCGTGCTCACTGGAATCTGAGATTCACTAGAACCCCAAGGAGGAAAACATGGCTGGGGCGGGTGAAAGGGCAAAGAGTCTCACTGAGGTGGCTGTGCCAGGGCAAAGGTGGGGTTAGGCAGCACGTATGGCTTGCTTTCTGGGTTAGAGTGCCCGCTGCCAGAACCAGCTTCCACACAGAGCCAGGAGAGACCCGGGGCGGAGGAGTGGGTGGGGCCGCCTGTCTCCTACCGAACACGGTCAGGGTGAGCAGGAGATTCTTCCCCAGCTTGTTGCACAAGCGCAGCCCCAGATGCCGCGGCTCCGGCCCCTCTGCGCTCAGGTGGCTGTCATGCATCCGTACTTCCACCTGCTTGGGCATGTTGTCGGCACTGAAACAGAAGCGAAGGCAGTGGTTAGAGCCTGCTGGGCACTGCCCCTCTGCAGTTTGAGGGGCTCAGGATGTAGGAGGCGAAACAGCCTCCCCGGGCACAGCTGGGATTCTGGAATCACTGGCAGGGAAGTAAGAAGTCAAAGAAACTCAGGGTGCCCTGAATGATAGCTCACCTGCAAGCAGGACACACCAAATGCCAACAAGATAAGTGTTTTTATCCCTGTTATCTTGAATCATCGCAGGAAAGGCATCACACAGGCAGTGGAAGGTTCTTCCAAGAGTCCCATGGTAACTCTCCAAGGCAAGTGTCCCTGCCCCATTTCACAGAAAATAATTTGCCCAGATATGTCTGGCTCCAAAATCTGAGCCCTTTAATTCTTGTATCAAGAACAAAAAGATGACTTTTTAATAATCTAAGGTCAGGAAAGTAACAGCCTGAGTCACTGCTAAATTAAATGCCTCTGAGCTCCAGTCTTCCCCATCCTGGACACGGAAAACTCAGACATGCTAGTAGTCCAAGTTCTACCTTTCTTTTGGAAAAGATGATTTTTCTAGTTAAAAAAAAAAAAAAATGATTCCATTGTGGTTTTTAAAAGGTCACTTGCATTATCGGGACTCCTGTGAGCTGCCCAAGAGTCATGCTCCTCAGTGTCAAAGGAGCATCTCTTTAAGCAGCCTGTGATCACCTCCAACTGCAGATGCATCCCAGTCCTCTTCTAGAAAAACCCCATGTGAACCCAAGCTCTGCTAACTCAGCCATCCAAGACTCTGCCAGGACAATGAGTAGACTGTCTCTTTTTTCCAGCTATGTCATTTCCTGGGCCAATAAGATTTCAAGTTTAAGCTTGGGGACCATCACAGGGAGGCCAATTTTTTTTTACTTTGACATCTTAAGACATTTCTGTTAGCTGTCATTTACAACTACCATCATGTGACAAACAAACAAACAAAATGATCTTTAACACCTTGAAAGACAAGTCACAGTCTCCGAATAAACAACTATTTCCAGATGGTGCTAATGGTAAAGAACCTGCCTGACAATGCAGGTAGACCCTAAGAGATGCCAGTTCGATCCCTGGGTTGGGAAGATTCCCTGGAGGAGGGCATGGCAACCCACTCTAGTATTCTTGCCTGGAGAATCCCATGGTCAGAGGAGCCTGGTGGCCTGTGGTCCAGAGGGTCGCAAAGAGCTGGACATGACTGATTCACCTTAGCACACATGTGTTTCTTCAAAATAAACAGGTGTCATCCTTACCCAGATATTCCCATCACAGACTGGAGAGACATTCCTTTGGAGTCAACACCAACCTGCAGACCAGTGGTTTGAAATCACTGGTTATACTGGAAATGGTGTGGATTTTGGAATCAGAGAGCCTGGGTTCAAGTCATGACTCTATCACTTGCTAGCTGTGTGGTTTATAGAAAGAAGGACTCGGGACTTCCCTGGTGGCCCAGTGATTAATAATCTGCCTTCCAGCTCAGGGGGAACGGGTTTGATCCCTGATCGGGGAACTAAGATCCCACGTGCCGTGAGGCGACTAAGTCCACATACCGAAACTACTGAGCCCAGGGTCTCAGCTAGAGAGCCTGTATACTGCAAACTACAGAGCCCAGGCACTCTGGAGCCTGCAGACCACAACTGGCGAGAAGCCCGTATGGCTGCAAGGAAGAGTCCTCGTGCCATAACTAACACCTGCTGTTGCTGATGCTAAGTCACTTCAGTCGGGTCCGACTCTGTGCGACCCCATAGACAGCAGCCCACCAGGCTCCCCCGTCCCTGGGATTCTCCAGGCAAGAGCACTGGAGTGGGGTGCCATTGTCTTCTCCAATGCATGAAAGTGAAAAGTGAAAGGGAAGTCGCTCAGTCGTGTCTGATTCTTCGCAACCCCATAGACCACAGCCTACCAGGCTCCTCTGTCCATGGGATTTTCCAGGCAAGAGCACTGGAGTGGGGTGCCATTGCCTTCTCCGACTAACACCTGACATACCCATAAATAAATAAATATTCTCTAAAAAAAAAAGAAAAAGGAAAGAAAGGCTCGAGGCCTACCTTGTGGAAGTTAAACATGATGATGTATGTCAGGCAGCCAGCACACGTGGTTCCTTTCTCCAGGGAATATTCATGACAAGTGTGACATTTAACTTAGGGGACCCGTGCAGTTGCACCACCATTCAAGACACCATTAGGGACATATAGCCATACGGTTTCCATAGTGTAATGGTTATCACGTTTGCCTAACATGTGAAAACTCCCCAGTTCAAAACTGGGCAGAAACAATCTTTGGAGAAGGAAACGGCAACCCACTCCAGTACTCTTGCCTGGAAAATTCTGTGGAGGGAGGAGCCTGGTGGCTACAGTCCATGGGGTCACAAAGAGTTGGACATGACTGAGCGACTTCTCTTTATTTCTTTCAAGACACCAAGCTTAGTTTCTGGACTCTCAGAGTCAAGACCAGGGACCCAATACAATGTCTTACTTTTTCTTAACAAGCTGCTTAATGTACTTGCTTCTAAAATATTTTAAAATTAGGAATAATGTAGCAAGGTCTGGTAGAACACTCAGATGAGAACATTAGTCAAAATAAAAGCGTCTTAGTCTTCCTGCTGCTGCTGCTGCAAGTTGCTTCAGTCGTGTCGGACTCTGTGCGACCCCATAGATGGCAGCCCACCAGGCTCCCCCGTCCCTGGGATTCTCCAGGCAAGAACACTGGAGTGGGTTGCCATTGCCTTCGGAGGAGCCTGGTAGGCTGCAGTCTCTGGAGTCGAGAAGAGTCAGACACGACTGAGCGATTTCACTTTTTTTCACTTTTCACTTAGTCTTCCCACAGTGGCCTACTTTTCTACTCATCTAGTTAGTTTGTGGGCACCCCCGACTATCTGGCATGTGTGTTTGTTAATGATCATTCAAGCAGTCTAAAGAAACCAGGGCAGGAAGTTCGATGCAAGCAGACAAGGGCTGTCTGACCAGCAAGCAGTAGAGACCATTTCCTCCCATCACCAAATAAAACAGACGGAAAAGTTCTTTTTACAGCACAGCAGGGAAAATGATCAAAACGATCTTTTTAACATGGATGGACCATACTTCCATGCTTGCATTAGGATCTTTTTATATTTTTAAACACTTCTCTAGCCAATAATCTGAAGCTGTAAACCGGGAAACTGCCAATAATAATGGCGGCTGTACGTGTTCTGAAATGGTGAATGCATTCGTTAGCCAGCCCTTGGCAAAATACTCTATGAGCGCTTCGAGAGCGTAATCCCCTGCCTTCTGTTTCATTCGAAGCCCTCCTGCCACTGAAGTTAGAATCATGGTTGGTATTTCAGTGAGAATATCAAGTATTTAAACCAGACATTCTGGCAAGATCCATACAACGTAATGAAAGCGTCAGGCATCAAGACAGCCACGTCCAAGTAAAAACACACAAATACTAGGTTAACGTCCACACCCCATCAAGCAGTGTGGTTGGATGCCTGTTGGCCACCCTTCTGAGTCGCACAAAATCTCTGTTTGTTTAACGATTTGCCTTTTAAGCCATGGCAAAATATCCCTGAAGCCCCGAATCAAAACAGCCACATCAAAGTGGCAGTGTCAACATCTCATGAACCCACAAGTATTTATTGAGAGGATGCCTGTGACTTGCCCACTTGGAATTAAACACGTGCTCCAGGCTCGGAGGAGCTTCTAACATCTGCGTGCAGAAAATCATCGTTAAAGTGCATCAGGGCCTCCGCTTGCCTCTGGGGATGCAGGGAGTCCGCCAAGAACTCTTTGTAAAAATCCTTGACAGATCTCAGTGATCCCTACACTCACCAAGAACACAAAGAGAGCTTGAAATGGAGAATATTATAGAACACAACATTAAACAACATAGTACAGCACAATATAGAACTGCTTCTAAGCCTTATATATCCTCAGAAGAAGAGATATATTGTTTTGTTTTTATTTTGTATTTACCATTTCTAATCATCTTTAGGGTTGGATAGCATCACCGATTCAATGGACATGAACTTGGTCAACTCAGGGAGATAGTAAGGGACAAGAAGGCCTGGCATACTCCAGTCCATGGGGTAGCAAAGAGTAGGACCCGACTTAGCAACTGAATAACAGAAATCATTTTTAATCCTTCCTATGGTTGTAAGGTTTTTTTCCCTTCTAGTTTTACTGAGATATTAATGACACACAGCACTGTATAAGTTTAAGGTAAGCAGCATAAAGATTTATGTACAACGTGAAGTGATTATCACAGTAAGTTTAGAAAACATCCATCATCTCATATATGTACAAAATTAAAGAAATAGAAAACAAATTCTTCCTTGTGATGAGAACCTTTAGGATTTACTCTCAACAACTTTCATATATAATATACAGCAGTGTTATTATATTTATCGTAGTGTACATTACACCCCTGGAACAGATACAGTTTTTCATATGACTTTACACACATCCACAGCTATGTGGATGCTGGTTACTGAAGGCACCTAGTAACTGGGATAACAAGGATACCTGGTATTTACTGAGGACTCTGTGTGTCAGACACGACAGTCAGTAGTGAGTAAGGTATAATCCTTGCCCTTAAGGAGCTCGTATGTGGAACACAGCGCACAGGGTCTGGCACTTGTCTCCTTACATATGGGCCATGATAAGATCCTGTATAGGATACTATGGGACCTGGTAAGAATGGTGCCTAACCTAGCTTTGGGGAAGAAGAAGAAAGTTCAAGAAAGGTTCCCAGGAGGGACTGATACCAGAGCTGGATCTTAAACATCTACATCCTCCACCACTCTTCAAACCCTGAGAGCAGGACTGTGTTCTTTAACACCTGGACCCAAGCACTTGATAAATGTTTGTTCAAAGAAACTATGAACCGGAAAGCAGCTACACAGGGCACTGTGCTTCCTCTTGGGAACCAGGTCCTTCTACAGTAGCTGGCAGCATACCCCCGAGCAACCCTCTGACCATTCTGCATTTGTTCCACAAGTTCCTATTGGGCATATGTTACAGGCCCCAAGCTGTTACAGGTGCTACAATAACACAATAGACAAAGAGATAAAGCCCTTGCTCCCGCAGGATGTACATTTTAGTGGAGAATAAATGAATAAATATATTTCAAGTGGAGATAATATATAGGAAGAGGATGACATGCAGAAAGAAGACAGAGCTATTTTGCATCAGCTGGTCAGGAAAGGAGAGCTTCTGTGATAAAGGGCATTTGACCAGAGACCTGGAGGAATGAGGGGTCTCCTAAATTAAGAAGGCAATTTGTCCAGAGCTTAGCAAAATAAATGAAATATACACAATTTAGGAATGTATTTGTCCAAACTAGCACCTGAAGCTCCCACCAGATGCCAATTCTGGTGTCCACACGTTGGTTTTTAGCACAGACACAGATTCAAACAAAAGTCAAGGCGGTAATGCTACATCTCATTATCATCGTGAATATGGTGGATTTCAATGACTGTCCCAGCTTCAAGAGAAATGAATTCCAGAGAAACGTTGAGTTGGACCCAGGAGGAAGGTTGAGGTCACAGCAGCCTGCAGATTTGCTACCTTGGCAATGAACAGGAAGGGCAAGGCCTGATCTGGGTAAGTCTGTTGGATAAACACAATAAGTTAATCCAAGTGCACACACTTATCCTTATATTAACACTCCATTCCTACAACATGTGGCTATGCAGAGGGAATCAAGCAATAAGGACTATGAAAGCCCAAGTGTAATGGCTTGGTTCTACCAAATCCATCAAGCCTGATGCTCTCCCCAAAGTGTTCATCACCTCTGTTTCTCTTGAGTGCCTTCTGAATGGAAGATTTAGCAATGCAATTCCTTAACTGGAATGTTCCATAAGCCAGTTCCACCAGATCTCTCTCCACTGCCCAACAAATTAAGGCCATGTGATGGGAGAGCTTCTTGGATAATCCAGACTTGAACAATGAGCCTATAACTTCTTTCTGCCTTAGCTCCTCCACTGAACTATTTAAACAGCTGTTAATTTTGCAGTCAGTTGCTGGCCTGTTCTTTCTCACGCAAATCCACGTGAGTTCTGTTTCAAAGGCAAGCTAAGCTTAATGTGCAGAACAGCCTCTGTGAATCCAAAGGGAGTGTGTAATGGGGCTGGTACTAAGTTTTAAACAGTTCTCAGAACCTGTTTTTCATTTGCGTTTGTTTTCCCTCGCTCTGCCAAGAGCCTCTAACGATAGACTCATTAGATGTGGTGTTGGAAACAGATTTCCTGCCTGCACACTTCTGTGTCAACTTAACTGGCACTGAATTCTCCTTTTCCTCCTACGCTGGTTCAATGAGGTGACAACAGCATGTTCTCCAGGGAACCTAAAAGCAACTGGTGTGTTTTTATCTGGAAGATGTGAGGTCTGCCATGAACATCACCCCTCCCACCCTCTGGGGCCCAAATCAAAGGCCTCAGAAGCGTAGAAAAGACAGTGTCCAGAAACTGCCCTAATGGGAGACACTAGGTTAGACCCTCCAGAATAGAAACAGTGTTTGCTGAGGGGGCTTTCCCCCAAGGTGGCCAAGGTCTTTGGACAAGAATGCCGGAAATACCAGTGCTGTCAGCTCTGAACACCACAAAACTGTGGTTACAGTTGTGATTGTCCCACATCTGGGAATTCCCTGGCTCCTTAAAGAACACCACCCCGTAGGGAAAGGGACAGGAACTCTAAAACAGTTGGGAATTTCCAACAACCACTCCCTTCAGCCATTCTAGATCCTGAAGACTGGGTTTAACCATGTCAAGGACGCCCACTAACCAAGAAGTCAGAATCTCTCTGACAGATGCTGTGTCCTCATTGATCCTGAGAATAAATGAAACCTAGAGGTTCACAGCCTCCAAATCTCCTTCAGTCCCTTCTGTTCACTGTGTCCATTTCCTAGATCACATACTTGCTGGAAAAGGCCTGCCAGTGAACACCGGACTTCACAAACGATACATCTTAAGCTTCTTGACTATCGGAGGGTCTGGCTCAGGAGCACAGTTTACAATCATCCCAAATCATGATGGGATTGGACCTAGTAGGCAACATGAGATGGGAAGTCAGGAGGTCTGGGTTCTAACTCCAGGGTGCTACTAACTGGCTGTGTCAGAAACAGTATCAGATGGATGTAAATTTACTTGCTCGTAATCAGCAGACAGAAGAGTAAAGCACTACGAAATTATAAAAACACACTCTTGAAATGAAATACCAGTGGGGCTTAGGTATCAATTTTGGCAGATTTTTTTATATTTTAGGTCCCAGGCTCTTAATTTGTAAAGTAAGAGGGCTGTATCAGAAATTCTTTATTGTTCTAAAATTCTGTGATTCTCTAATTCTCCTGGGGTACAAGGTGGTAATTAATAGCCTTCAGTTCCAGAGAGGCAGCCTCCATTCTGTTCTATTCAGGACTGAATGAGCTTAGACCTTATGGGTGACTTACAGATAAGAGACAAACCAGTGTTAACAACAACCATTGCTTAATGTCTTTACCTCAATTTTCTCCTTTCCTATCTCTGCTACATAAGCATGTTTTTCTAGAGCTACTAACACTGAGCTTGGGGTCAAATTCAGTGTATAATTCAGACACAGGAATCATCTTAATACCCTCTCATGTCTGACCAGTTCTTAGTCTAGACTTCTCAAAGGGGCAGATCAAGGTCCTGGGAATATAGTCCAACAGGTGAACTGGCATTTGTCCAGCCAATTGCCAACGTCACCATAGACTCATGAAAGGTCACCTATCTCATTCATAGCCAATCAAGATTAAAAAATGAATTTTTTTAATCACTTTCCAGGCCAAGGGGCCCAAACTGGCTAATGACATAAATGGCAAATAGAGTCAGCTGGGACTTCAGGTGTTCTCACACAGGAAGTAGTAGGAGATATATATACAATGGAATGTTACTCAGCCAGAAAAAGAACTAATTTGAGTCAGTTATAGTGACATGGATGAATCTAGAGACTTATACAGAATGAAGTAAGTCAGAAGGAGAAAAACAAATACTGTATATTAATGCATATATATAGAATCTAGAAAAAATGGTCCAGATGAACCTACTTGCAGGCAGGAATAGAGACGCAGACATAGACAATGGACTTGTGGACACAGAGAGGGGAAGAGGAGAGTGGGATGAACTGAGAGAACAGCAGAGGCAGCCCACTCCAGTACTGCTGCCTGGAGAATCCCCATGGACAGAGGAGCCTGGTGGGCTACAGTCCATGGGGTTGCACAGAGTCGGACACGACTGAGCGACTAAGCACACACACACATAAATTTACATACACACACACACACACACACAACCATATGTAAAATATATAATGGGAAGCAGCTGTATAGAACAGGGAATTCAGCTTGGTGCTCTGTGATGACCTAGAGGGCCAGGATGGGGAGGGGGTGGGGTGGCAGAGAGGCTCAAGAGGGAGGGGATATATGTGTAACTGCAGCTGATTCACTTTGTTGTACAGCAGAAACCAACACCACACTGGAGAGCACTTACCCTCCAATAAAAAATAAATTTAAATTTTTTTAAATTAAAAAAAAAAGAAGTACTAGGAGAAAAAACCATGAAGGAATAAATAAAATGACACTCATTCTGCTGAGAACCAAAAGTCAAGAACACTAGCTCTGATTAGCAGCTGACAGAAGGGACCTTGGCAGAATGCAACTACATAATTACATGGTCATCGGATTCTTGGTTAAAATCTACCTTTTCCAGTTATGGCTGGGACAAGGCATTCATTTCATCTCTAGAACGATAACATTCAACTCACTGGGTCATTATAGAACTGTCAGTAAGATTTTTTGTCGTTGTTCAGTCACTAAGTCCTGTCTGACTCTTTGTGACCCCATGGACTCCAGCACACCAGGCTTCCCTCTCCTTCACTATCTCCCGGAGCTTGCTCAAACTCACGTCCATAGAATTGGTAATGCCATCCAACCATCTCATCCTCTGTTGTCCCCTTCTTCTCCAGCCTTAAATCTTTGCCAGCATCAGGGTCTTTTCCAATGAGCCAGCTCTTCGCATCAGGTGGCCAAAGTATTGGAGCTTCAGCTTCAGCATTAGTCCTTCCAATGAGTATTCAGGGTTGATTTCCTTTAGGATTGACTGATTTGATCTCCTTGCTGTCCAAGGGACTCTCAAGAATCTTCTCCAATACCACAGTTTGAAACCATCAATTCTTTGGTGCTCAATGTTCTTTATTATCCAACTCTCACATCTGTACATGACTACTGAAAAAACCATAGCTTTGACTATATGAACCTTTGTCGGCAAAGTGATGTCTCTGCTTTTTAATACACTGTCCAGGTTTGTCATAGCTTTTCTTGCAAGGAGCAAGCGTCTTTTAATTTCATGGCAGCAGTCACCGTCCACTGTGATTTTGGAGCCGAAGAAATAGATGGTACTTATAACAGCACCAACAGTATTTAACGCAAAATCAACATTCTATTTTAGCTTCCTATCCTTGTCTTAAATGCCTAAAATGGTACAAAATGACCACTCAGATAGCTTAGCTACCAGTGAGTTTTAGTACGTCACTATAGCAACAAATGGTATTTGTGCTTTTTACAAAAAGAAAGTACCAGAAGGAGGCCCAAGTGGGTGGGAGCCTGGGAAGTTCCCAGGGCTGTAAGCTCCACACTGTGAACTGGCCTGGATCTCCTCTGGAAGAGCATCAGGAGAACACCCTTAAGTATAAAACCTCTGGACTTTTGTGAGGTCCTCCCCAGGGTAGAGCCTTGAGTCAGCCTTGACCCAGTGGAATCACCCATCTCCAGAAAGGTTCATCACCCAAAACAGAAATAAGACACCAAGGAACAGTGAATCTCCAGGCCCAAATGAGAGACTGGGGCAGAGGTGTTTGATCTTCCCAAACTGGGAACTCCTTCTAAAAATCAAGATTGAGCCATGGCCTAAGAACACATTGGCCACACTGGCCAGCCCAATCCCCAGAGGCACGTCGATTCTGAAGTAAATGCTACTCCCTCTGGCTCTGGTTCACTGAACAACATGAGAATAAATCTGAAGACTTCATATTAGTCCAATAAAAGGGGGCAATTCATGAGGCATGGGCTCCAGGTTTGAGCCACAGGGAACCTGGCCCCAATTAGTTTGCCTTGAGGCAAACTGTCTCTTCTGCTAAAGTGTCCTCTTCCCCACACCCTCTGACCCAGCCTTTGTAGACTCATCTTTATTTCCTCTTCAAAATCAATTCTGCTATGACTTCCCTCGGGAAGTCTTTGTTGATTCCTGATTTTTCTTTTTGGATGTTCTTCCTGCAGCTCACCTCTCTCAAAGTACTTATCACAATTGACTCGTCTTTTCCCTCACTAGACTAGGATTAGGGCAAGATTTTGATTGACTTGATTCTGTCTTTCCCACACTCGGTGTGGTTCCTGGCATACAGTAGATACTCAATCATTGTATGTTTAGAAATGAATGAATGAATGGGTGACTAGATAAAAAAATATGTTCTAGTCACAGGTTCTGTGTGATACTCCATTCTAGATGGTAGTGTTCTAAAAGACTAAGAAATCTGTGAGGAGGAGAGGAAAGAGAACAGAAGTACAAACACTCACGTTCGAAAAACCAGTGGGAGGTAGGAAGGGCAGGGCAGCACCACTCAAGGGCTGGCCCTTCCTTGCTGGTGGTTTTGATCCCGTTGCCCTGCCCAAGGGTGGTGGCCTCACTGCTCCCAGCGTTCTTGGGGAATGTGGAGCCATGAACCTCAGCTAATGAGGCCTTCAGGGAAAACTGATGAGGACGTGGGAAGATACATTAGGACTATGGACTCAAAAAATATTCAGAAGCTCAAAGATGAGAGTTATGTTTTATTTGGTGGGAATTTTTAGAACTTAAGGCTGGGAGACAGCACCTCAGGTAACCCTGAGAGAACTGCTGAGAAGATGAGGGGAGGAGCCAGCTTGTACAGAAGTTTTGCAAGAAAGGGCAGGTAGTCTGAACATCAAAAGATGAGTATTAATTAAAGGAAGCCAGATATCCCAAATTAAGAAATTTAGCATTTTTCAAATTGATGCTTTTGAACTGTGGTGCTGGAAAAGACTCTTGAGAGTCCCTTGGACAGCGAGGAGATCAAACCAGTCAATCCTAAAGGAAATCATTGGAATATTCATTGGAAGGACTGACCATCCTTTGGAAGGACTGATACTGAGGCTGAAGCTCCAATACTTTGGCCATCTGATGCAAAGAGCTGACTCATTGGAAAAGACCCTGATGCTGGGAAAGATTGAGGGCAGGAGGAGAAGGGGATGACAGAGGATGAGATGGTTAGATAGCATCACTGACTCAATGAATATGAATTTAAGCAAACTCTGGGAGTTACTGGAGGACAGAGGAACCTGGTATGCTGTGGTCCACGAGATCATGAAGAGTCCAGCACAACTTAGCAACTAAACAACAAGAGCTTTTCTATGTTTCGGAAGATGCAAGAGTCTCGGCTCACTGAAATCATTCCTTTGACATGCACCTCAGCTAGCTGGGGCTGGATTCTGGCATTTTTCACATCCTGAGTTATTGTAGGGCTTACAGTAGGGAGTGGCTGCGGTCTGATGGCTGCTAGGTAGCAGGTATTCTTTCTCTCCTGAGTTTCCTCAGGGTTCACCACCCCACCATTAGTGGTGGCTGCAATTGCTGGTGTCTATGACATCCTTGTTTACTGATATGGCAGGAAATATTCCATTTCTCAGGACTCCATTGCCAAGATCAACATCCCTAAATCTTGATTCTCAAAAATGTGATCCTTCAACCAAAGAGCCCGGACATTTATTCCTTTCCCAATGGGACTGATTTCAATGCACTCCCATGATTAGCAGAGCTCTGGATTTGGCCCAGAGGCCTGGGAAGTTCCTCCTTTGGCCCCAGAAGCTCCCCAAACTGGGCCTTCCCAATCAGTCCCTCAGACATGGGAGTGGCTGATATGTTGACTAAGTAGCTTAATGAGCTGCACAGCCTTCCGGCGCCAGTAGAAACTGGGCAGGGCGTCCAGTAGCTAAGGCTTTCTGGGCGTTTTGGTCACACCTCACCATTGCTTTTCTTCAATGCTTCTGTGAACACAGCGGTCTGTCTGTTCACAGACCTTTTCTCTCCAGGCAGCCAATCTTGAAACGTGGTGTCAGGAATAAGCAAGAAGGCAAGTCACCATCACGACCATGTAAATGATCAGGGCAGGGAATCGAAAGGCCAGAGGGATGACGCTTTAGGATTTCTTTAAGGTTTTTCATCGCTCTTCAAAATCACCCACTCCTGGCTCCCAGAGGCCTTGAAAGTCCTCCTCAAGAGAAACCTGCTCCTTTATATCCCTGCAGGAGACCAATGAAAGCTAGAAATCGAAGGAAAGGCATTCACTGACACCTCAGTGTGAAGGATCTTCTCAGACCTCTCCCAAAGAACAGGACTTGCTGGGGGAAAATCCCTAGACACAGGTCCTGACCAAAACCACATCCAGAAGCCAAATAAAAGGAGGGGAGGCCAGAACACTGGATGTGAGTTTTGCACCAGTCAGTTCTGAAGTCACTGTGTTCAAATTCTGTGGCCTCAGCAGGGTTTCTTAAGGCTACCGATATTCTTTTTCTTTTTCTACTTTCCGTTTTCATTCAGAGGCTAGTTTCACATGTGTGTTCAATTTACGAAAATTAATTAAGCTGGTGATTCAAAGTCTATGTGTTTTTCTGTGTGCACCTTAGACTTGAAAAAACACTTTAAGAAGATCCTCTAGAGAAGGAAATGGCAACCCTCTCCAACATTCTCGCCTGGAGTATTCCATGGACAGAGGAGCCTGGCGGTTACAGTTCACGGGGCCACAAAGAGTCGGACCCAATTGAGTGACTGAACAGCAGCAACAGCAGCAAAGGTCTTCTTCAGATGAGACAAAATTGGTGCAGTTTCTGGGTAGCCCAGGTTAACCCAAGAGTGATCTCATGGGCCCCAAGAAAGAAATTCCCGGGTTTTATCCGCCTCTGTGTTCCCATGCCCATAACTGCAAAGTACTCTCACACAGTTTAACTTCCAAAAGAATGTTCCTTGTAGGCTCTTCTCTTTTCATTCTTCTTTTGAATTATAAATAATAGCCAACATTTTATCCATTGAACTTATAAACACATAAGTTCATAGTAACTTAAGGCCTTCCCTGGTGGTCCAGCGGTTAAGAATCTGCCTGCCAAGGCTGGGGACATAGGTTCAATCCCTGGTCCAGGAGGATCCCACATGCCACAGAGCAACCAAATTCATGCAGCCACAATTACTGAGCTGCACTCTAGAGCCCAAAAGCCACAACTAGAGGGTAGCCCTCGGCTCGCCACAGCTAAGGAAAGCCCAGCAGCAGCAATGAAGACCCGTGCATCCAAAATAAATAAATTAAAAATAGTAACAACTTAACATTTGCATCGTTTTTAAAATATTTTCACATCTATTAACTTATTTCTTTATGACGTCCTCTACTGGGAAGCAGTTATTCCATCTCAGACATGGAGATTCTGAAGCTCGCTCAAGTTCAGAAGCAGCTGAGCTGGGGCTTGAACCAGCTGGTCTTATAGCAAAAAGAAATCCTGTGTTGTACTCTGCCTTTGAGTCTAGGGTCCTTTGGCTACATCCTCTCTAGGGATGTCTGCAGAGTGATGGACACAAAAATATTTCCATCTCTGCTCAGGCACTGGCAACTTATGGGACATGCGAGTCTAGCTCCCAGAGAAGGAAAGCAGAGAGAGGAGTATGACCCTAGTGGAGAAAAAAGGCAATGTGAGCTCAGGGAACCCATCATCTTGTCACCTGTTCTGGACAATCAATGCTCCTGGGTGCTTTTTTTTTTTTTTAAGAAAACACAGATCTCTAAGCCCCATCCCTGACTATCCCAGTTCAGCACATCAGTTGAGTCCTAGACCTCTGGACTTTGTAGAAAGCATTCAGGTGGCTTTGCTGTTGTCGATCCACAGGCTGATGTCCTGTCAAAATCTGAACTGGTGTGATGAAGGGGAGCTTATGATTTCACCCATCTCACAGTCTTGCCACTGGACAGCTTTCACTATTACAAAGCTCCTCCTTAATGATGAGACTAAATTTTCCCTGTGGCTTCTACTCATTGGTTATTTTTCTTCCCCATGGAATCAGTTAATAATAATAATAGCACCAGGCAACATACTAGACATTTCACATGCATTATCTCACTGACCACTGCAAACACTTTCACGACATAGATGCTATCATTATTCCTTTTCATAGATGAAAAACTGGAGATCAGAGAGGGGAGGTCATTTGCCCAAAGCCGGGCAGCCAGTGAGTGACTGAACTGGGATAGGAACCCACTCTACCTGTGTACCGGACATGTTCTCAATCATGACACACTTGTAATACCTGAAGGCTAATTCCTTCTCTACCTACCAGCTTTCCCATAATTTTCTCTTCCTCAAGTTCCTGACCACCCTGGTTGCAGCACTTCAAACCACTTACATCCACTTACAATGTACCTCCTGAGCCAGACACAACCCTCCAGGTGGGGTCTGGCCACATCCCTGCCCCCTGAGACAGACAAGGACAGGCTTTCTAAAGTCTACCAGAGCTGAGGCTTTGGTCCTGCATTTGAAGAATGAAGGCCAGTAGCTAATCTTACATTTGAGAAAGAACAGATCAGGAGTACTGATGATAAACAGGGACCATTGATTGACTTTTATTGTGTACCAGCATAATAGTACAGATACAGAATCATGCCCACTCTCCCAAAATGTCCATGCCCTAATCCAGGACCCATGAGAATGTCAGTTACATGGCAAAAGGGAATTAAGGTTACTCATTAACTGATCTTGAGATGTAGTTTATTCTGGATTATCCAAGTGAGACATATATCATTACAAGTGTGCTTATAAGTAGGAGGAGGCAGGAGAGAGAGAGAACAAGAGAAATGGCAACGTTAGAAAGACTGGGTCTAACATCATTGGCCGTGAGTCAAGGGATTCGTGGACAGCTTCTGGAAACTGGTAAAGGCCAAAAACCAAGCTCTTCTTTACAGCCTTCAGAAAGAAACACAGTCTTGCTGACATCTTGATTTTAAGCTGCGCGTGTATGCTAAGTTGCTTCAGTCATGTCTGACTCTTTGTGACCCCATGGACCATAGCCTGCAAGGCTCCTCTGTCCATGGGATTCTCTAGGCAAGAATACTAGAGTGGGTTGCCATGCCCTTCTCTAGGGGATCTTCCCGACTCAGGAATCAAACACGTCTCTTACATCTTCTAGAGTGGCAGGCAGGTTCTTTACCCCAGCACCACCTGGGAAGCCTGTAAAACACTTACTTTGTAGTAATTTGTTATAGCAACAGTAGAAAAGTAATAGTCCCAGACCACAGGCTAAGTGTCTTATCTGGTGTTTATAGTAAGCTTAAGAGGCAAGATGGCAGACACTGGGAGTTTTTGATCAATATTCACTCCTCTCCTTCTAGAGTTCTGTTCAGAGAGGCAGCTGGCTTGCCTCTCAGTCTCCCTTCCTGTGATGTAGGCAGAATTCTTCGACATCACCGTTCCTCCCTTCTTCCACTAGTGAGGGAAGCTCTAGATAAACAGAGGCTAAAACACCATCTTTCCTTAACCGTTCAGTTCAGTTCAGTTCAGTCGCTCAGTCGTGTCCGACTCTTTGCGACCCTATGAATCGCAGCACGCCAGGCCTCCCTGTCTATCACCAACTCCTGGAGTTCACTCAGACTCACATCCATTGAGTCATTGATGCCATCCAGCCATCTCATCCTCGGTCGTCCCCTTCTCCTGCCCCCAATCCCTCCCAGCATCAGAGTCTTTTCCAATGAGTAACTCTTCGCATGAGGTGGCCAAAGTATTGGAGCTTCAGCTTTAGCATCATTCCTTCCAAAGAAATCCCAGGGCTGATCTCCTTCAGAATGGACTGGTTGGATCTCCTTGCAGTCCAAGGGACTCTCAAGAGTCTTCTCCAACACCACAGTTCAAAAGCATCAATTCTTCGGCGCTCAGCCTTCTTCACAGTCCAACTCTCACATCCATGCATGACTACTGGAAAAACCATAGCCTTGACTAGATGGACCTTAGTCGGCAAAGTAATGTCTCTGCTTTTGAATATGCTATCTAGGTTGGTCATAACTTTTCTTCCAAGGAGTAAGCATCTTTTAATTTCATGGCTTTAGCCTGTTTCAAAGACTGGTCAACCTCCTGTCTAAATGGTACCCATCACCTGTGAAAAATAAAAGGAAACTCACTACAGTGGAGTTAGGGGACCAGAAGGGAGACCTCTCATGCACAAACCAATAGGAAGAGACATATCTTGCATCTCCAGGAGGGAGAGACACTACCCTGATCAGGAAGAAGAAAGATTTCTGCTTTCCTGGCAACAGTTAAGCCAATGAGAGACTGTCAGAACTCAGCCAATGAGAAGCCACTAGATTTTGACCTCAAAGTTTCCTCTGATGGACTTTTCGTTTATAGCAGTCCCTCCCAACTCTTCCTCTTCTCCTCTATAAAAGTCTCCTCTTCTTTTTTTTTTTTTTTTTTACCAGATTTATACATGTTTCATTATAGTTGCATGTCCCAAATTTCAGTTCTTCACTTCTCCTAAGTAATCCTGTCTTGCTAGTAAAAAATAACTGGTTGTTTCATTGTTTTAGGTTAACACACCCAAGGAAGCACTTCAGGGCCTCCTAGATGACTTGTGTTTTTTCTTACCTTTGTTCCTTCTAATGAGCCGCTAAATATATGGCTATTAATCTGTCAACTTCAAGGAGTTGCAAGTGATTGCAAGGAGATCAAACCAGTTAATCCTAAAGGAAATCAGTCCTGAAGATTCATTGGAAGGACTGATGCTGAAGCTGAAACTCCAATACTCTGGCCACCTGATGTGAAGGACTGACTCACTGGAAAAGACCCTGATGCTGGGAGGGATTGGGGGCAGGAGGAGAAGGGGACGACAGAGGATGAGATGGCTGGATGGCATCACCGACTCGATGGACATGAGTTGGAGCAAGCTCTGGGAGTTAGTGATGAACAGGGAAGCCTGATGTGCTGCAGGCTATGGGGTCACAAAGAATTGGACACGACTGAACAACTGAACTGAACTGAATCTGTCAACTAGATATTCAGTCCCGGTTAATTCCACCGGATTGACTGCCCAATCTCCTCTTAACTAGTCTTGTATGTTTATTTTACAAGTGATAAACAGAGCCATTCAATCACCAGGAAAATTCCTTCTTAAGAGAAGAATGTGCATTTCTCAAACTGGTAACTTACTGAGACAGATTGGTTCACAGTGGTCTACATAAATTTGGCAAAGCCCACAAGTGGAATACATTCTTTTTTATGATCCATTCCCCACCCCACCCCCACTTTTAATAGCTAGATGTATAGTTCATGGTGTTCTAGGACTATATTGCTTCTTATATTAAACCTGAAATCTTAATTGACTCTTTGACATTGTTTCTTTGAATAGTCCTTTCTTGAGTCCCAATCTACTTTTCATGCCTGTAAGAGCTTGCACTTCATACTTTATCACATTCAAATGGCCTCCTTAATGTCTGAATATCTTCCCCATTAGGCTTTAAACTCTGTGAGGGAAGGGCCCGTATCTACTCCTGGACCCAATATTTATTAGGTGCTCATTCAGATTTCATTGGGGCTTCCCTGGTAGCTTAGCTGGTTAAGAATCTGCCTGCAATGCCAGAGACCTGGGATCGATCCCTGAATTGGGAAGATCCCCTGGAGGAGGGTATGGTAACCCACTCCAGTGTTGACTGGAGAATCCCCATGGACAGAGGAGCCTGGTGAGCTACAGTCCATGGGGTCGAAAGAGCCAGACATGACGGAATGATTAAGCACACAAGATTTCACTGAGAGACTAATGATTTGCAGGTACCAGGGGGACCCAAGTCTTTAGGATCTAGGAGGTGACTTTGTCAACAAGTGGCAGGAGCTTCCCCAGATCAGGCACTAAATAAGAGGCTGTTCCTATGGATATGGATTTAGAGAGAAGCATAAACAAAGCGCAAGGAAAGAATATACAAAACTCCTCAGGCTTGAAGTCGACCGGAAGCTCGACTAACATCTGATGACCCTGCCAAAAGCAACCAGGGCCTCTAATTACTGCAAGGAGTCATGCCTTGACTTTTTATGCGCTCTTGAATCACTCCAGTCACAGCTCTTCCGATATCCCTGGAAGGGGTCTGCTCTGTTGGCCACTGGACCATCAACACCATTTCACTCCACACAACTGAAGTGAAAGTTCTTTATCCCAGGTGCTTGGGAAGAAAGGTTCAATCTTGCTCAAACCGTAAAAATCTTTCATTTATTTCTAAGTGTGCTTTATTTCCACATCAAGGACTTATCTGGTTGGCTCTTAAATCATGACATCAAAACAGGATCATGTCTTATCTTTCCTTGAATCCACTATACAATGGCATGCACAATGCACCTAATAGGTGTTCAGTGAAAACTAGATCAAAATAAGTGCTAGGATAAAACATGATAATAGGAGTTGGATAAGATCTACAGTGTTCCTTGAAATCAGTTCCCTGGACTCCAGGACATCCTAGGGCTTTGAGTTAATACAGAAGAGGCAGGCTTTCTTGCCATGGGCAATTTCGCCTCCTTCTTCTACCCAGCCCATGTGCCCTAAGGTCACATTCTGCTGACACTTGGCCCATTGTCCCTTACTTGAGAACAGATCTAACTTCACAGTGCAATACAGGGTAGGGGAGAAGAAGTTTTACATCACACACCACCTAGCAAACATTATAATAAAAGTTCATTGTAGTCATCTTTGTCCTTCCTCCTCATACTCCTCCACAGTCCTCACTCTCAGTTACCCATAGTCCACTGAGCAAAACACAAGCCTGACGGATTGTCCAACAGCTGCCCAGCTCTTGTTCTTCAAGCATGCTCCTTTCAGTGGGTCTCTTCCCCATCCCTATACAGTATAACAAGTACTTCCCAAGAGGTCTTTCTTAGACACTAAGAAAATATTCTTATGTTTTTACACCAAAAATAAAGGAGAGAAGTCACAGAACCCATTTGCTCCTTCAGGCAGATATTCCTTTTATTTTTGGCTAAGTTCAGTCAGAAGTAACTTTAGCAATGTTAAAGGTAACAATTTGAGAATTAATCCTAAAAATCTCTTTTAATTTGCAGTGATAAATGCCAGTAAATTGTTGACCATTTACATTCTTCTTAACTAAACATCATTGCTCTTTGTTTGGATCTAAAGTACCAAAGGTGTTTGACCACTTTCCTGCCTTTGTAAGTAAAGTCTGAGGAATATAACAAAGCTTAAATGAAAAAGGCAAGATTTTCCACTTGGAGAGTATTGCAAGGAATACCATATACCATTTTTTGAGGTGTTAGTCGACACAACTGTCTTTCCCCCAACTTCATTTCTTCCCCGCCAATTCTTCCTTTCAGTCTATGGAAGGGCTTATAACACAAGAGTAACACACAGTTGTTGTTACTACTTTTTAAAATTTCAGTTATTGAACAATGTTTAAAAACTAATATATTTCGTGTCAAAATTCAGATTTCTCCCATATCTGAGAGTGCTAGAAATATCTAGGAATCCTCCAACTTAATTCCTGAGTGATAACAACCAACTAGAACTGAGAAGTGATTGTCCTTTAGACAGACACAAATTTTCTACTCTGCCCCAGTTCCCACCAGTCCCTATTGCTCCCTGATGTCAAAGCCCAGTGTCAGATACAAAAACAACTTACACTGCTGTTTTTCCTGAAAGAAATGTTAAGAGGAGCATAAACCACCTCCTGACTTCATTCATACACCTGCCTGACTCCTGTTAAGTTAGCAATCCCTGTCCCCTGCAGCTCTGTCACTGTATAGATGGGGACTTTTCCTGTGTGTATAAACAAAATCCCCAAGCAAGGACTGAGCATTTATTGGCCAGGAGTGTGGTTCAGAGCGAATCAAGTGGTTACTAAAGATGTCACATAATTTACAACTTTGAACAAAGTTTCCCAGGGGACAAGAGTAAAAAGCAAGTGACCTGTGCCCACCTTCCCTGAGAGCAGGTACAGACAATGCAAGGAAGAACAACTACTGTCAGCCAGCAGGCCAGGGAGGGTGGAGCAGGCTTTACATTGTCTTTCCAGCAGGTCTCCTTGTTACCATGGCCCCAGGATTAGAACCCTCTCGAGCAATGACTCAAGATGTGCTAAAATGCTACGAATGACTTCAGCCTTTGATTTATTTATTTATTTTTAACAAGTCTACAGTGAGGGGCGGGGTGTGCGGATTTGGCAATTTGGACTCCAGTCTGTACAGTCCGGCTGGACAGCAGTTACTTGCAGCATCTTTTAAGACAAACGTTTTGTACAATGTGAGAAGTGATTGTTAAGTTATT
>SJYQ01038407.1:50891-68994 GCA_006410935.1 Redunca redunca
TATGCGAGACAACAAAAGAGACTCAGATCTATAGAGTGAACTTTTGGACTCTGGCGGGGAGAGAGAGGGAGAGGGTGGGATGAGATGGGAGAATGGCATTGAAACATGTATACTATCATGTAAGAAACGAATCACCAGTCTATGTCCAATGCAGGATGCAGGATGCTTGGGGCTGGTGCATGGAGAGGACCCAGAGAGATGGTATGGGGTGGGAGGTGGGAGGGGATTCATGTTTGGGAATGCCTGTACACTCGTGGTGAATTCATGTCAATGTTTGGCAAAACCAATACAGTATTGTAAAGTAAACTAAAGTTAAAAAAAAAAAAAAAAGTACTAGGTGTACCATGTGTCTACAGGGCAGAGCCCTTCAGGACTGCAGGAGAGGGGCCAGAGGTAACAGCTGCAAATTCCGAAAATGCCACCAGTTTGCTGTATAAACTTGTGCATGAGTCACCCCTGGTCTGAGCCTAAGATTCATGGCTAAAAGGAGACATTTGCACTGGATGCCTCTGTGGTGCCCTCCAGCTCTTTGAGTAGGTGGAGTGAAAGCCCCACTAACAGGGTAGAACTGTCCTGGAACGCGTGGCTGACGTATTACTCACAATGCACTATGTCTCATTATCCAATTAGTGTTCTCATAACTATTCTCAGTGTTATCATTGTTATTATCTTTACTTACAGCCTAAATGCTAATAAGAGCCAGTGTCTGTTAATTACTTTGTATGTGCAGATGTCATTTGGAATATATGGGAGAAGATCCTGTGCATTCTTTTAGATCAGAGATCACCAAACTCTAGCCATTGACCAAATCCAGCCCACTGCCTGTTTTTGTAAATAAAGTTTTATCAGAACATGGCTAGGCCCATCATTTACCTATTGTCTATGGTTGCTTTTGCACTACAAGGGCAGAGTGAGGAGTTGTAGCGGATTATCTGGCCCTTTACAGAAAAAAAAAATTGCTGACCTCTCATTTAGCCCCTACTCTGCAAACCTGTTGCTCTTGCCTACCTAGTATCCACATACTACTTTCTTGGTTCTGCCATTTTAACTTCCCTTAGGATACCTCCTTTGGTGACCCTGTGGTTTGGGTGGAGCTGACCCACTGCCCACCTCAAGCCTGACAAATCAAGATACTCCATTCTCAGGACAACCGAGATTCAGAGGTGGGAATGTAAGTTTCAGTCCTAAGACTGAAATTGGAAATTGTGAGAAGGAAAAACTCTTTTTTTTTTTTTTTTGCAGAGGTTTCTGAGCTGCTAGGATGTAAGTCCAGAGCTAACAAGACCCTGAATGGATATCTGTGTTTGAAGATAACAAAAGATGGAAAAAGAACAAGTCCTAATGATAGGATTTTAGCTTCTGGATCCAACGCTGCCTGAAGCTACCTCTGGACTTTTCAGCTAATAAGCCAATACATTCACGTATTAAAGTCAGGTTAAGTCGGCATCTATCACTCGCAAGTAAACAAAACAATCCTCTGATATAGACAATTATTTTGCCCATGGAGACTTACCTGCCCAAAGTTACATAGCTATTGGGTAGCAGATGGCAGAGGTTAGGACCCAATTCTACATGGGGCTCTATGAGATGAAGGAACCAGACACAGAGTTCTCCAGAAGATCACGTTAGGACAGGAACACAACCAACAGGTTATTTTCCTTTCTCTGAAAAAGGAATCTGCCTAACTGTATCTCTGCTCTCTAGAGAGTAGTTCTTTGGGGATTATCCTGTTTTCTACTTGTGACAAGGCCCAGTAGAGTACTGGTTTCTCAGGTGGTAATTCAGAGGCAGTTGTAGTAAAAAGTGGTGTCTTAGCCATTTCTCAAGCCCTTTACTCTTGCCATACTTAAAGGGGGAAAAATTTTGCTGCAGAGAAAACTGACCTCCTTCTGTTGGAGCATATGGTTATCTAGCAATCAACACAGGTAAACAGGTAGTCTCCATGCTGGGAGAAAGGATTATAAATTAGGGTCCTTCTCTAGCAAAGGATGAGCCAAAGAGGGCTTTTCTTTTGCTGAAGCAAGGATTCCGTGAAATCTCACCCAACTGGATCCATCCCCCCACAGGGCATTGAAGGGGAGCAGAACATGCCAACCCCAAAATATGCCTCTTTGGCTTAAGGATCATCTTGAGTTGAAGTCAATCAATATCCGGCAGACTCAGTAAAGCTTTTTGAGCATGATCAGTCTCTCAGTCATGTCTGACTCTTTGTGACCCTATGGACTAGAGCCCACCAGGCTCCTCTGTCCATAGAATTTTCCAGGCAAGAATACTGGAGTGGGTTGCCATTTCCATTCCAGGGTATCTTCCCAATCCAGGGACTGAACCTGCATCTCTTGCATCCCCTGCACTGGCAGGCAGAGTCTTTACCACTATACCACCTGGGAAGACCTTTTTACCTTCTTCTTAACTGTCTAAAAGAATTTAGAAAGGAGGTCTGTATTTCTGGAAGAAAACTATTACCAGATGTAACTTTTTCATCTGAGAGACTTACCAGCATGGCAGGGCAAACATTTATCTACTAAATATCTGCCCTTCTTTTCTTCCTATGAATTGTCTTTCTCCTCTTGAAGCCCTAAACCCCTATCCCTTTTCTTAGCTCGGGATGATATATAAGTCTCGATTGCATGGCTGCCTTTGGGTCTCAGATCTTTGTGGAGGTCCTGTACATATATGCGTAAGTAATTAAATCTGCTTTCCTCCTGTTAATCTGCCTTGTTATTACACAGGCTATCACCCAAGAACCTAGAAGAAAAGGGGAAAAATTATCACCTCTTCCTACAGCATCTTCTTACATTCTCCGAAGAGAAAGACAGACACAGGAGGAGTATAGTGCAGGGTATGGCAACCCCAGCTCAGAGAGGTCTCTGGTTGCAGTGTGATCCAATGCTACACTTTCACCAGCTAGAGGACTTCAGAATGAGGACTGGACCTCAGACAGGCATCCCAGGGGACACACAAGACCTTCTGTCAGGGGGGTAGTGACCCCCAACAAACCAAGATGAGAAAAAAATTTGAGAGGTCTAAGTAATTTTCAACCACAAGAGTTAAGCATAGGTTGGAATAGAATGATGATTCTATTCTATCTGATGATAAATGATTAGATAGATTAAAAATATACACACGTTATTATATATTAGGCTGGTGCAAAAGTAATCACGGTTTTTGCATTGCTGAAACTTACCATTTGATATTGGAATGCCTTCTTAAATAAATGTGGTTGTGTTATACATCATTTTAATGCACATTTCCTGCTTTATGTTTTTTTTTTGGTTAAGGACTTATTACTTACTGTTTATTATATATTTCTTTTAGACTATGGAAATGATGTTGGACAAAAAAGTAAATTCAAGCAGTTGTCTTATTCGAAATCAAAATGGGTTATATAGCAGTGGAGACAACTCACAACGTCAACAACTCACAATATCAACAACACATTTGGTCCAGGAACTGCTCACCAACATGCAGTACAGCGGTGGTTCAAGAAGTTTTGCAAAGAAGGCAAGAGCCTTGAAGATGAGGAGCAGAGTGGCCAGCCATCCAAAGTTTACAACAACCAACGGAGAGCATCACCGAAGCTGATACAACTAAATGAGAAGTTTCCAAAGAACTCAACATCAACCGTTCTGTGGCTGCTTGCCATTTGAAGCAAATGGGAAAGGTGAAAAGCTCGATAAGTGAGTGCCTCATGAGCTAACCACAGATCAAAGGAAAAAAATCATCGTTCTGAAGTGTCATTGTCTGTTATTCTACCCAACAACAATGAACCATTTCTCAATTGGTTGGTGACATGCAATGAAAAGTGGATTTTATACGACAACCAGCAGTGACAAGCTCAGTGGCTGGACCAAGAAGAAGCTCCAAAGCACCTCCCAAAGCCAAATTTGCACCAAAAAAAGGTCACAGTCACTGTTTGGTGATCTGCTGCCCATCCAATTGCCTACAGCTTTCTGAACCCTGGCAAAACCATTATATCTGAGAAGTATGCTCAGCAAATCAATGAGATGCACTGAAAACTGTCAGCAGAATGGGCCCAGTTCTTCTCCATGACAACATCAACCGCGTGTCGCACAACCAAGGCTTCAAAAATTGAACTACCAAGTTTTGACTCATCCACCGTATTCACCTGACCACTTGCCAACCAACTACTACTTCTTCAACCATCTCGACAACATTTTGCAGGGGAAAACATTTCCACAATCAGCAGGAGGCAGAAAATGCTTTCCAAGAGTTCCTTGAATTCTGAAGCACAGATTTTTATGCTACATGAATAAACTATTTCTTGTTGGCAAAAATATGTTGATTGTAATGGTTCTTATTTTGATTAATGAAGATATGTTTGAGCCTAGTTATAATGATTTAAAATTCACGATCTGAAACCACAATTATCTTTGCACCAACCTAATACACAAAGATTACAGATAATATTGTTGGTGGATCACGGGGCACTGTTAATAGGGGTGGCCTCTTAGGAGAAGAATATGTAAATAGGTATCTCATGTGAGAGGCAGACACTCTTTAGCACAATGTGAATGTTTTTCCACGTGTTTTTATTACTTTCTCAGTGTAAGGATTAAAACTAAGAGAGAATTACCAAAAATATACTTGCTGAGAAACCCCTCTATTTTCATCTCCCAGTGACCCTAAAAGTTAAACAACCAGAACCCCATTTCCTCAGGCTTCCTGGTTAAGCTTTTTCTTTGAGTCTTGGTGAGCTTGGTCATTGCAAACATTCACCGTGGTATGATCTCCTCTCCATGTCACTTCCCTGAGCAGAGGGAGAAGAAGCAGGGAGATCCAGCCTGTGACAGGCAAGCCTGTTACATGGGACCTGCTGCTTTGGGGTCCGCCATAGCTCTGAGGTAAAGAGGAAGGGGATGGGCATTAGGAAGCCAAAGTGCCAGCCTCCAGTCCATCTGGGCACAGCCAGGCCCAGGGAGGATATCTCTAGCACAGAGATCAAAGAGGTGGCCTTAGCCTGGTCCCCAAGGCACTGAAAGTGCTCAGAATGGTCTGAGCTTCCTATCAGCTTTAAATCAGTAGGCAAAATTTGGCTTCAAGAGAATAGGACATGAAACAGAGTGGCCTAGCATGATTCTGACTTACTCGTGCCCTATCTCTCTCTCTCTCTCTCTCTCTCTCACACACACACACATACACACACACACACACACACACACAGAGGCTCGTTCTATACACAGAACTTGGGTCTGACTGTATAGCCCAGAGCTGGTATCTCCAGCCACGAGTCTCAGCTACTCGCTTTTGTCCCTGAAAGCCTGGGTCTGTTTAGAAGGAAAGAGGATTGCAGAGAAGATTAAATTAGATACAATAACTTCCGCTAAGCATCTGACACAGAATAGCAGTACTGTCCTTTCTTCTTTCTCCCTTCTCGTCAGCTATTTCTGAAATAACACAATGCTTTTGAAAGAATTCAATTGACTGAAAGAGACAACATAAACCCCTGTCAAAATGAACTTTCAGACCTCTTGGAAAACGTGGCAGACACTCTCCAGTGAGACTCGGATCTCCGGACTCTTACATAACAAGTTACATAAGGGGCATCTTATTTCCCTGGTGTGCCCTCTGGGATTATGGTGTGCAGGCTAAGGGCACAAGGAAATTATGCAAGTGTAATCCTGGAAAACCAGCAAACAAAACAGGGACCCATTCAAGAAGCAAACCAGCAGTATGTTCCAGTGGCTCTCTCAGAAGCCAGAAACTGCCAAATATCTTAAAACATAGGTGGAGCACACGTGGTTGCAAGTAGGGGAGAGAATTGTCTAAATATTGTTTAAATAGTACATCGGGGAACCAAACCATCTGAACAGAGGCTGGGACTGTGACAAAGCAAGGTCTCAAAGGCCTCCTGCCCCTCTAGCCTGCATATTAACCTCTTCATTGCTGCCTCCCAGGCAGGTCCATGGCATGGGGTGAGGGAACAGGAACTAAATAAAGGTCAGCGCACTCTACCAACAAGCATGAAAGTATTTCAATGTTTATCTGTTTTTTATTGTTTCATCTCCTGGTTTATTAACTAGTCACAGGCCACATCCGTGGCAGAGGTGGCCTCAGTCCTCTAACACTAACTTTAAAAGAATGATTATAACCCAACTATGTACCGCAACATATTTCTTTCCAAAGGATTCTGTATTTTCAGAGTTATTGAGAACACATAACATAACCAGAAGCTGTGATTCCATACTGATTTCCAGATTAGAAAATGCTTTATCCCTCCAAGTCACTTTCATATCACTATCAACACACATACGGTAAAAGCTGGTTGTTTTTGCAAAATATTCAATATTTTAACTACCAACTGTGTGTTAGTCCTGGAAGAGAAGCATTTCTGGGATAGTCTTTTTAATGAAAATGTTTGAAAATAATGTTAAAACCCCACCAATGCTGGGAGCATCACAAGCGACAGACAGATTCTCAAATACCTTGGAAATCAGAGTATAGCAAAGGAAAAGAGCAATTTTTGCACATCAAATTGACAAAATAGTTTAAAATTATAATATCTAGGATTGGCAAGGATGTAGAAAATTAAACATGGGAGTCTAGATTGGTAAGGCGGGTGGAAGGAGGGTTAATGTTGTAGTTTCTATCAAAATTAAAAGCATGCAATGCTCTTTGATCCCCTGGAAAATTTTTTCTTAATATCTGTCCTAGAGAAGCATGCATGCCTATGCACAAAGATGCATAATCTTTGCAGAATTGTTTATGATAGTAAAATCTGAGGAATAACCTAAACTCCATCAATATGGGATAGCTAAAGAAATTCTGATACACTTTGATGCAATGAAAGACTGCATCTGTTTTAAAAAATGATGCATCACTATTTGGAAAAATATACAGGATATAAATATATAAAAATTGTATACTCACATGTACACTTATAATGCATGGAGAAAATTTCTGGAAAGAGAAGTAAAAACTGGGGGTTAACTCTGGGAATGGAAGAGGGTTTCAGAGGTGAGTATGTGTATACATATTTTTGGTAGGCTTTTTTTTTTTTTAGGTTTTGACTTTTGAAACAATGCTATACATGTGTCTTGGTCTACAGTTAAAATTTATTTTGAAGAATGGTGACTAAGCCATCTAAAATGCCTGGAAGAGGACAGAATATATTTTTTTTGTTACAGGAAACTATTACCTTTTTAAAACACACAACTTAGAAGCTGTCCTTTAGAAAGGAGTTATCAGGGAGGTCATAAGCCTGAGTGTTGAATTTACTTCCAAGCTCACCCCATACAGATACTGACAAAAGACAACCTTCTGTCCAAAATGATTCTGAAGTTTAAGCCCCCAAAACAAAACAAATAACCTGTCCAGAAGAGACCAGAAGGAATATACTTCCTGGAGAAGTGAGTACCTTTTATTTTCTTCTCTAAAATTGGAAGAAAATGGGGCTTCCCTGGTGGTCCAGTGGTTAAGAATCCACCTGCCAACTGCTGGGGACACAGGTGCAATCCCTGGTCCAGGAAGATTCCGCTTGCCGTGGGGCAACTAAGCCCGTGCGCCACAACCACTGAAGCCCACGTGCCTAGAGCCCACGCTCCACGAGAAAAACCACACAAGGAGAAGCCCACGCACAGACACGAAGAATAATCCCCGCTCGCTGCAACTAGAGAAAGCCCTCACGTGGCAACAGAGGCCTAGCACAGCCAAAAATAAGCAAATGAATATTGTAATTTTTATTTAAAAAAATAAAATTAGAGGAAAATGCAGAATCTCCTTTCCTAGTCTTAGTTCCACTTCCCCTTGGTCAGTAACAGAGGCTGTTGTATCCCATTCACAAAGGAGTTCATGTACGAGAAAATACCAGCCCCAAACCGGTCCTAGTCACTTCAGTTCAATCCCTGGGACATCTCCCCCAGAATGTAGTAATAACGGTTCTAGGACAGGGCTGTAGCTTGCAAATGAGACTTTCATTATTGTCCTGCTGTGACAGATTGTAAAGGCTTAGGTAAGTCACAAAAACCACACCAATGTGACTACAATGTCAGTACCCCATTTTCAAAGGGGGGAAACCCATTATCTGTGCCCCAGAATATAACGATTAATAATAATAATAATATCTGTGCACCAAGATCTGACCACTTCATTTTGAGACACATACACACACACACACGCATTCATTGCAGTGCCCACGTGTATTTCATAGCAGATGAAAGGAACATGGCTGAGAAGCAGCCCCACCAATAACTCACACCCCAGCTTTCATAGCAGCACTGTCTGCAGTGGCCAGCACATGAAGGCAGCCTGGGTGTCTATGGATGGATGGATGGGAAAGATGCGGTGTGTGTGTGTTGAGTGCTGGAGGCGGGGCGGAGGGGGGGTGGACAGAGAGCTAAGGACGGGTTGTGTGGTATTGCTTGTGTGTGGAGTTTCGAAAAGTGATGCAGGTGAATTTATTTGTGGAACAGAGATAGACTCATGGATATGGAAGGCAAATTTGTGGTTGTTCGGGGAGCAGGAGAGGGACAAATTAGGAGTTTGGGACTGGGATATACACACTACTGTGTATAGAATGGATGACCAGTGGGGACCTACTGTATAGTACAGGGAACTATACTCAATGTTTTATAATAATCTATAATGGAAGAGAATGTTAAAAAAAAGGTATATATATTTAAAATATGTGTGTGTAACTGAACTGCTTTTCTCTGCATCTGAAACTGAAACCAGCACAGAATTGTAAATCAACTGTATTTCAATAAAAATTTTTAAAAAGGAACTCAGACTTCCATCTTCTATCATTAAAAAAAATACATTTTACATCTGAGACCCAAATATAACCAAAGATATTAATTTGTTCATTCACTCATCCATTCAGATGGTACTGAGCATCTGCTCATCCATTACTGAGCATCTACTCTGGTCTTGGCACTATTCTACATACTGCAGAAAGAGCAGTGAACACCGCAGAGCTTACACAGAGAGCGATCATAAACAAACAATGTCATACAGTGTAAGTACCGCGAAGCACTGTGGGAAAACGATGCAGTGAGGCAATGGGACAGAGAGTGACGGAGGACCATTTTATATAAGCGGGTTAGGAGGGCACATTTGATCAATGACTTGGAAAAAGTCAGGGTGACCATGTGGAAACCCTGGGAAACGTATTCTGAGAGTAAAAACAGCAAGTGCCAAGGCCCAGAGGCAGGAGTGAGGTGGTAAATTCTAAAAACAGCAAGGAGGATTTCCTCACCTTCACACAGACAGGCAAATTCGGTCTAGTACATGTTTGATGCGGTTGCAGGTGTTTCCCCCTGAAAACGCACATAGAGAAACATTCTCCTTCCAACCCAAGACCCCCAAGGCCTTTTACTCATGGACCCTGGTGAACAACCTCTGGTACTTCTCCAACCACTGCAGACTGTCGCTCTGGATACAGCATGCCTCCAAAAGCCCAAGTTGTGGCAGCCATCCCTCGAGGGGTGAAAGAGGCGAAGAGGGGGCCACACCCCTTCCTCAGGCAACCTGCAGGCTCTGAGTTTCCAAAGGAACGCGAGCCCCTTCCCTCAGCCTGTGTGTGCATGCTCCGTAGTGTCTGACTTTTTGTGACCCCATGGACTGTCGACCCACCAGGCTCCTCTGGCCATGGAAATCTCCAGGAAAGAATACTGGAATGGGTAGCCATTGCCTTCCCCAGGGGATCTTCCTGACCCAGGGATCGAACCTGAGTCTCCTGCATTGGCAGGCAGATTCTTCACCACTGAGCCACCTGGAAAGCCCGTCCCTCAGCTCGGGCGACTAAGACATTAGGATGGGGCAATGATGAGCGCAATCAACCACGGGCCTGACAACTGCCCTCTCTCTATATGGCAAGGGCTTCTGGGTCCTGAGCACGCTGACTGGGTCCCATTCCCCTGCCCTCTGAGCTGGAAGTGACCCAGAGGCACTTTTTGTCTCTAGAAGGTAGTAAGAGAATTGAACCACTCAATGAGGCTTAGCAACTCTTCACAGAGACAGCAGGTAACTGTCAAATATCTCTGGTTTGTCTCTAAGTTGAGTTTTGAATGTCCCAGAGTAAAAAATAAATAACAATAATTTAAAAGATAATAAATAGGCAGACTTAAGCAGTGTGAGGAATCCAAGCAACCCACTCCACGATGCCCGCTTCTCTGTTTTCCTGCCAGTTTCTCTCAGGTCCCCAGAGGACTCTCGGCGTTAAGACCATCACACCTCATAATTCTTGCTAAATAGCAGGGTTCCATTTACAGCTTCACCATAAAACACTTCATAAAAGGTGTGGACTTGGCTCCTGCTTTTGCAAACGCAGGCTGGCCCCCCTCCTTCCTCAGCTCGGCACCTTCCCACTTTTGGAGACCTCTGCCCAGTCCTGAGGAACCCCTGCTACCGCAGTGCGCAGCGAATCCTCTCTGCAGGAGAACCCTTGGGTGACTCATTTCTGTTCTCCAAGCAAGTTATGAGAACAAACGACTCTTGGGAGCAAACCATGACAGCATCCAGGAAGGTTGGAGCCTCACACTGTGAAACTCTTAGGACAAGGAGGAACCAAAGAGAACAGGCAGGGTGGCGGGATTGAAACTTACCTCCCCGACACGCAGTGCACCAAGAAATCGACACAGGGGGCCAGGAGCAGGAGCTGGCAGAGATGACTGTGACCCCCTTACCCACCAGACTCTTTCCTTCTCTTAGAAAAATAGTTCTATTGTCTGTTTTTCAGATTACATAAATAATATGCACTTTGTTTACAGAAAAGTACTTTAAAAATCCCCAGTAAATCCCACTGTCAGGAAAGTCTAAGTAATAGCTGATGTGCAGACCAAGCATTGTATTCAGCGCTTTATTTTCATTTAAACCCACTTATTTATTTAAACCTCATAACCACTATATACGGAGAAGGCAATGGCAACCCACTCCAGTACTCTTGCCTGGAAAACCCCATGGGCAGAGGAGCCTGGTAGGCTGCAGTCCATGGGGTCGCTACGAGTCGGACACAACTGAGCGACTTCACTTTCACTTTTCACTTTCATGCATTGGAGAAGGCAATGGCAACCCACTCCAGTGTTCTTGCCTGGAGAATCCCAGGGATGGAGGAGCTTGGTGGGCTGCTGTCTATGGGGTCACAACAGAATCGGACATGACTGAAGCAACTTAGCAGCAGCAGCAGCAACCACTATATAAGGGTGACATTTTAAGACCCATTGTGCAGATGAGAAAACCGACGCACAGAGAAATTAACAACTTATTGACTGGAGACATAACATTTGTTACCCAAATGTTATTGATTGGAGATGTAACAATATTCACTTCTATAACAAATTGTCAGCCACAGGTTTCTGTAAAAATCCCCTGGTCAATAATGTGTTAAGTTACTTGCCAAAGTTTCTTAGTTATTAAGCAGAAGAGCTGGAATGCAAACCCAAATCATATCCTTAACGTGTTTTAACCACAACTGTTTTCCATTCAAGGCGTCCACCCCTACCCCGGCTCCCAGTGCTCTGGGGTCCAGCCACCTTGTTCCAAGTGCCTTCTTCTCCAGCCCTCCACCCTTTCTGAGCTGTCCGAAGGACTATATATTCATCAGACTTGAGAGAGGCCACCTTTTAGTCCACTCCAGGATATGTGGAGCGTCTGGTATATACACAGGACTGTGGGGACACAGTGGCCACGAGGGGTTTGGTCTGATGGCAGAGGTGTGACATAGGAACAAGAACAACTAGCAGCAGCAGTGCGACGAGACTCCAGGCTCCCTGAGGACAGGTTTGCATCGTATTCACTGCAGATCCTTGGGAGGCAGTTAGCAGCTGCTTGCTGAACGACTGAGAGTAAGATAGTAAGAATCTCGGCCCCTGGTTCTCTTCAGAAATCATAAAGAAGTTGGGGATGACTTTCCAGGCGAAGTGACAGTTTGGCTGAGACTCAGATGCTGCTGCTGCTGCTGCTGAGTCGCTTCAGTCGT
Organism: Redunca redunca; assembly: GCA_006410935.1. NCBI lineage: Eukaryota > Metazoa > Chordata > Mammalia > Artiodactyla > Bovidae > Redunca > Redunca redunca. The sequence goes on from SJYQ01038407.1 coordinate 62,827, forward strand.
GTCTGACTCTGTGCGACCCCATAGACAGCAGCCCACCTGGCTCCCCCATCCCTGGGATTCTCCAGGCAAGAACACTGGAGTGGGTTGCCATTGCCTTCTCCAATGCATGAAAGTGAAAAGTGAAAGGGAAGTCACTGAGTCGTGTCCCACTCTCAGCGACCTCATGGACTGCAGCCCACCAGGCTCCTCCGTCCATGGGATTTTCCAGGCAAGAGTCCTGGAGTGGGGTGCCACTGCCTTCTCCGCAGATGCTGGCCAGGATGTGACAAAGCAGAGAAGAGAGGCATGGGGGCAGGACGCCCCATAGCCGACTCCATGTGCGTGGACCCAGATGCTCCCAGCAGAGGCTCTGGAGGCAAGGAGTCAGGGCTGGGGAGGAAGTAAGAAAGATAAAGCCGGCTTAGGTTATCCTGGTGCTCCAATGCCAAAGGAAGAAGGGGAGACTTTGGGAAAAAAACATGTACCTGAAGATAAAGATTTGGGAGTTGACCACTTTAATTAACTCTCCCACTGGGAGAGCAAGCAAAAACAAAGACCTTAGAAAGGATGAGAGCTGAATCTCACAACTACTTCTGTGGGGAAAGAGAGGAAGAAGAATCCTTTAAAACACAGGCAGAAAACAGCATGCGAGAGCAGGGGAAGCATGAAGATGTCATGAGGAGTGATCTTAGGGGGTTTCCCCAAAAGCAGTGTTACTTTGGAGCACTTCCACTAAACAGACAGACACAGTAACTCAATGCAATGAGTCCCCTCCCTCTATCTCAGTGGCCTTTAGATTGCCTTAAAGATTAGAATTCTTTTGAATTGTGGTGCTAGAGAAGACTCTTGAGAGTCCCTTGGACTGCAAGGAGATTCAACCAGTCAATCTTAAAGGAAATCAGTCCTGAATATTCACTGGAAGGACTGATGCTGAAGCTAAAGCTCCCATACTTTGGCCACCTGATGAGAAAAGCTGTCTCATTGAAAAAAACCCTGGGAAAGATGCTGGGAAAGACGGAGAGCAGGAGGGGCCAACAAAGGATGAGATGGTTGGATGGCATCACCAACTCAATGGACGTGAGTCTGAGCAAACTCCGGGAGACAGTGAAGGACAGGAAAGCCTGGTGTGCTGCAGTCCATAGGGTCGAAAAGAGTTGGACACAACTTAGTTACTGAACAACAATGATAAGAATGGCTCACAAGCCAGTTGACTCTTGCCCAATACCCAATTCAATAACAGTGGCTGCCTAGAACAATCTATTGAGAAGGATTCTGAAGCTGAATCCAGATTCAAGGTGAGTTCTATGCTTGATTAGCAATATCTGTCAAGGACACAATACTGAGGAGTGCCCATATTTTCCATCTTTCTCTGAGTAATTTGCATATACCTTCTTTCTTAGACGTTGACTTAGTTAGAGCAGAGACAGTCATATTTATCTTTGTGCCAGGGAGGAACTAGGGCATCAGAGAATGGTGTGCTTGGCAAATATTTATTAAATGAATTATCACACTCATTTATTCCTAAGAAAAACAACAACAAAGAAGCTGGGTGCGGTGAGCTTTAGGAGATGCAGAAGGGGCAGAAGGGGTCTCTCCCTCTGAAGCCAGCTTTCCATTCTGACCCTGTGAGGGGCTGTGCTCCCTGTGATGGTCTGGGCTTCACTTGGGTTGAACTGAGGTCACTCTCATTCAGAGAAAGTGCCCAACCCACCAACAGCATCCACCCGTTGCCCTGTGGTAGATGCTGAATTCACATAGCTGGTGGATTCTGGGACTGATGGGCACAACCTCGCTAGGAATAGGACTGTGAACCCAGGCTAACACTAAAGCATTCCTCAGGCATCTGCTTCTGCAGAGAAGAAATGAGGAAAGTCAAAAGCAGAGACATGCCTGCCTTGACTTCCTCTGCTGTTGGTGAAAGAACTTCCAGCCATTAGTCAGGCCAAGGGACACTTATTTCCGGGGTGTCTTCCCTCAAGCATCTGTTGATGGGCAAACCCAATATTCCTCTTGGCTGTCCCTCAGCTCTCAGCAGAGTGCCTTGTATGTGATGGGGTTGCCATATGAAGACAGACATTTAAAGACTCCCTGAGTAGATGGGGAGAAAGGCTAGAGGGGACAGAGGAAGCACACGGTTAACTGCCAAAGGAACAGACAGATGCACAAACGCCTAAGTGCAATCAGAGTGACAAAGGAAAGATGGAACAGTTTGCGACAGAGTCCCAGAGGAGGCGGACGTGGGCTGAGCCTAGAAGGCTATAGGCAGACACTGCGTAGGGACAGAGAAGTGGAGACGTACATCAGGAAGAGGAAGCGGAGGGCAAACGCCCAGGGGCGGGCTGGGAAAGGCACGGTTCAGGAACAGGCAGAACCATGTGGGAGGTGAATCTGGGAGCAACTGGCAGCAAAATGGGAAGTTAGGATGTGAATGGGAGCACCTAGAGAGGGAGGAATAAGGCCAGAATTATGGTATGCACTATATGGATGAAATAAAGAGAAAAGCCAAGGCCACATTAAAAGGGAGAATCAGAGACTTCCATGGGGGTTGCAGAGTCAGACACGACTGAAGCGACTTGGCAGCAGCAGCAGCGGGGGTCCAGTGGTTAAGAATCCACCTGCCAGTGCAGAGGACATGGGTTTGATCCCTGGTCTGGGAAGATTTCACATGTGGTGGGATGACTAAGCCTGTGTGCCATATCCACTGAAGCCCACTCTCTAGAGCCTGAGTTCTGCAAAAAGAGAAGCTACCGCGATGAGAAGCCTGCACACCACAAGGAAGAGTAGCTCCCGCTCATCACCACCAGAGAAAGCCCGCACACAGCAACAAAGACCCAGCACAGTCAAAAAATATATATATATACAAAATAAAAATAAAATTTAAAAAAAGGAGAATCAGGAAGGAATCAAAAGCACAAAGGGAATCAAAGCCAACATTCCCAGGAACAAGAAATTAAATGATGGATGACGTTGCAGTTTTCTATAAATCCTTAGACACACGGATTCTTTACGTAGCTTGCTAACCACCAAACCTTGTCCAGCTAATGTCCAAGTCCTGGAAATCAATGATTCAGATGGTTTTCTGCTTTGAAACCTATGAAGCTATCTTCTTCATCTCTGGTCCTTTCCTCCCTTCCTTTTGTGGGGAAATGAAAATTGAGGGAGCGTCCTTCCCCTCCAGATTTTCAGTCTCCTTCCCTCTGGACAGTCACCCAGGGACCCGAGAAAGTCCTGGTCACTCTTATAGTGGAGTTACGTGTCTAAGGCACTTGCTGTTCACAGGACATCTGCATTTAAAGGAAGCCTGACTCAGATGCTTAGATTTTCCATACTTTCTTCCATTCTTCCACATTCTTCCTATTTGCTGCATGCCTGCCTGGGAGGGGACAGAGTGGATAACCCACAGTCCTTGGGCTCAGGGGGACTTTAATTTAGTTGCTGAAATGGCCATTCTCGTCTGTTTTGTACTTATCTTTGCCAATGGGGGTGGGGGGGGATCAGAAGTCTTTAGTTGTAAAACTGGTCTCCAGAAGCAGAGTCATTCAGTCACTACATTATATCTGACTCTTTGCAATCCCATGGACTACAGCACGCCAGGCTTCCCTGTCATTCACTATCTCCCAGAGTTTGTTCAAACTTATGTCCATTGAGTCAGTAAGGCTATTTAACCATCTCATCCTCTGCCACCTCCTTCTCCTCCCACCCTCAATCTTTCCCAGCATCTGGGTCTTTTATAATGAGTCAGCTCTTCACATCAGATGGCCAAAGTATTGGAGCTTCAGCATCAGTCCTTCCAATGAATATACAGGGTTGATTTCCTTTAAGATTGTCTGGTTTGATCTATTCTGTGTCCAAGAGTCTAGGCACAAATCCCACCTCCACCACTTATGAAGTAAGAAACTTGGAATGAGTCTCTTAATAATGTCTCTGAGCCTCTGTTTTTCTTCTTTATGGAATGTAATCCCTAAATGGGACGACCCATGCAAAGGGCTGAGTTCAGTGCTCGGCACATGGTATACTCAATGGTTATCTTCCAGATGTGCCAGCAAATACTGGAAACTCACTACTGATGTTTAGGGCTGACAATCGGAGGACAAGACAAATATTTCCCAAACCCCAGAGGCTGAGTGAGCCACTAACTTTAATTAACCCTTCTTATTTAGAGATGGAGAAACCAAGAGACTCTCTTATTCCTTGTTCTATCTTGCTGAGCGAGAAGGTGGAAAATGATATCAACATTTTTTTAGCATCTATAGTAAGTCCTAGACTTTATCTCTTTTAATCCTCAACATCAACCCACAAGGTACAGATGTTTAACTTGGATCAAGTGAGAAGGTAAAGAGAGATTGAGTGTGTGATACTTACCCAAAGTCCTAAAGCTACTGCAGAAGTAGGATTCAAACCCAGGTCTCTCCAACCATCGCATATGCTTTCTTGCTCCTGACTGGAGCAGACCTGAAACCCTGCTACCTGGTGATCCTTCCACAAAGGCACTGGGAGGTAAGATTTCATCCCAATGTGTCAATTCCAAGTCTTAACAACCTTGGGTGCAGCAACAAAACTGCTGCTGGTGCTAAGTCGCTTCAGTCGTATCTGACTCTGTGCGACCCCAGAGACGGCAGCCCACCAGGCTCTGCCATCCCTGGGATTCTCCAGGCAAGAACACTGGAGTGGGTTGCCATTTCCTTCTCCAATGCATGAAAAGTGAAAAGTGAAAGTGAAGTCGCCCAGTCATGTCCGACTCATAGCGACCCCATGGACTGCAGCCTCCAGGCTCCTCCAACCATGGGATTTTCCAGGCAAGAGTACTGGAGTGGGTTGCCATGATGTATTAAATACTCTTAGCTGCTCCATCAAGCCTGATTAGGAAGACTCCCGGCTGGGGCTGGAGACTCTCTTTGGTCTAGACCCACACTCTGGGGTGGGTGACCTCCTAGCAGGCATTGGAAGCATCCTCTACTACTGGCCTCAAAAGCATAATGGAAGGAGCCCTAACTCCATTCTTTGGACCCTGTATCTTGACTGCACCTCCCCTCTGGGAGAACATACTAAATCCAATCCACATTTTTATTTTCCTTTAGACATTTTCTTACAGGGTGAACCCATCTACCCACTATCCTCATAGAATGGAGTCAGCTGACCCAGTCTTCATTTGAGGGATTAATCATGATAGCATACTAATGATCACAACTGTGTACCCACTCTGAGTCAGGTACTATCCCCAGTAATCCAAAGAAATAGACACAATCATTAGTTCCATTTTATAGATGGGAATACTGAGGTTTAGAGGGTGAGAGAGAGTAATCAAAGTCAGGAAAATGATTGGTGGCATAGACAGAATACAACCCAGAAGTGCTTCCCTTAGGAGCCCACGCTCCACTCCCTGTGCCACACTTTCTCCAGGGCAAGCTTGGCAGCCTCCCATTCCTTCCCCACCTCCCTGAATGACCAGCATGTCTCTGCTCCCACAGATGGCACATCAGCTCCTCCTGGGACTGTGGAGTCTGAAGAACACTCCAGACCAGTGCCTCGTCCTACCAACATATACCCTCAGTCCAGTCAAGAGGAAGTTAATAAGCAAAAATCCACCTGGTTCTCAAGTAATATATTTAATGACCTCATGAGATATAGTATCCAGGTTCAATCTCTGGGTCAGAAGATCTCCTGGAGAAGGGAATGGCAACCTACTCCAGTATTCTTGCCTGGACAATTCCATGGACAGAGGAGCCTGGTGGGCTACAGCCCATGGAGTCGCAAAGAGTTGGACACGACTAAGCGACAAGATTGCCGGGAGAAATATCAATAACCTCAGATATGCAGATGACACTACCTTTATGGCAGAAAGTGAAGAGCAACTAAAAAGCCTCTTGATGAAAGTGAAAGAGGAGAGTGAAAAAGTTGGCTTAAAGCTCAACATTCAGAAAACGAAGATCACGGCATCTGGTCCCATCACTTCATGGCAAAGAGATGAAGAAACAGTGGAAACAGTGTCAGACTTTATTTTTCTGGGCTCCAAAATCACTGCAGATGGTGATTGCAGCCATGAAATTAAAAGACGCTTACTCCTTGGAAGGAAAGTTATGACCAATCTAGATAGCATATTAAAAGCAGAGGCATTACTTTGCCAACAAAGGTCTGTCTAGTCAAGGCTATGGGTTTTCCAGTGGTCATGTATGGATGTGAGAGTTGGAC
>SJYQ01038407.1:69325-94272 GCA_006410935.1 Redunca redunca
TTTTGAGCAGATAGAGTAGAAGCTGCTAAGATGACAGATGGAGAAGCTGGAGCACCAAGGCTGCAGGGGTTTGAAGAGAACAGAAGGGATCACAGAATAAAGCAGGGCTCAGCAAACAACAGCCTGCAGGCCTGATCCAGCCAGTCACCCATGTCCATAAACAAAGGTTTGGATTTTTTAAGTCTCTGCAGATGTTATTTTATTTTTTAATTTCTTTTTTCACCATCCCATGCAGCATACGGGATCTTAGTTTCTCGACCAGGGATCAAAACCACAACCCCTGCACTGGAAGAAGAGTCTTAACCACTGGACCATCAGGAAGTTCCCCATAAATAAAGTTTTATTCAAACGTAGACATACCTATTTGGTTAAATACTGCCCATGCTGTGAGCAGCAGTAGAAGAATTAAGTAGCTGCAACATAGAAAGTATGGGCCCTAAAGCATAAACTACTATCTGGTTCTTTGAACACTTGCTGACCTCTTGCACAAAGCAATATCTTTCAAACTATAAACTCATAGACAACCTCCCTAAGAAAACTTCCACAAACTTCCCAGGCAGCCCAGATCCAACTTGAGAAACACATTCAGAGAGAATACGGCAGTGGTGGTAGAGAAGGAGGAAGAGAAGATGGACTCAGATTCAGTCCCCAGCCCCGCCATTTAGTAGCTGTGTGACCTTACATAAATTATTAACTTCTCTGAAGCTCTTCTTCCTTATTAATAAAATAAGAACTCCTGCTAAGTCGCTTCAGTTGTGTCCGACTCTTTGGGACCCCATGGACTGTAGCCCACCAGGCTCCTCTGTCCATGGGATTCTCTAGGCAAGAATACTGGAGTGGGTTGCCATGCCCTCCTCCAGGGGACCTTCCCAGTCCAGGGATCAAACCTACGTCTCTTATGTCTCCTGCATTGCAGGCAGGTTCTTTACTACTAGCGCCACCTGGGAAGCCCAAAATAAGAGCTACTTATCTTGCAGAAGTAGATAAGTATCTTGCAGAAGCGTTGTGAGGAGTTAACATTCTGTAGGTAAAGCATCTAGCCGTGGCCAGCTCACAACACACCTACACGACTAACCATTTTTTTAGAATTTACCCTATTCCAAGCACAATCTAGATGCTACATATGTAGCAACGTCTAATCCTCACAAAACTTGAACTGCACTGTGCCAGCACCCAGTGGATTTTACTTACCTTTGATAAACACAATTTAAAACATTGTTTTTGTAAATAAAGCTGATGCAGTCTGTGGTTTCAGCACTGCTGTGGGAAAAGTCAGGCTCTGGGGAACCGGGGAAAGACCTGAGCTGCCTTGGGGAGGACAGCATAGATCCCAGGGACATCCGAGACCTCTGTCGGTCTCCTCGGCTGCTTCCCAAATTAGCAGGAAAATCTCCCAATTCAAAGAAACCTCGTGACACGCTTTGCAGAGATACCATGCAAAGCAACAGATTCTGTGCCTATTTTTGGCTGGTGCAGATAAACTGGTCGTTGCAGACTCTTGAATCAGTGGATTAAAATGCCAGCCTCAGCGCACAGAAACGGTGGGTGTGGTGAAGACAACTCAGCTGGCCACCTGCTCCCGCTAAGTCTGTTTCCTAAACCACTGACATTCTTTTGACTTTTGCACAAACCAAACAAGCCAGTATTATTTTCTCAAGAAGTAGAGCAGTTTAAACTATCTTAGTAGTGTGAAATCTGTGGAGAAAAGTCTATACCACTGAAACATATTGTCTGTTAAATTGGAGAAAAGAAGTTTCATTTCCCACTTGACATAGGAGATGAGGCAGTAATTAAGACCCAAAAGCAAGTTCCTTTATGATCACTTTTTCAGGAGTAAATAAGGCGTTATGACCTATTTGGTTAGACTGAAAACAAGCAAAATTTAAAGGGAAACCCTGGTTTAGAGATCAACCTAACTATGGTACCAGCGTGCATATTTGAAACTTTCGGTTGCCAGAAACTCATGTTCCTGGTTTTTTTCCTTGACTTTTCTCAATACCAAGATGGGATCAGGCTGAAAACTTTAGTTCTTACAAAGGGCATTTTTTATTTCAACTTGACTACCACCCTCACAAAAGATAGGCTGGGCTTCCCAGTGGTCCCAGATAAAGTGGGTCCCAGAGGTCCCACTCTGCAGATAAAATCCACAGGGAAGGGGCAACTGCCCCAGCTTGCAAAAATCAGAAGTGTTAAACCAAGTCAAGTTTTACTTCCCTGTCTTAGTCAGCTCCAGCTGCTATAACAAAACACTGTAGACTTGGTGACTTAAACACCAGAAATGTATTTCTCACAGAGGCCGGGAAGTCCACGATTAACGGGCCCACAGATTCAGTTCTTGATGAGGGCCCTTGTCCTGACTTGTAAATAGCTACCTTGTGAGCTCCATGGGCTTTCCTTGGAGCGTAGTATGGAGAGAACCAGTTCCCTTGGCCCCTCTTCTTCTTATAAGGGCTTTTTAGCTAAATATAAGGGCACTTACATTTTAGGGAAATAAAAGGGCACTTAAATATATATACCACCATCAAGAGCACACTCCCTCATGTCCTCATCTAAGCCTATTACTTTGCAGAAGTCCCCCCCTCCACGTACCATTACATTCGAGGTTGGGGGCTTCAATACAGGAATTGGGGAAGGGGGCCAAAAAGCATTCAGTCCATAACATTCCCTGAATAAAATTTTTCACATCTTTTCATTCAGCTTCTGAAAATGCAATTCTTGCCTTCTCAAAGCAGTCCTCTCTACTGCCCACAGGGCTGACGTTCCACCAACATTCTGAAGTCTAAGCATTTGTGTCTCGTCTGCAAAATACGAATTTACATCTGTCCTTTTTCTAAATAAATATCCTTCTGTCTTTTTCATCTGTGGGTGTGGACTCCTGAGCAAGAATCCCGGCTCTTTGCAGCAGAGTAAGAAAAGAGGAGAGGGTGGGAGTGGGGAGGGGAAAGGAACAGGGGTCTCTGGTTTCCTGCCTCCTGCCCACTGCACTCGACCCTGCCAGCATCATCTATTATGGATACAGCCGAGCCCATGGAGCTCCAGCGTCTCCAAGGGAGACAAAGGGCCACAGAGGTGGATACTTCACTGCTTCCTGGCGCTCAGGCTCTTCAGAGACCACGACGCTAAAGCACTCACAGTGCTCAGGGATGGGCCTAAGTCAGGAAGTTTATCGTCACCTCCCTCTTTCCAGACAGCCAGTCCTCCAATGGCAAAAGCCAACTGCTTCTATCCTCTTTGCTTTTCTCAGCAAGTTTTTTAACATTATTATTTAAGTATCACATTTAGAAAAGTATACAAATCAATGGATTTTCACAGGGATCACATCCATGTAACCACCACTGAGATTTCAAAAAAGTAGAACATTACCAGTACCCCCAGGGGCCCCAATCAGCCACTGAAACCTCCTTATCACCAAAGGTAACAGCTATCTTAACTCATAAAATCATAAACTAGTTTCCCTGTATTGAACCTGATATAAATTACAGTAAATAACCTCCTGTCTTCTTTTACTTCTCTCACTCTACTATATGTTTATGAGACTCATCCATGTTACTACATATAACCATACATAAACTTTACATTATTTCAGCTTTGCTTTGCTATCACACAAATTACTACTGTAGACATTTATTAACAGATGCACATCATTTGTTATGCATGTGTGTATATGTGTGTATATATATGTACTGTGTGTATACGTGTGCATATATGTACTGTCTGTATATGTGTATATATGTGTACTGTGTGTATACGTGTGTATATATATGTACTGTGTGTATATCTGTGTACTATGTGTATACATGTGTGTATATGTATTGTGTGTACGTGTGTGTATATATATGTACTATGTGTATACGTATGTATGTATATGTACTGTGTGTATATGTATGTATATGTACTGTGTGTACATGTGTGTATGTGTACTATGTGTACATGTGTGTGTGTGCTGTGTGTATATATATGTACTGTGTGTATATGTGGTGTGTGTGTACTGTGTGTATATGTGTGTATATNTATATATGTACTCTGTGTGTGTGTGTGTGTGTACTGTGTGTATGTGTGTGTGTGTGTACTGTGTGTATGTGTGTGTGTGTGTACTGTGTGTATGTGTGTGTGTATATGTGTGTGTGTGTATATGTACTGTGTGTATATGTCTGCATGTCTTTGGGGGCATGTATGTATACACATCTTTTGGGTCTCTGTTTGGGAATGGAAATGCTGGATCATAGAGCACGCAGATACTCAGCTTTGCAGCTACAAAAAAGCACTGAAAAGTGAGTGTGCAAGTATTCCTTTGATTCCACATCTTTACCAACTGCTAGTATTATTGTGCTTTTACATTTCAACCCTTCTAGTGGGTACGCAGTTTTAATTTACATTTCCCTGATCAATAAAGTCTACTGGCCATTTGTATATCATCTTGAAGTGCCTGTTTAAGATTTCTGCCTATTCTTCTATTCAATTGTGTCTTTTCTTATTTAGTAAAAGTAGAGGCTCTTTATACATTTTGAATAAAGTCCTTTGTTAAATACATACATATACACAAAGAGTGGGCTCCCCTGGTGGCTCACCTAGTAAAGAATCCACCTGGGTTCAGTCCCGGGGTTGAGAAGATCCCTTGGAGAAGGGAAGGGCTACCCACTCCAGTATTCTGGCCTGGAGAATTCCATGGACTGTATAGTCCCTGGGGTCACGAAGAGTCGGACACGACTGCGTGGCTTTCACTTCAGTTCACACACAGGGTGCATAATTACCTTCTCCCACTTTGTGACTTGCCCTTTCACTTGTGTGGATGTCTTTTGATGAACAAGGTCTTAACATTAATATACTCCATTAACTGATCCCTTTAAGGCTAGTGCTTTTTATACCTTGTCTAAAATCTTTGCCCACCCAAAGCTGTGACTGTATTTTTCTGTTATCGTCTAAGGCTGTATTGTTTTACCCTTCACCATTAGATGTGTGATCCATCTGGAATTGAATTTTGAATGCAGCGCAAGATAAGGGTCAAGCTTCATTTGTTTCCACGTGAGTATCTAATTGACCAGCACTGTTTAGGCTTCCTTGGTGGCCCAGCGGTAAAGAATCCACCTACAGTACAGGAGACTCAATCCCTGGGTCGGGAAGATCCCCTGGAGGAGGAAATGGCAACCCACTCCAGCTTTCTTACCTGGAGAATCCCACTGACAGAGGAGCCTGGCGGGCTACAGTTCATGGGGTCTCAAAAGAGTCGGATACAACTGAGCACACAGACCAGCACTGTTTGCTCAGAGAACAAACTCTCCCCACTACCCTGGCGTCCTAATCGCTGTCACCACCAATGCGTGTGGCTGTGCCTCTGGACTCCATGTTCTCTCAGTGGTCTAATTACCAAATCTTGCACCAATACCACATATTTTGCTTACTATAATCTTAAAAGAATTCTTGATTTCTGATAGTGTAAGTGCTTCAACTTTGCTCTTTTCATGACTGTCTTGAACATTTTTGGCCTTTTGCATTTCCGCACAAATTTTAGAATCCATTTGGCACATGCTAGTAAAGTAATGCTCAAAATTCTCCAAGCCAGGCTTCAGCAATACATGAACCGTGAACTCCCTGATGTTCAAGCTGGTTTTAGAAAAGGCAGAGGAACCAGAGATCAAATTGCCAACGTCTGCTGGATCATGGAAAAAGCAAGAGAGTTCCAGAAAAACATTTATTTCTGCTTTATTGACTATGCCAAAGCCTTTGACTGTGTGGATCACAATAAACTGTGGAAAATTCTNAAAAACTCTCCTGGGATTTTAACTGGAATTACATTTTTATAATACTGAAGGTTCCAACTTATGAACATTTTATATCTATTTAACTTACTGTTTTAAATATCTCCCATATCTAAGTAGAGGTCATAAATATCTTTGGTCAAATGTATCCCTAGATATGTGATGATTTGACTCCTGTCATTTTCTAATTTTTGTTGAAAAGAAGTGATTACAGCTAACTTCCTTATCTCAGTCTCAATTTCAGGGCTTTCAAAATTTTACCATTAAATATAATGTTTGCTCTGTTTCTTAAAAGATATCATTTATCAGTATCGGCAGTTCACTAAGATCCAAGTTTGCTAAAGTTTTTTTTTTATCATAAATGGGTACAAACTTTATCAAATGCTTTTTCTGTATTGTGAGCAAATTATTATCTTTCAGCCTGTTAGCATATTTAATAACAATACACTTTAATATTAAACCAAATATTTCATTTCTAGACTGAATTTTGGTGCTCTGTCCCATCATTTGAATGTGTGTGTTTAGTCGATTAGTTGTGTCCAACTCTTTGCGACTGCATGGACTGTAGCCTGCCAGTCTCCTCTGTCCTTGGGGATTCTCCAGGAAAGAATACTGGAGGGGGTTGCCATGCCATCCTCCAGGGGATCTTCTCAACCCAGGGATCAAACCGAACCCAGGTGTGCCGCACTGCAGATGGATTCTTTACCCACTGAGCCACCAGGGAAGCCCATCGTTTGAATGTACTGTTGAACTTTGCCAATATTTTGTTTAGCTTTATATCCTCACTTATGAAAGAGATTGACCTAGGCAGTTTTCCTTTCTTGTAAAGTCCTTGTCAAGTCTGGGGTTCAGGGTTATGCTAGTCTCATAAAATGAACAGGGAAATGTTCAACTCTTTCCATTTTCCAGAGGACTCAGTATAAGATTGGTCCTACTTCTTCTCTAAATATTTGGCAAATTAACTATCAAAGACATGTGAGACTGAGATTTCTTTATAGGAAGGGTTTTATTTACAGAATAAATTTCTTTAAGACACAATATGCTAAATTATGGGCCATGTGCATTTGTAAACAATGTGTATTCCACAATCCTTGGGTGTAGTGGTCCATATAACCAGTTAGGATATTTTGGTTATTAGTATTCCAATTTTGGAAAATTCAGCACTGGCCACAGGACTGGAAAAGGTCAGTTTTCATTCCAATCCCAAAGAAAGGTCATGCCGATGAATGTTCAAACTGCCACACAATTGCACTCATCTCACATGCTAGCAAAGTAATGCTCAAAATTCTCCAAGCCAGGCTTCAACAGTACGTGAACTGTGAAATTCCAGATGTTCAAGTTGCATTTAGAAAAGGCAGAGGAAACAGAGATCAAACTACCAACATCCGTTGGAGTATCAAAAAAGCAAGAGAGTTCCAGAAAAAACAGCTACTTCTGCTTTACTGACTACACCAAAGCCTTTGACTGTGTGGATCACAACAAACCATGGAAAATTCTTCAAGAGATGGGAATACCATCTGCCTCCTGAGAAATCTGTATGTAGATCAAGAAGCAACAGTTAGAACCGGACATGGAAAAACAGACTGGTTCCAAATCAGGAAAGGAGTACGTCAGGGCTGTATATTGTCACCCTGCTTATTTAACTTCTATGCAGAGTACATCATGAAAAATGCCAGGCTGGATGAAGCCCAAGCTGGAATCAAGATTGCCGGGAGAAATATCAATAACCTCAGATATGTAGATGACACAACACTTATGGCAGAAAGCAAAGAATAACTAAAAAGCCTCTTGATGAAAGTGGAAGAGGAGAGTGAAAAAGCTGGCTTAAAACACAACATTCAGAAAAGTAAGATCATGACATCCGACCCCATCACTTCATGGCAAATAGATGGGGAAACGATGGAAACAGTGATAGACTTTATTTTGGGGGGCTCCAAAAATCACTGCAGAGGGTGACTGCAGCCATGAAATTCAAAGATGCTTGCTCCTTGGAAGAACAGCTATGACCAACCTAGACAGATTGAAAAGCAGAGACATTACTTTGCCAACAAAGGTCTATCTAGTCAAAGCTATGGTTTTGCCAGTAATCATGTATGGATGTGAGAGTTGGACTATGAAGCTGAGTGCCAAAGAATTGATGCTTTTGAACTGTAGTGTTGGAGAAGACTCTTGAGAGTCCCTTGGACTGCAAGGAGATCCAACCAGTCAATCCTAAAGGAAATCAGTCCTGAATATTCGTTGGAAGGACTGATGCTGAAGCTGAAACACTAATACTTTGGCCACCTGATGTGAAGAACTGACTCATTGGAAAAGACCTTGATGCTGGGAAAGATTGCAGGCAGGAGGAGAAGGGGATGACAGTGGATGAGATGGTTGGATGGCATCACTGACTCAATGGACATGAGTCTGAGTAAGCTCCGGGAGTTGGTGATGGACAGGGAAGCCTGGCTTGCTGCAGTCTATGGGGTCGCAAAGAGTAAGACATGACTGAGTGGCTGAACTGATTCCAATCTTCTACAGCTGTACAAATTTTTTTGTCAGCTTCTGCAATCAGTTACTAACAGTGTGCTAAAACCCCCTCTAATCATAAATTTGTCTATTTTTTCTTGCAATTTTATACATTCTATAACTAGATGCAAACAAATAGGTTTTCTGGTATCTCCCTGATGAATTGCCCCTCTTTTTAACTAGAAGTGTTTTCTGACTTAAAGTCTCATACTCACTAAAGTGAAGTCACTCAGTCGTGTCTGACTCTTTGCGACCCCATGGACTGTAGCCTACCAGGCTCCTCTGTCCATGGGATTTTCTAGGCAATAGTCCTGGAGTGGACTGCCATTTCCTTCTCCAGGGGATTCCCAACCCAGGGAGCGAACCCGGGTCTCCCGAATTGTAGACAGATGCTCTACTGTCTGAGCCACCAGGGAAGTCCAAGAATACTGGAGTGGGTTGCCATTCGCTTCTCTAGGAGATCTTCCCGACCCAGGGATTGAACCCAGGTCTCCCGCATTGTAGGCAGATGCTTTACCGTCTGAGCCACCAGGGAAGTCCACACTCACTAAGTTGTGTCCAACTCCTTGCAATCCCATGGACTGTTGCCCAACAGGTTGCTCTGTCCATGGAATTCTCCAGACAAGAATACTGGAGTGGGTTGCCACTTCCTCCTCCAGGGATTTTCCTGACCCAGGGATCAAACTTGCATCTCCTGCATTAGCAGGTGGATTCTTTACCACTGAGCCACCTGGGAAGTCTATCTTATGGCATATGTTGTGTCATTTCCATTATCACCTTTTTTGCTTGGTATATCTTTCTTACATTCATTTACTATCAGTTTTCCTGTATTTCTATATTTAACATCTTTCTGCAAGTAGCATCTAATTGGATTTTGCTCCATTTTTTAAAAATAAGTTTCACAACTAGTTTTAATTGGAATATTTAGTCCATTTTCATTTACTATAATTACTGATAGATCTGGATTTAAATCTATGTTCTGTTTGCTTTCTATTTGTCCTTTATGTTTAATGTCCCTCCTTCTCTCAATTATTTCAATTTTTAACTTCTTCTAGGTTAATCCTGTATTTTTAAATATCTCCTTCTCTACTAGGTTAATTTTATATTCTTTTACTGTTATTTTAAGGGTATCATGTAAACAACATCCTTGACTTATAATTGACCAACACCTTCCCATTCTCCAGAAAATAAGAGTTTTAAAACACTTTAATTCGATGTATCCCCCTCATTCTTTTGTGCTGTTCCTGGTTGTATATTTTGTTTTTACGTGTACTTTAATCCCATGAGACATCTGCACAGTCAGGAGTTCATTTAGATTCACTCATGTATTTACCTTAGCCACTGACTTTCATTCCCTCCTACATATCCACGCCTCTATCTGGGGTCAGGCTTCTTTCTGAAGAACTCCTTTTACTATTTTTAGAGTGTGTCTGCTGACAATAAATTCAGTCTCTACTTGTCTAGAAATGATTTTATTTCACCTTTGTGAAATCTAGAGGGAAATCTAGATAGAAACATTTCAACAGTTTCAAGACATATTTGTTTTCTGGAGTCCATCATTACAGTTAAGGACTCAGTTGTCAGTCTTCCTGTTCTTTCTTTGAAAGTAATTATGTCTTTTTTCTTGGGCTGCTTTCAGATTTCATTTCTGTCTTTGG
This sequence comes from Redunca redunca, assembly GCA_006410935.1. Taxonomy (NCBI): domain Eukaryota; kingdom Metazoa; phylum Chordata; class Mammalia; order Artiodactyla; family Bovidae; genus Redunca; species Redunca redunca. The sequence continues at coordinate 79,248 of SJYQ01038407.1, forward strand.
TTTTCAGAAATATTACTGACAAATTTCTTTTTTCTTTATATTCTCTTGCTTGCGGTTTACAGTACTACTTTAGTTTGTGTCTTGGTATATTTCATTGTTTTCGGAAAATTTTGTTAGTATCTCTTGGAATTTTACTTCTTCCATTATTTTTCTGGGATTTCAATTACATGTGTGTTTGGCCTTTTCATTATGTATCTTTAGCTTTGGTGGATATTTCCTTTGTTTTTCATCTTTTTTTCTCTCCCCGTTTTAGGCAGGATGTTTCTACTCACTTATCTGCTCAATTAGATCACTGATTCTCCCTACAGCTGCATCTATGCCACTGTTTAAATCCACCAGTGGAGAACCCCATGGACAGTAGAGCCTGGTGGGCTACAGTCCACAGGGTCACAGGGTCAGGCATGACGGAAGCAACTTAGCACACAGGCATGCTTAATATCACTGCCTATTTCAGTTCTAGGATTTCTGATTTTTTATATGTAAGTAGATTCCAGTTCTCTGATGGAACTCTCCATCTTGTCATTTTATTTATTGAATCTATTAATCACTGACATTAATGTCTATCAGATAATTATAGTATATGTATCACCTGTGGGTCTGTTTTGAGTGTCTTTTCCTTCTCTTGATCCTGCCTGTTTATACGCCTGGTATTTCTTTAGCTAAATGATGAATGTTTTATATAAATATATTTAAAACAGCAAAGGAGCTAGATGTTGTTACATGATTTTCTTCAGTTTGTGGCAGGCAACTAGATCAGGAACAGATTATCTTAATCCAATCAGCGGCTGAGCTGATTCAAGGCTTGGTTTCAATCTTTGTAAACTTGGTCTATTCTGGTCAGCTAATTTGAGGTTGGGTTTCAGTCTTTATAACTGTTGGCCTATTTTTAGTAAGCCATTTCTCCTAGGATACCGTCCTTCAGGGTTCCTGAGTGAAGCAACAGGGTATTTATAACCATGAGGTATTTCTAGGATCCCTCCACCTTTGTAATAAGCCCTTAACTTGTCATTTTTATCTCCTCAGCATCATGAGACTATCTGTAGTTCTACTCAGTCTTTCAGCTTCTCAGTCGGTGCTGGTTAAGAATCTTTTTTGTTTGTTTGTTTGTTTGTTTGGCTAGGGGACCTCAGAGACTAGACAGTAACATGAGGAATTAAACTTGAAATGCAAATGATCTTTACAGATTTCATCTTCAGTCACTTCCTAAAATACATACCAGAAACCTAGAACCAGGATGGAAAACTCATTTTAAAAAAATTAATTCTATAAATTTGAAGAAAAGGAAAGTAAAAAGAAAATAAATGACTGAAAAAGAGTTAGAGGAAGCGGCAGTCACTGCAGGGGATACAAAGATCCATGAAAGCAGGATCCTAGCCAGTGAGTATCCCTCCTCTCCCAAGGGAAAAGGAATTCAAAATTATTGAGACAAGAGAAGGGGGTGCCAGAGGATGAGACAGGTGGATGGCATCACCGACTCGATGAACGCAAGTTTGAGCAAACGCTGGGAGATGGTGAAGGACAGGAAAGCCTGTCGTGCTGCAATCCACGGGGTCACCAAGAGCTGGACACGACTTAGTAACTGAACAACAACAAATCATAATCTCAAGAGAAAGAAAACTGGGGAAAGGTAGAGACCCATCACTGGGAGGGCGAGCAGCAGGATGATTACTTCTGGCCAGGCGCAGCAGAGCAGGCTTCATGCAGGCCACAGCAACTGTCAGGGCAGCCCCTGCAGTCGAGGAAGGTTTGGAGGAAAGGGAGCAGCTAGTTACTGGTACAGAGTGTGGCTCACTCAGAGAACAGCTCAGGAGGCAGGTACAGCTGCCTAAAGGCAAGTTTTTCCTGCCTCCCGCAACCTACCTTCACAAATGTATACAGTCTGGAAAACACACTAGGACACAAAGGCCCAGAATCAACTTCTCTATTTACTGCCAGGGACCTCCCCTTATGGATATTCAAAGAGTGAGTGAGTGAGTGAGTGACAGTCGCTCAGTTGTATCCGACTCTTTGCGACCCCATGGACTGTAGCCTGCCAGGCTCCTTTGTCCATAGAATTCTCCAGGCGAGAATACTGGAGTGGGTTGACATTTCCTTCTCTGGATATTTAAAGAGGGAGCCTGAAAAGGCAAGAAACAGCTGGTAGATCAATGTGTCAGGGAACAGCAGAGCAGGACAAAGACGGGCTGAATTCAGGTTGTGGACAGCCAGGAATATCAAATTAAGCACGTCAAATTACTTTGGCCGTTGGCCACAGGATCCAAAATAAGACTCTTCTAACCAAACCAGCTTTCTTCTCTCAACTCAGCTCAACACACTCCTCTCCGGGCACCAGTCACCCAGGCCACAAAAGACGGGGAGTTGGCAGCAGCAAGCGAAGCAGACGGCAAGGAAAATTTAGAACACAGAGTCCTGCAGTGGGGCGCACCAGCNAATGAGTTTGTACCAGAGCCATCGGTGTAAAGAGAAGGGGATGACCCTACCAGGAGGAGCAGGCTAGGACAGGGCGGGGTGAAGGTAAAGCAAGGGCAGGCCAGCGTGAAACAGCGAGGAATGTGAGGGACTAAGGCGGCTGGTCTGCTAAAGCATAAAACATGAGACGGAAAATGCAAAGGGACGAGACTGGACAGAGGATGGGACCCTGCAGGCCACTGGAGAGGGAGACAGCCTCCTGAAGGTGCCCTGGCCTCCGGGAGACGGGTTGGAGATGAGCAGAAGGGGCTGGCCGGCTGGACCCTGCAGTCTCAACCTGACGTGCCCAACACCAAACCTTCCAGCTCCCCTGTGAACCTGCCCGTCCTTTCATCTCTGCAGGCTCCAGGGCCACTCCACTCCTCCGGTGTCTCTGCTGCAGTCTCGCTCCCTGTATCCATCCCTGACCTCGTTGCAAAGAGGGCCAACCTGGGATTCAGCAGTGAAGAAAACAGACACGATACACCGCCCCAAGAAAACAGACACAATACACAGCCCTCCTGGAGAGTCCCTAAGGATGTCCCTCCCCCTGTCATCCTCCCAAGAGGAAGCAGGGGGTCCCTTTGACCATTCTTCTGGCAGGACTGGAAGGTGGGCAGTTTCAGGCCACCCACTGCTCTTCCATTTTCACCATCCATCCCTCCTCTTATCTGACCTTGGGCCCTGACACCTGCTGTCTGCCTTCTACCCCAATTGCTGCCACCCTCTTGGAAGGCTCTGCCCCTCCCCCCTACTTCAGTGATCCAGCCTCACAGCAAGAAAGAGGAGGAGGAGTCACGTGCACACTGGCTGTGTTACCAGCCACACACACTCACTCAGTTCCTGGGCACCAGGCAGTCCCCCAAAGGGGTGCTGGCTTCTCCTCACCTTCTCATGAACCCCTGCGCCTGACCCAGGGACTGGCCATAGCTCTCTGATTTAAAGTGTGTGTGTGTGTGTGTGTGCATAACTAGTCATGTCTGATTCTCTGCAACCTCATGGACTGTGTGCAGCCCGCTAGGCTCCTCTGTCCATGGAATTTCCCAGGCAAGGATACTGGAGCAGGTTGTCATTTCCTTTTCCAGGGTGATTTAAAGTGAGGGGAAGGCAATAATTGTATACATTCTGGAAATACACACATAGCAATGAGGATCAGCAATATTTAAAATTAATAACCATTGAGGACCTACTGTGCAGCACAGGGAACTCTGCTCAGTATTACGAAACACAGTAAAAGAGGAAAGAATTTGAAAAAGAATAGATACTTGTATATGCTTGTATGCTTGTATACAAGATGCTTGTACACTTGTAACTGAACCATGTTGTAGTACACCTGAAACAAACACAATATTTTTTTTGTTTTCTCACTAAGTTTTTTTAAATGGATCTCAAATTCTGTGACAGACCTTCGGTTAAGTTGTTTCCATTTAAAAGTACTGATTTTAAAAACAAATAACTTAAAACTGCCACACACAAAACAAATGTTCCACAAAACATACTCTTTTCCTTCTGAAGGTTTTATGATGCACTGTTATCATTAACCAGGCTTTTACTATTAAACTTAAATGGCCAATTGAGTCAAACAGTTCTGAGACCATTCTTCCACCACCAACTAAGACTGGGGTGGCAGGTATTGGGGATAATATTAAAAATATGGAACGCTTCATGAATGCATGGGTTATCCTTGCACAGGGGCCAGGCTAATCTTCTCTGTATCATTCCAGTTTTAGTACATGTGCTACCGAAATCAGCATCACAACACTGTTACTCAGCTATGTGCTGCGCTTCATTGTTGAGTCCTGTCCGACTCTGCGACCAAGGGACTGTAGCCTGACAGGCTCCCCTGTCCATGGGATTCTCCGGGTAAGAATACTGGAGTGGGTTGCCATTTCCTTCTCCAGGGGATCTTCCCAGCCCAGAGATTGAACCTGGGTCTCTTACGTCTCCTGCTTTGGCAGGTATGTTCTTTCTCACCAGCGCCACCTCGAAAGTGGAAACTGATCAGAAACTATTAAGATGCTAATGACACCTAAGGTCCTTCGACAATGATGGATCATTACGACCAAAATACTCTGTGGAATGTGCACAGACAGCTCCGCAAGGCCTCAGAGCAGAGCCTCTCCCCATCAGGTGGATCTTTAGCCCCCATGACCCAGGCAGTAGAATGAGAGCAATCCCATTGCTGCCCAGAACTTCACTGCTACCCACAACTTCAGCGTGGTGGAGCCCGATCCCCTCCACCAGTTCGAGAAGGCAGGAGAGCAGGGTCCTAGGTGTGAAGGGGGGCAAAAACCTCTCCTTGCCCCACACCGATCCCCCTGCTTTGGCAAACTCCAATCACCAAACACTGCCCAGAATGATGAATTTAAACTATTTAGACTTTGCAGAATGGCATGCATTGACTTAATGGCCTGTTCTGCTTCAAGGACCGGGCAAGAACTCTGGTGAAATGAAAGCAACAGCTATCCAAGGAAGGGTAGGGGGAGAAGAGAGGCTCACAGACCCCAGAGCCCCAGACACAAAGAACCTCCCTCCCTTCCCGCTCCTCAGCCTGGGATTAGCTCTTACTCCTAGTCTCATCAGCCGCCATTGGCCGGCCTGACAGGTCACAGCCTCGGAGGCGGCTCACCAGGGAGGGGGCCGGGACACACACCCAACCAGGACACCAAGATCCTGCTTCCCAAAGTCAGGCTGATGACAGATGAGATAGAGGTTTTGCCTGGCTGAGCACCAATCCAGTTCCCTGGGACAGTGCAGGGGGGTGGGAGGGGTGTCTCTGCAGGTAGGTGTGGGGCAGGAACTCATGGGGTGCACATGTGAGCACCCACAAAGCACTGGGGCCCAAAAAGCACTGGGCTTTCATCTCTGGGCCCCCCAACCCAAAGACTGTGCATGAATTCTAATGCTATAAGCAAAGTTCAGCATCTCAGGATGTGCCCAAGGCCCCCAGATCCATCTTAACTCCCACATCCCCTCTGCAGAAGCCCCCCACTTTCATCTGTAAGGGAACCTGGTGAAAGTTTCTATACACAGTATGAACAAGGGAACCACGAGACTCGGAATTAGGAAGATGTATTAGAGCAGAAAGACTTGGGCCACCAGAGGCCGAATCTGGAATACAGAGCTCTTGAGTGGCCAAGGAAATGGACAGAGACCAGGAAAAGTCCCAAGGTTGGAGAAGAAAGAGGGGGGGCTGATTTCTCAGGGGGGCAGCTATGATGCTGATGATGTCCTGAACATCTCAGCACAACCAAAGGGGCCTAATGAAACTCTCCTGAATCAAAGCCAAATCACAACTTCTTGCATAAGCAAAGTCCCCAGCTTATACCCAGAAGGTGATGGGTGTAAGTTCACCATGACTTGGCTGTCTGGAGCTCTGAATGCACTTTTCATAGCAGCAAAGTGGTACCTACAGTTAGGACACGCGGCCAGCCTGTTGCCATCACAGCCTTTGCGTTCCTGACAGCATGGCCCAGGCTTTACTCTTCTTTGACTTCCAAACACACTGCAGAGAACCTGACAAAGAGCAAGAACTCACATCTGTTCGAGCTGAGTAAAAGACTGCTGCACAGGTCAGGCACGAATTTCACGCTGAACTTCCTTTTCCTAAAGGATGCACATGGCGATGTCTTCGTTCCTAAAGGCACCTGAAGAGCCACATAGAACTCCTCCCTTTAGGCCCTTGACCTAATTTACGTACTCTAGTGCCCTCAGGAAGGTAGGTATTCCCAGGCAACACCACAGAATGGAAAGGGAGCTGAAAAGGGGGCTCTGTGTATTTCAGGCAGGCTCCCAGGCTGGGAGTTTCATCCAGCCAAGCACAAACGGGGTGAGCAGAAAGCCCAGATGAAGGACATCTTGAGATCTTAGTGGCCTTCTGGACATGGAGCTTTCCCTTGGTAAAGAGGTCAAAGTCCTTCAAAAACTGGATCTTTCATATTATTGCCTCTGAACTTAAATATGCCACCTCTCCCACGGTTCCCAGCCACCTCCCTCACTTCAGGCCCGGTCTCTGACTTTCAGGGGAAGAGAAGCACACCCTCAGTTGCCTACCCTGCCCCCACTTCTGCTTACTTCATCTCTACACTCCGTGATCAAAGTGCAGTTTTCATATGCTAGCATTCTCCAAGGCTGCTCTTCATTTATTTATGGTATTTTGCCAACTGCGGAATTTCGGGTGATTTGTGCTCCATGGGGTCATCGCCCCTTTGCAGAGTTGCAGGATGAGAGTGTGGCGTGAGTGCAAGGTGACGTCAGCCCTCAGGGGGACCAGGCTGGGGGGCGGGGGGGGGACACCACGATGCAGCCACGATAGGGCCTTTAAGCCTTAAAAATAAAGAATAACTGTAAGCGACTTTTAAATGAATGGTCCTTTCTGTGGGCAGTGTTTTCAAAAGTAATTATAGTCTAAAGGCCAAAGACTCAAATAACAAATTCTTCTGACCAAGGGTAATTTGCCCAAGAAGTAAAATCCTCCTGACAGTCCTGCTAAGGAAAGAGCCAGGTAAACCTCTGCCAAAAAGTCATCCCAATTCTAGGGATTTATCCTAGCAAAATGAAAATTTATGTTCCCATAAAATCTCCACCCAAATCAGTAGAGCAGAAACGGTGGTATGACATAAAGAAGCAGAGAGATCAGCCTCCAGATCAAATGTGTAGAGCAGCTTTATTTGTAACCACAAAAAATTAGAAACAACACAGATGCCCTTGACCAAATGAAAGGATAAACAAACCGGTGCATGCGTGCTCAGCTGCTCCAGTCGTGTCCGACTCTCTGCAACCCCATGGACTGTAGCGCACCAGGCTCTTCTGTCCATGGGATTCTCCAGCCAAGAATACTGCAGTGGATTGCCATGCCCTCCTCCAGGGGATCTTCCCAACCCAGGGACGGAACCTGCGTTTCCTGCGTCTCCCTCATTGCAGATGGATTCTTTATCACTGAGCCAAAACTGGTTCATCCATACAATGGAATCTCACTCGGCATGAAAAAGGAATGAGCCACCAATGCCCCTTAGATGGATCACAGGGGTGCTGTGCAGAGTGAGATAAGCCAGTCTCTAAAGGTTATATACAAACGATTTTATTTCTATGGATGGCTTTCTGGGAAAGAGCAAAGCTATAAGGAGAGATCGGACCCCTGTTTACCATGGATGGGGGTAAGGGGGTGTCTGACTACAAAGGGAAGGCCTAGGAAATCCTCCACATTGCTGGAACTGCTCTGTATCCTATGGTAGTTACAAGAATTTACGCTTGTTCTGGTGCATAACCTCCAAAAATGTACTGAATCACAATACTGTACCCTTGAAATGACTAAAATACTGTAAGTCAATTATACTTCAGTTAAAAAGCCAACAGGTATATTAAAATTCACAGGACTGAACACCAAAAATAAAAATGAATTTCACTGTATATAGATTTTTTTCAAAAGTTCACAAATTCTTTGACACTTCTCCCAGAAAACAATGGCATCTAGTTCCCCAGCCCTTGAATGTGGGCCAGGCTTGACAACTTGATTCTAAGGAGCCCAGTGCAAGGACAGTGATGGTTAGAAGTGATACAACATCACCTGATCCTGGTCCTTGCTCTTTAGAGCCCTGAATGGCCACATAAGAAGTCTAGCTATCTGGAAGCCGCCATGCTAAAGGTATCTGGTAGAGAGACCAAAGAGACATAGAGAGATGCCCAGGGAACTCCCAGTTACTTGCATCTTCCTGGTCCGGACACCAAACTTTCAACTGAGGAGCCTCTGAGATGGTCCTGGGCTCCACCATCACCTCGCTGCAGCCTCATGAGAGACCCTGAGCCAAAAGTGCTCAGAGCTGTCCCGAAATTCCTGGTCCAAGGAAATCGTAAGCAATAATAAAAATGTTGTAAGTAACTTAAGAGTGCTTCTGTGCTTCGGAGTGATGCGTTCACAGCCAAGGACAACTGCCATGTGACAGATATTTCCTCATATACCATCGTGTCTATTCTTCACCCATTTCATCCTCTACTGAGCACTTTCTATAGCCAAGAACTATCCATGGAATGGGGAGAGAAGTGCCAGAATCACCAGACTGTGACGGCTAAGAGATGAGAGTCAGGGTTGGGGGCCGGTTCTGGGTTTGGGCAGCTGGCCGGACAGTCATGTTCCTCACTGAGGCAGGATGAGTCTAGGGGAAGATATCACGATCCCACATAGACACAGTGTGCATTCAACGTCCCCAGGACACCCAAGAGGAGCTGTCCGGGGCAGCTGAGGAGCTGGACTCAAGACCAGAGAGAGAGCATGGGGCCCCAGATGCCAACAAGGGGGTTGTCAGAAAGCCCTCGGAAGCTGCCCAGGAAAGGAGGTAAGCTGCAAGAAGGCCTGATCCTGGGACAGAGCTGAGGGCAGGAGGGAGCAGAAAGCTTGAAGAGCTCGAGCAATGTGGATCGCTCACCATCACACTTGGGACAGCGAGCATTCCTCAGAGGAGATGCTCGGGAACGGCAAGTGCTGCTTAAAGATTATGTGAGATAAAGGCTGGAAGGTGTCTGGGCATGAGTGACAAGGCGGCACAAGTCGTAAAAGAATCGCCTGCCAGTGTAGGAGCTGCAAGCAACCTGGGTTCAATCTCTGGGTCGGGAAGATCCCCTGGAGAAGGCAATGACAACCCAGGCCAGGAGAATCCCATGGACAGAAGAGCCAGGCAGGCTACAGTCCTTGGGGTGGCAGAGTCAGACACACACACGCCAGGGCAAGGGCACTGTGGCTGGGCTGGTGGGGAGGGGGCCAGACAGAGGGGCTCAGACAAGCTCGAAAGACACTTGGGTTGGAGGAAGGGTGAAGGTAGAAGACAGGAAGGGAGGTGGAAGGATGGAGGAAGGAGGTGTTAGTCCCTCGCAAGTAAAGCAGGGATCCCAGAGGGAAGCAGGGGTTGAAGGTCCAGCAGAAAGGGGCCTGGCCCAGCCAGGAGAGGAGACACAGCTGCCCTGGCGGGAAGGAGGGGGCACGTGGAGAGGAGCAGACAGGCTAGTCGGGGCAGGAGCTGCGGATGAAGGTTCTGCTTTGTCTCTGCAGCGGCAGGGAGGCGGGGGCGATGAGGGAGGGGGGACGGGGGGCACTGTCCAGGGAAACAGAAACACAGCCTGCCCAGGCCCACGGAGCAGTAGGGCTGGAGACCACGAAAGCAAGTGGCAATCCCCCAGGGACACGCAACAGCATGATGCATTTTTGGTTTTGTTCACAACAGCCCACAAGGGAGATGCTACGTTCCAAAGTGTGAGGAGAGGGAGCGGGCTGGAACTGGGGCCCAGCCACTTCACCCACTCTTGTTTCACTCACTCTGGTGCCTGCGTTGGCCCCAACAGAGCCTGACACTGAGCAGATATCCACGAAAGCGAGGAAGGTGGGAGAAAGGGTCATACCTGAAGCCTCGCTGGTGAGCTCCTCAGCCCACCAGGAATCAGCGGTGACGTGGCCGTGGGCTTTAGCAGACCCTGCCCCACAGCCCAGGCCAGGTCCCGAGCTCTTCGTCCTCCCAGGCATTCGTCACAAGGTGGCTTTGCGGTCACTGCCTGACCATCCTACTCTGTCTTCCTTTCCCTGTTTCTCCCTTCCCTCGATTTTCCTCTGTAATCATTTCCTTCCCAAATGTCTGGCTTTTTCTCCTGTTCCCTTTTTTTCCCTTCATCTTTCCACTATATGGAATGGAAGTAACTTCTCAGTCGTGTGCTCACAGCTGGTAGCAGCCCAGCCTGTGGCCCACAGCTGGCAGGCCCTCTCACTCACCCAGACCCATCTGCACCTGATCTCCACACGCCTCCCATCTGCTTCTCACCCGCAAGGACGGCCTTCCCGTTCCCTTTCAGCCGCTCACCCCACCACTCTCTCCAGGAGGCTTTCTGGACTGCGCAGTCCACATGGAGTTTTCCCACTTCTGACGTTGCTACAGGCCATGCTGCCTACATCACACTTAGACGTGAGTCACATGCTGCCTTCAGAGGCCGTTTCACTTTTCTGACTTATTTCTCCAACCAAGCACCACAATAAAGGAGGTGATTATCAGGAGCTGGGATCAGTGGCATCGATAGAAATAAAGCTTCCCACTCAGCCCCGCCTGCTTCCCAGCCCTCAAAAAAAATAAAATAAATAATCACCCGGTGGTTACCTGTGAGGTCTATGAACTCAGCAGAAATATCCCCCTAGCCGTGTTCACTCTGTAGTGAGCCTGAAGTCAGAAGACATGTATGTGAGCTCTAGCCATCTTCGTGTGTCAGTCCTGAAAGTAACGTGACTTTAGTTTTCTCAACTTGGAGACGGGGCCTGCATAGCCCATCTCCCCCTCCTGCAGGGCTGTTCGTGAGGACCAGCCAGGCGAGCCTGCGTCCCAGCGCCTTGTGAACTGCACAGACACGCCGTGGTTCTGCTCCTGGCGTATTCAGGGATGAATCACCATCCACAAAAATGCACCCAATTCTGGGAACAAAAAACCACTCATATCCGTGACTATTGTTCTGGACAGGGTGCCCAGCTGCTCTCTTTTCCCTGCCCCCAGACACCCGGCCCTGCTAAATCTGAATGGCAGACCCCAAGAGGACTAGATGGGCCTCCCCACCTCCAGGCACGGGGCACTCAGGCACCAGCCACTGAGAAACTTCCTGGCCATGTGGAAGCCAGAGGTGCTGGTGATTTATGGAAGCTGCGATCTGAAGCCAGCCAGGCTCTCCGGTGGCTGCAGCTACGACCTGATCCTGAGAGGGGTAATAGATCCCTCTTAGGTGAGTGCCATCACCTGAAATAAAATCTCCCCATAGCCACCACAGTTGGCAAAGGGCTGAATCTCCCCCGGGGGCGAGAAGGGTGGCTGGACTCTGCGGGCACCCCTCCAGTCTCCCAGATCCACCCTCTGCTCGGAATCCCCACCACTCACTGTGGCCACCTCTGTCCCCCACCACCCGCCCCAGACACACACACCAGCTCACAACTCTCCTCGCCCTCCCCATACCCAGCCTGGGCAGCAGCAATCAACCAGGAAGGCTGGGGGACAAACGGGAAAACGGGCATGAGTCAGTGCTCCCCCACCTGGCCCTACAGGCCTTGAGCCTGGCCCCACAGAGCAGACCTCACGACCCCCACCCAGGAGGGCCCCAGAGCACACACCCACCCCTGCCAATGCAATAAGAAACGATGCTGACCGACAGTGGGCCTTCTCTGGCCAACCCCAGGCTTCCTGCCTCAGGGCATGGCCTGGGCTTGGTGTGGAAGAGGCCAGAAAATAAGGTTTTGAGGCTCGGAAGAGCTGGTTATATATCTCACTCAGCCAGTTTGTGAGGGAAATTATGACATGCAAATCACGTTTGGAGATTAGGAACCTGACAAAGATGTGAGGATACTGGCTCTTGAAGGCCCTCCGGTTGCAGTCATCATGTATATAAATACAGCCTGCACTTGTTTTACTTAACCTTCTTTGGTTCTTTTATTGGGGCTTATTGTGTATCAGGCACTGTTTGAGGAACTCTGAGCTGAGTGGGGAGTTGAAATGCACCTTCTGCTACTGAAGGTTTATAGCTGGTGGGGAGATGGTGAGAAGGGATGAAGAACCAGAGCGTCACAGGTGGGAGGGGGCGAGGGGCCTGCACGGGACAGGGCGGGGGCCAGGAAAGGCAGCAGAGACGACCCGCAGGCACGGTCTCCCTCCAGGCTGGAGAGTGCGGGGGCAGACTGGGGAGAGCTATGGACTTGAACCACCAGGGCAGTCTCTCTGTGAAACTGCAAGCATTTCAGCACAGCGAGGGATGGGGAGTGATGGGGAGGGAAGGACGGTCAGGACCGACTGGGAGTGGCAGACAGGAGGCCAGGTCCCAGAGAGGCCTGGGTGTCCTGTGACAAGCTGCGACTGTACCCTGATAATAATTGGGAACCACCAGCAAGAAGGCGGCGGTGGCAGCAGAGAAAGCAGGTTGGGGGGTAGATCAGAGCACTTATATACAGAGTCCAGATGGGAGCCCGGATAAATCGGGAATGGAAAGCAAGGGATGGGATAGGCGCAGAGGAGCTGAGGCTGACGAGCAGGACTCATGGTGTTTCCAAAGAGGGAGACACAGAAGGGGTGTAGCGAGCAGGTCTGGGAGAAGGAAGCTACTCGTTCCATCTTAAACATTTCTTACCTACATTTCCATATGTACAATTTTATAACTCGTGCTGGCTGTCAGGAGGTGAATGTGTCTCCACAATATGCTGAGGCCCTACTCCTCAATGTGATACTGTCATGGCCTTTGGGCAGCAATTAGGTTGAAAAAGGTCATGAGGGTAGGAGCCCCTGATGGGATTAGTCCCCTTACCAGAAAAGCAAGGCCTCCCAGGCGGCGCTGGTGGTAAAGAACCCACTTGCCAGTGCAGGAGACATAAGAGACGCGGGTTCAACCCCTGGGTGGGGAAGATCCCCTGGAAGAGGGCATGACAACCCACTCAAGTATTCTTGCCTGGAGAATCCCATGGACAGGGGAGCCTGGCAGGCTACAGTCCAAAGAATCAGTCTGGTCTCAAAGAGTCAGACACAACTAAAGCAACTTAACACACACACACACACACACACAGGACAAATACACACTGAAGAAAACAGAGACTTTTCCCTCACAGAGCAGTGCTGACATGGGCCATGGCACATACATTAAAGATGATACACTACGCAGATATAATGCTGTATTTTAATTCTGGTAGAAAATGTTAAGACTAGTTCCCTTTGGGTGGTAAGAAAGGTGATTTCTATCTCTTCAGTGTGCTTTTCCGTAGTCTCAAAATACATACAACAGGCTCATTCTGTGATGGGAACAGATGCTTTGTTTGTTTCATAAGGACAGACTCTTTGCTCTTTGGCCTTCCCCTCCTTGAATCTAGCTTTGTTAGCTGTAACCTCTCCCCAGCAATGTCTCCCTGATTCCACACAAACAGCAAAATGGAATTGCAAGTGTGAAGATGCCTTAGGGTACCAGACATACACATATCAAGATACACATATTGATTTGAGTAATAAAAACAATCCAGACGACTCAGCTTTAACACAAAAAAGCAGCTTTTTACTTCTGTCATCACTGGGAAAAGTATCCACACTTCCCATAACTCCTTCCAGCACTATCTGCAGGTCACAAGTCACTCTACTTACCAAACCCTGAGGTCATGGTTCTTCTGCCTTATCCATCCTATTTCCATCCTCCTGGACTCACTCAGGCAATTAATGATCCACTTTCATCCCCATCTGTGGGGATATGAGGATCCACCTTTCCCAGTGAAAATCAGGGACAAATAAAGAATAAATTCTAACAAATGAAGTTCAAAAATGGAGAAAGTTACATTACCCTATGTAAAATAGAGAGGTAAGGTGAAGTCGCTCAGTCGTGTCCGACTCTTTGGGACCCCGTGGACTGTAACTTACTAGGCTTCTCCGTCCATGGGATTCTCCAGACAAGAATACTGGAGTGGATTGCCATTTCCTTCTCCAGGGGATCTTCCTGACCCAGGGATCGAACCTGGGTCTCCCGCATTGGAGGCAGACGCTTTAACCTCTGAGCCACCAGGGAAGCTTGTAAAACAGAGAACCAATGGGCATTTGCTGTGTCTCAGGGAACTCAAACAGGGACTCTGCAACAACCTAGGGGCTTCCCAGCTAGTTCAGGGTAAATAATCTGCCTGCAATGCGGGAGACTCTGGTTCGATCCCTGGGTCGGGAAGATCCAGCAGAGAAGGAAATGGCAACCCACTCCAATATTCTTGCCTGGGAAATTCCATAGACAGAAGAGCCTGGTCCATGGGGTCACAAGAGTAGGACATGATTTAGTGATTAAACCACCACCAGAGGAGTGGGATGGGGAGGGACGTGGGAGGGAGATGCAAGAGGGAGAGGACATATGTCTACCTACAGCTGATTCACGTTGAGGTTGGACAGAAAACAACACAATTCATCCTTCAATGAAAAAATTAATTTTTTTTTAATGGAGAAAGGCCACCCTTGAAGGGAGGGTGCCAACTGTTCTCTATCATCCAAGGAGAAGCAGCTAGAACGTGTCTGGCCAGAGGCTTCACAGAAGGGACTTCTGCATGGACATGGCTGGGGTGAGAAAACACCTCTTTGTTTCCTTCGACTCTAATGCCTTTGATAATTCAATCATTCAACAGCTATTTACATGAACAATCTGCCAGGCACTGTTCCAAGTTCTAGGGCTAGACCAGTAAACCAAGCAGACCAGGAAACCAACTAACCAACCAACCCTCAGGGAGCAGCAGGCCAGCCCCTCAAGGGCCTGGGTGACCCTGAATGGCAGAGGGTGCTGAGGGAGGTTTGGAGCAGAGAAGGGCCATGCTCTGACCCTGTTTCCTCCTTAGCTGGTCCCACAGGCCTGATTCCTACACTGTTCCCTCCATTAAAACCCAATGAATGGACCCCATCTCTAAGTTTTCATTTTTTCCTATTAATGGCCAGGTTCCCAGGCAAGGAGGGAACCTCCATCCCACTCCATCAAGACCTGCTATAAACTACGCTGAGTAAGACAGTGGGGGTTTGGGGGGTGTTAGCCCAAGAATACACAATTTAGGGGATCAGGGAGCCCAGAAACACCC
>SJYQ01038421.1:0-26689 GCA_006410935.1 Redunca redunca
GAAAATTCTGGCAAAAGTATTTTTAAAAAATACACAAGTATAAGCACTAATCATTTTAACTGGAATTTTAATGTCTGCTTTTTAGTGTTTGAGATTTATTTTCCAGTCCAATGCATTGAATAACTATTTGAGTAATGATTTTTTTCTTAGTTGATTATTAACTGAGCCCCTTATAGACAAGTTATTTATTAACCTTCCTAGAGAAAGTCATGGCTCCTAATCTGAACATATTATCTGCTCATATCATTGGTCAGATTGCTCAGCCAAAAAAAAGAGAAATGAACCCGTCTGTGCCTATTTGATCCAAGGGCCTAGAAACACCTTTAAGTAGAAAGATAAAT
The DNA here is from genome assembly GCA_006410935.1 of Redunca redunca. Classification (NCBI taxonomy): domain Eukaryota; kingdom Metazoa; phylum Chordata; class Mammalia; order Artiodactyla; family Bovidae; genus Redunca; species Redunca redunca. The sequence goes on from SJYQ01038421.1 coordinate 342, forward strand.
CATGTGATGTTTCTCTTAAGAAATGTGTTTTGGTAATGCCGGGGTGGGAAGCCTTTCAGTGTATTCATTGTTTTATTTCCTCATAGAACTAGCTTGAGGGGTTAGCATTCAAGAGATCTATGAATCTAAGTAAAACTTAACTTGATTATAGTTGTATTTTCAGGAAATTCCCATTAAAAAGCTATCCTTGCATTACAGGTAATTTCTCGGCATACTCGGAAGCTGCTGGGAATTGAAGAGCCGTTATTCACACGCTCCATCCGCCTTCCCTACAGAGACAATGTTGGCTTATTTTTAGAGCGAAAAGGTCATAGTGGAGTTAAGTCTGATTCCTTGACCTTGTCTGAATTTGTGCGAGAAGCGGGGTTACAGGATTATGCTCCACGGGTGACCACCCTTGAAAATGACGCAGCATTATAGTCCATTAACCTGTAGGGCAAGCTGGTTCACTTAACTTGAAAATCAAACTAAATTATGTGGGGGAGAAATGAGGCATTTCTGTGTTTTCTTTCTCCTCTTCACTCAGAATCAGAGTTTGAACCGCGAGTCCATTCCTAGCTCTGCCACTGACTCACAGCGCCCTCCCTTTATTTATGTTTCAACTTCGCCCCTTGTTAAAACAAAGATAGCAATAGCTCTCTTTCTGGGTAACTGTAAGACTTCCTGATAAATTCTACTACTTCATCTGGTTTTGGAACACATTGGGAAAACATACCAAAGTAAAATCACCTGCCAACTCAGATAATCCCAGATAATTATTGAATCACCATTAAATCAGACCGTGATGCACATTACAGGCAGGTCGCTAAAGAGATTGCTGAGACAAGGACCTCTCACCCTTTTATAGAGCCAGGCAGATCTGATCCAGTCTTGACATGTTAACTGTCTGTATCCAAAAGAAATGAAAACTTTTCATATCTTTGTGACAAACAGAAAGTTACTACCTGGAGCCAAGCCCTTAGGCTAAACTCCCAGCGTCAGGAAGACAAAGTGCCCCCGAAATGCTCACATTTCAAAGTGGCTCCAACAGCCCTGCCCCCAGAAGACCGTCCTGGGATGGAAAACTGGCAGAAGGTTTATTCACTTTTTTAAAAATATTAGCATATATCTCCAAAACAGAGAAAAAGGATTAAAATTACAAGTTTTAAAAGAAAATGTTTTGTGAAAAAGTGGGGGTGGGGAGAGTTCTCATTCCTTTTTGGCATCAGAGAACAAAAAATTTTAAATATCTTTTTAGATTTGTATTTACCTGTTAAAACAGCATGGCTTATAGAAGTATCACAGACCATGGAGTAGGTCTGGGGTTTGTCTACAAGGCTTTCTACGTGGTCTGGTACCACCAGACTTCTATAAAATGAAATACAGACCAGTGGCTACGCATGACTGGACTGCTCACAAGAAATTAAAAATACTTTTTGTTGCTTGAATGACTCCGATTCCTTTCATAGACTAACTTCTCTTTCTCTTCCCAGGGACACTTCTTAATCCTAAAAACCACTGTACCCTATCCAGTTCCTTACACCTGAATGAATATTCAAATGAATCCTTTTTTATTTTTCCCAGTGAGAGAAAGAACAGTGCCTCAATTTAGCTTTCATACCAAGAATATTAATGTTTGATGATGAACCTAATCTTTTCCCCAAGCAGATGAACAAAATTTTATCTTGGACCATTTAAGATAGTGCCATTGAGTCCCATGCATGCAAAAGAGAAAAATGTAAATGATTAACCTAAGACCATGGTGGTTTCCATGTACAGTGAATAGCTTTGTTCAAAAGTACTTTAGCATTTGGCTAACAATTGTTCTGTTTAGTGACAGCATAGTCACCACCATCCTTTCTCAAGTTGATTGTTACTAATACTGTTTTCTATTCTGATTAACATAAAGTAATTGCAAAACTTGAAATAAATCTGAACTGTGCTGTGCTTAGTTGCTCATTCGTGTCCGACTCTTTGTGACCCCCCTGGATTGTAGTCCACCAGGCTCCTCTGTCCATGGGATTCTCCAGGCAAGAATACTGTGATTGTTTACCACACATCTTATTTTTCTATCCAAATTGTAGGAAAATCAAGGTGTTTCATTTGTTAGCTACATACTACTACAGGGAAAGTATGCAACTATGTACTGTAGCTACATATTGTAGTTACATACTGCTATAGGAATGTATATACTGTATAGAATGTAGTTACATACTGCTATAGGAAAAGAATGCTACAGAAAAAGTATGTAACCATCTAATAATGACAGTATAGTGCCGGGGTCCTGCCCCGGCTTGGATCCAGGGTATCCGAAGTGTGACAGCGTGGCGAAGAGAATGATTTAGAGAGAGATAAGGAAAGAATGTTGTAGATAAGAAAATAGAGAGAAAGAGGCTGATATTCCTTGGTTTACATAGAAAGCCAATAAAACTCCGAGACAAGGAGATTGCCCTGTTCACAGAGGCCACAGGTGCCCTCCTGGTCTCCTGAGGGAGTGAAGACACAGAATGTCTTCCTGTTCAGGTCTTAGAAACCCAGGCAGATAAGTGAATGCAGGGAGCCTCTATGCTCCAAGTGATCGGCCTGAAAAAGAGAGTAAGAGAGAGAAAAAAAGACACAGGGTGACTAAGCTTCTTTGAGCAAGGCCCCTTTACTTTATTTTCAAAAGGGTCTTTTATACCTTTACTTGTACATAGAGGGAAATGAAAGATGCAAAGTCATACAGAGTCAGCCCAAACATTACATCTGTTTTGTCTTTATCAAAACCAGGATTTTTTTCCGCAAACCTTTCTCATAGACAATGTTGTATACATTATCTTCTGGCCTTGGAGGCCTGTGGACATTTTATGACCCTCTTTTGATAAAGGCTGCTCAACCAGAAAACTTATTTTCCCTTGAAATGTTTTTTCTTTATATTTCTAATCTATGTCAGCCTCAGAAAGTATTAAACAAGTTACATTTCTCACGGAGCAAATGTGCAGCCAGTTACAAGAAAGAACCAATTAACTCAAAAGTCTGATGTGGTTAATTTCAAGGCTACACTTGTTTTTCTTACATTCCAACTTAACTAATGCACTCCCAGGTGCACAGTGGATAAGAGATATGGGTACTTAGCAACAAGCATTGGCCCAATAATGAAATCTTACACCAGCACTACTCTAATAACTTTTAACTCTTTGAAAGGCTCTATGTTTTAGGCTTCCCTAAATTGTGCCTCTCACAATTGGGAGACTGTAAATAATCACATGCATAGCTGTAAGAGTCTGGATAAGCCTGCCAAGCAAGCTAGAATGCTAACAGAGGGGGTTTGATTTGAAATATTCCTCTCATGTCCAGGAGACTTATTAGCTAGAGCCCTAAGTTGATTTTCTCCAGAGAAAGGTGGTCAGGGATAGCCCACTGTATATCAGAAGAGTTGATGAAAGGCACAAAATAGTAAGACAGACAGATTCTGGTTTGGGGGTAGATGCTCGAGAAGGGGGGCCCCCGAGGCCTGATCTCGCCTTTGCCCATCAGGCCTCTTCCTCATGACCTTTGCCATGGGTGGGATTCCCCACGCTGGCTCCCGGCAGTATAGCTTCTTGAATTTAGTGGTTAGATGAGAGAGAATTTGAATGTACTGAATTGATATTTAGCTGCTGGGAAAGCAGCTTACTTAAATGTGTCAGGTTATGTAGTGTCATTCAGTTGCTTGCAAAAGCCAGACACACCCAAACATACTGATGTAAAGAACTGCTTTTTATTCTAGATTTTAAAGAGCCATCAATACAATTTTCTAATTCCTCGTTGCCTAACATATGGGAATCACCAGACAATCACATGACTTCCACTGACAGCTGCGATAATCAAAGCACTACCTGGTTAGAAGGAGAAAAATTCATGATTCCTGAGAGGTCTCTTCTCTTATTGGGATGGAGAACCCGTGGAAACCTCTGGCTCTTCTTGTTCTTTGGTTAGGGAGATGCCAAATGAGTCATAATATAGATGGGTAAAGCGGTCCTGAAAAGTAGTACTGTTTGAGAGGTACTGGCTAAAGGGAGTTTCCTTGAGTTGCACAGCAGTCAGATCAAACAAGGGGAAAGGCCTGGGGTAGGGAAAAAAACACTGTTACTTCTTTATGTCTGTTCAATACATCTGATTTTCTGTTAAACATTGCCTTTAAAGAAAGTTTTCTTCCACTTGGAANTTAAAATCAAACCCCTTACGGGCAGAGATGCTCAGAGGGCTCAAAAAAACCTTGTGTGCACTAGGTCCCAGAGACCCCACATAGACTGAGCCAGTACTGTGTTTGAGTGTCTCCTGTGAAGGTACAGGTGAGCAGTGGCCTGCCGCAGGGGGAAGGGGCTCTGGGTGCAGCAGACCTGGGTATGGCATAAACCCTCTTGGAGGAGGTCGCCATTAACCCTACCACAGAGCCACCAGAACTTACACAGGACTGGGGAAACAGACTCTTGGAGGGCACAAACAGAACCTTGTGTGCACCAGGACCCAGGAGAAAGGAGCAGTGACCCTACAAGAGACTGACCCAGACTTGCCCGTGAATGTCTGGGAGTTTCTGGCAGAGGCATGGGTCAATGGTGGCCTGTTGCAGGGTCAGGGGCACTGAGTGTGGCAGTGATTGCATGGGACCTTTTGAAGAAGGTTGCCATTCTCTTCATTACCTCCACCATAGTTTGGCCTCAGGTGAAACAACAGGGAGGGAACACAGTCCTCAACAGACAATTGGATTAAAGATTTACTGAGCATGGCCCTGCCCATCAGAACAAGACCCAGTTTCCCCCTCAGTCAGTCTCTCCCATCAGGAAACTTCCATAAGCCTCTTATCCTTCTCCATCAGAGGGCAGATAGACTGAAAACCACAATCACAGAAAACTAACTGATCACATGGACTACAGCCTTGCCTAACTCAATGAAACTATGAGCCATGCCATGTAGGGCCACCCAAGATGGACAGGTCGTGGTGGAGAATTCTGACAGAACATGGTCCACTGGAGAAGGGAATGGCAAACCACTTCAGTATTCTGGCCTTGAGAACCCCATGAACAGCATGAAAAGGCAAAAACAGAGGACACTGAAAGATGAACTCACCAGGTCGGTAGGTGCCCAATATGCTATGGGAGATCAGGGGAGTAATAACTCTGGAAAGAATGAAGAGATAGAGCCTAAACAAAAACAACACCCAGTTGTGGATATGACTGGTGATGGAACTAAAGTCCAATGCTATAAAGACCAATATAGCGTAAGAACCTGGAATGTTAGGTCCATGAATCAAGGCAAATTGGAAGTGGTCAAACAGGAGATGGCAAGAGTGAAGATTGACATTTTAGGAATCAGTGAACTAAAATGGACTGGAATGGGTGAATTTAACTCAGGTGTGGGCAAGAATTCCTTAGAAGAAATGGAGTAGCCATCATAGTCAACAAAAAAGTCCTAAATGCAGTACTTGGATGCAATCTCAAAAACAACAGAATAATCTCTGTTCATTTCAAAGGCAAACCATTCAATATCAGAGTAATGCAAGTGTGTGCCCCAACCAGCAATGCTGAAGTTGAACGGTTCTATGAAGACCTACAAGACCTTCTAAAACTAACACCCAAAAAGATGTCTTTTTTTATTATAGGGGACTGGAATGCAAAAGTAGGAAGTCAAGAGATACCTGGAGTAACAGACAAATTTGGCCTTGGAGTATAAAATGAAGCAGGTCAAAGGCTAACAGAGTTTTGCCAAGAGAACAAACTGGTCGTAGCAAACACACTCTTCCAACAACACAAGAGGAGGCTCTATACATGGACATCACCAGATGGTCAATACTGAAATCAGACTGATTATATTCTTTGCAGCCAAAGATGGAGAAGCTCTATACATTCAGCAAAAACAAGACCAGGAGCTGACTGTGGCTCAGATCATGAACTTCTTATTGCCAAATTCAGACTTAAATTGAAGAAAGTAGGGAAAAGCTAGACCATTCATGTATTACCTAAATCAAATCCTTTATTATTATACAGTGGAAGTGACAAATCGATTCAAGGGATTAGATCTGATAGACAGAGTGTCTGAACAACTATGGATAGAGGTTTGTGACATCGTACAGGAGGCAGTGATCAAAACCATCCCCAAGAAAAAGAAATGCAAAAAGGCAAAACGGTTGTCTGAGGAGGCCTAACAAATAGCTGAGAAGACAACAGAAGCTAAAGACAAAGGAGAAAAGGAAAGAAATACCCATTTGAATTCAGATTTCCAAAGAAGAGCAAGGAGAGATAAGAAAGCCTTCCTCAGTGATCAATGCAAAGAAATAGAGGGAAACAATAGAATGGGAAAGACTAGAGATCTCCTCAAGAAAATTAGATACCAAGGGAACATTTCATGTAAAGATGGGCACAATAAAGGACAGAAATGGTATGGACCTAAGAGAAGCAGAAGGTATTAAGAAGAGGTGGCAAGAATACACAGAAGAACTATACAAAAAAGATCTTCATGACCCAGATAACCACAGTGGCGTGATCACTGGAATGCAAAGTCAAGTGAGCATTAGAAAGCATTACTACAAACAAAGCTAGTTGAGGTAATGGAATTCCAGTTGAGCTATTTCAAATCCTAAAAGATGATGCTATGAAACTGTTGCACTCAATGTGCTAGCAAATATGGAAAACTCAGCAGTGGCCACAGGACTGGAAAAGGTCAGTTTTCAATTCCAATCCCAAAGAAAGGCAATGCCAAAGAATGTTCAAACTACTGCACAACTGCACTCATCTCACACGCTAGCAAAGTAATGCTCAAAATTCTCCAAGCCAGGCTTCAACAGTATGTGAACCGTGAACGTCCAGATGTTCAAGCTGGATTTAGAAAAGGCAGAGGAACCAGAGATCAAATTGCCAACATTCGCTGGATCATTGAAAAAGCAAGAGAGTTTCAGAAAAACATCTATTTATGCTTTATTGACTATGCCAAAGCCTTTGACTGTGTGGATTACAACAAACTGTGGAAAATTCTGAAAGAGCTGGGAATACCTGACTGCCTGACCTGCCTCCCGAGAAATCTGTATGCAGGTCAAGAAGTAACAGAACTGGACATGGAACAACAGACTGGTACCAAATTGGGAAAGGAGTATGTCAAGGCTGTATATTGTCACCCTGCTTATTTAACTTATATGCAGAAAACATCATGTGAAATGCCAGGCTGGATGAAGCACAAGCTAGAATCAAGATTCCTGGGAGAAATGTCAATAACCTCAGATATGCAAACTACAACACCCTTATGGCAGAAAGCGAAGAAGAACTAAAGAGCCTCTTGATGAAAGTGAAGAGTAGAGTGAAAAAGTTGGCCTAAACCTCAATATTCAGAAAAGTAAGATCATGGCATCTGGTCCCATTACTTCATGGGAAATAGATGGGGAAACAATGGAAACAGTGAGAGGCTTTATTTTGGGGGGCTCCAAAATCACTGCAGATAGTGACTGCTGCCATGAAATTAAAAGACTCTTGCTCCTTGGAAGAAAAACTATGATCAACCTAGACAGCATATTAAAAAGCAGAGACATTACTCTGTCAACAAAGGTCTGTCTAGTCAAAGCTATGGTTTTTCCAGCTGTCATGTATGGATGTGAAAGTTGGACTATAAAGAAAGCTGAGCGCTGAAGAATTGATGCTTTTGAACTGTGGTGTTGGAGAAGACTCTTGAGAGTCCCTTGCATTGCAAGGAGATCCAACCAGTCCATCCAAACGAAATCAGTCCTGAATATTCATTGGAAGAACTGATGCTGAAGATGAAACTCCAATACTTTGGCCACCTGATGTGAAGAACTGACTCATTGGAAAACACCCTGATGCTGGGAAAGATTGAAGGCAGGAGGAGAAGGGGACAACAGAGGATGAGATGGTTGGATGGCATCACCAACTCTATGGATGTGAGTTTGAGCAAGCTCCAGGAGTTGGTGATGAACAGGGAAGCCCGGTGTGCTGCAGTCCATAGGGTTGCAAAGAGTCAGACACGACTGAGTGACTGAATTGAACCGAAATGACTTAGCATGCAAGCACACACAATGCTCTACAGATGAAGGGCATGTGATGGTAGTAGTCATGACTTTATCACCACCATCATGATAGAAACGCTGGGGGTGTTGGGGATACGGGGACCAGCTCACAGCATCAAACACAAGAGACGATCTGGTTCTTGCGCCCATGGAACCACCACAACTTGGCTTCCTTGGAAAGTCACTTCAGCTCTCTGGATGTCCCCATCCCTGGCACCAAGTGGGCAATGAACTTACTACTCCACCTCTCTCCAACTTCATGATCTAATAAAATGACTAATGTGAGCAAGCTTCGAAAACTACAGTATACTTTACACCTTCCTGGGACACACATATAGAACACATTTTTCTCACTAAACTTCTGTGGGAAAGAATGTGAAGTTGCTCAGCTGTGTCCAACTCTTTGTGACCCCATGGACTGTAGCCTGCCAGGCTCCTCTGTCCATGGGATTCTCAAGGCAGGAATATTGGAGTGGGCTGCCATTTTCTTCTTCAGGAGATCTTCCCGACCCAGGGATTGAACCTGGGTCTCCCACACTGTAGGCAGCCTCTTTACCTGAGCCACCAGGGAAGCCCTGGAGTGAGAAAGAATAGACTGAAGCTAATAGAGGAAGAGAGCCAGAAAATGATAAAGACTCACAAGGTCGTGGTTTTCCCTGCTCCATTGTGACCGAGGAATGCGGTAATCTGACTTTCGTAGAAGGTAATGTTAAGATGGTCCACTGCTGGCCTGCCATAGGGCTCAAATATCTTTACCAGATTCTTCACACATACTCCGGGAACCAAGCCTGGAAGCTCACGTTCAAAGAAGCAGTCTTGTTGGAAAAAATGAACATGATGTAACAATGCCTTCACATACACACTACCCAAGGTTCCTTGTTGAGACCATTGTCTTTTGTACCTATAACTTTATAACGGTGACTACAGAATAATAATGGTAATAATAGTGTCTAACATTTGTTGAGCTGTTACTCTGTCCCAAGCATTGTTCGAAGTGCTTTATATAGATTTCCTCATTTTACCTTTAAAACAGTCTTAGGGGAACAGATATTACTGTGCCATTTCTACAGATGAGGAAACCTAAATAGATATCAAGAGTCTAATCAAGGTCACACGGTTTATGAGTAGCAGAGCTGGGATCTGAATGCAGATGCGCTCATTGTCTGTATGGAGAGTTAGCCCTAAGCTCAGCCTTCAGTCCCAGGCCCTCATTTCTGACAGTCTGCAGGGGATTTCCTCAGGAATTTCTTGGGACAGCTCAGGCTCCTCATTCTCTTTCCCAAACAGTGTTTTCCTTCAGACTATCTTATGTCCATTCTCCTAGTCACCTTGGCTCACATCTTTGAGTCAACTCAACTAAAGCTGACTACTTGCTTTTTAGTGCTCTAGTTTCTCCGATTAGGGTAGGAGAGTCCACTCTTTCTCACCACTGTCCCTCCAACTCTGTCCCTCCACTTTTAAACTCCATACTCCCCTCCAGTATGAGGTCCACTTGGTGTCCACTTCTCCCTGGCGTTGAGTCTCTCCCTGCTTTAGTTCACACAGTACAGTGATGGGGCTTCCCTGGTGGCTCAGATGATAAAGAATCTGCTGCAGTGCACGAGACCTGGGTTGCATCCCTGGGTTGGGAACATCCCCTGGAGAAGGGAATGACTACCAGTCCAATATTTTTGCCTGGAAAATTCCATGGGCAGAGGAGCCTGATGGGCTATAGTCCATGGGATCACAAAGAGTCAGACATGACTGAGTGACTAACACTTTTCATTTATATGTGTTACTTGTCACCTTAATATTGTAACTCTGAGCACTTACTCCCCTGCCAAAGAAAGGGGGGAGGGGGAAATCCCAATGCTTCTTCTCTCTGTGTCTCCTCTGGCCTTGCTGACAGTTGAGGTGGGACTGGACCCCCACCCCCTGATTTTGGTCTTGGAATTCCACTCTGGGAGGAGGGTCTTTCCAAAGGTTCTGCTGACTGGAAACTGCAGGAATCACAGGTCTCCAACCTCAGCTTTGTGAAATGGCACCTGGGGTGCATCAGACATATGGAGGCTGGACCTTCTGCAACATCAGGTGAAGTCCAGAGGCCATGCTGCCTCTCTGCACCCGGGTGACAATAATGGAGCATTTCAGAATCCACAGAGAAATTCTAGAGAAATCCATATGCTTGAGGAATGAAGAATATGGTGGGGGTGGGGGAACCGGGACAGAACTGGTTCAAGAGAGAAGGTAAGGGAGGTAAAGGCCAAGAGAACACTTGCAAACTTGGTCTATGAGCTGAGGAATTATTAAGTAACTTCCATGGTCAGGAAAGGCTTTTGATGGCTTGAATGAATGGACCTCTAGGTTTGTAAACCACAAATGAAGTGTAGTCAGCTCCTCTAGACTCTTTCCCCCTGTGCACAGGAGCATTTATTTTTGTCTTTCCTTATAGCTCATATCCGCTTGAAGTCCCAGTGACCCAAGTTATTGTTCTTGCTAAATCCTCGGAAGTCAGCACATTTGTGCAATTCACTGGGGGTTTGCCTAACAAGGGCACAAAAACACCATATACTTGGGATTTGCTTTCTCCAGGAAATATGTGTTAATGTCTGGCTGGACCATTCATTCCACACATGGACAGCTGGACCCTAGAGAAGGTATCAGGTTTAACCCCTGTCAAGAGAGTCAGCTTCCTGGGTTCCACTACACCCCACGCACAAGGTGTTCTGCTCTTGCCCTTGGCAGCATTCTGAACCTTCTCTTGCCTCTGTTCTGCATTCGTTATTGAGGATTTTCTGTTTTTTACCATTTATTCCTTCTGGATGTTCTGGGTCCTCCATTTCCTCTGTTATGGGTTCTGTCTTTTCCCAGGCTCTTTCTTCTCTGGTTGAACACCCTACACAAACCAGAAGCTACTGTTACTCTCCTGGTGAAGGCTGAGAATCAGGAAAGACAGGAAACAAGAGAAGAAGAGGGGAGCAGAGTTTCCTACCATAGCTGGAAAGCACAGTTCCCTCAGAAGGCCAGGTCGACATTGCCAGGACCAGCCCCCGGGAGGGCTCTGCCAACCTCTGACCTGTGGGGCTTTGAAGTTCCCACAGGGTCTGTGGAGAGGGGTTGCCTCCCAGAGGTCTGATTTGGCAACCGTTGGTGAGCGCAGAGGGAGTTTTGTACTAGGAGTTTCACTTATCCTCAGGTGGAGTGCACAATGTCAGAAATTGTGATTTAAAAAAAAAAATTAAAACTAGGATTGACCTTTAAATGGGTTATTTTTTTTTTTCAGCTCACTAATGGTACTTTTCACTCCAATCCAAAACATGCCAAAGTCATGGTGAATCTTCAGTAAAAATCCATTCAAGCTGATATGATGTGCAGGCAGACTGAGACATTGGTTACCTGAGAAATCTATCAATACTTTTATGGGCATTCAAGTATTTGGGGATTAACACCAGAGCAGAGCCTGGCTATTGGACAGGCTTGCACAAATTGTGGTGTAAACACTCACGCACATATTCTCACACTCACACATACTCTGATACACACAACACCCATACCCTTAGCCCTCACAGAGGCACTTTTTGTAGACTTTACATTTGGTTTCAAAGGACAAAATAGATAACTAATGAGAACACATTATACAGCACCGGGAACTCTACTCAATGCTCTGTGGTAATCTAAGTAGGAAGGAAATCCAAGGAAGAGGGGATATATATACACACATGTGGCTGATTTGCTTTGCTGTACTTAGAAACTAATGGAACACTGTAGAGCGACTATTCTCCAACACAAAATAAATTCATTAACTGGAAAAAAAGGACATCACAACATCCTGAAAGGGGAAGAGAAGCAGGAACACAAGCCAGCTAGAGGAGAAAGCAGAGGCAGGAGGAAACCATCGTTGCCAAGCACCTAAAGGCTCTGGCTACAGGTGCGCGTCCACGAGCAGGGTGATGTTCTAACGCTGCAGTCAGCCAAGGCCTCTTCCGTCCACACTGCTGTCTGCGGATTGCAGGCTGTGTGGTGGAGTCCCTGACCAGGGCCCGCGCTGGCACTTCTGTTTTCTGAAGGACTTTTAAATCTATTGCCCACAATCCCTCTGATCATTTTATTAGCCATCATACTGCATTAAATGTATAATAATAAAATAGCAGGAGTAAATATTCTCCTAGTCACTGGAGTGAGTTCCTTGCCAGGAAATGCATGCCCCAATTCCAGATTTTGTCCAAAATGGCCAACAGGAACTGGGTTAGACATTAGATGTCTCTTGGGCTCCATGTCTTCATCTGTGAAAGGAGCGGATTAGGTGGAAAAACTCAGCTCTTTTCTAATTTTAGAAAAATTTAGGAATCTATTTCAGTCTAGCTTGTGAGACAGGTGAAAAATATTTAGCTTCTGTTGGTAAAAATACATGTGACTCATTTTTGAAGGAGCAGATTTGTCTTAAGAGTTTTCTTTTTAGAGGCAGTATATCTGTTGAGATTATAGAGGGGAAAACATACCCACAAAGTCCTGATACTCACTGAAATTAGAAACATTTCAGGAACAGACTTCTGTGTTGAAAATTCCCATTTATGATAGGTTATAACTTTATTATACTAGAAATTTAAAAGTTTACTAGATAGACAAGATAGATAGACAAGGTAACATAATGGGAAAAAAACAAAAAACACTGAGCTGTTGAAATGTTGTTTGTTTGAATCATTAAAAAAAAAAAGGCAACCCCCACTGCAAACCTTTTAAAGGTCCTAGACTAATCCCCTAGAGAAAACAAACATCTCTTAGTGCTTGAAGCCTAAATCCTGGCCCAGGCCCAATAATACAAAGTAAAGAGCAAGTAGGTAAGGAACAAACAGATTGGAAAGCATCTCCTTTGCTTCCAGAGACTTCCTAGCTCCAGGGGCACCCCCAGCTCTCAGCTCTGGAATTTCTCTATCTCCTCATCCCTCACAGGAGTCCACAGTCCACAGCTCCCCTCTCTATCCCCCACTTCTAGAACTCTCCTTTGGCTTCTGTCTTGTTCAGGAAGAAAGGTAAATTTTATCTATGATGCATTCTGGGCAAATGTCCTTTTAACCCTCTTTCCCAGTCACAAGAAAGACCAACACTAAGGGAATCTGGGAGTCTGCCCCAGCCTCTGGATGCCAGGACAATAAACTTATTGCTTTGGGAAAATAAATTTATTTATATTTGAAAAAGTGGAGAGGACTAAAAAACCACACAAGGGGACACAGCAGAAGATGGATTCCTCTGTGATTCTCTAGATCTGTCTGCTTTATTGTTTTTGAAATTAATTTATTTATTTTAATTGGAGGTTAATTACAATATTGTGGTGATTTCTGCCATACATTGATCTGAATCAGCCACGGGTGTATATGTGTCTCCTGGTCCTGAACTCCTACCTCCTTCCCCATCCCATCCCTCTGGGTTGTCCTAGTGTACCGGCTTTGAGTGCCCGGTTTCATGCATTGAACTTGAACTGGTCATCTATTTGACATATGATAATATACATGTTTCAAAGCTATTCTCTCAAATAATTCCACCCTCACCTTCTCCCACAGAGTCCAAAAGTCTGTTCTTTATATCTGTGTCTCTTTTGCTGTCTTGTACATAAGGTCGTCATTATCATATTTCTAAATTTCATATATATGTGTTAATATACTGTATTGGTGTTTTTCTTTCTGACTTACTTCACTCTGTGTAGTAGGCTCCTATTGCATCCACCTCATTAGAACAGACTCAAATGTGTTCTTTTTAATAGCTTGAGTAATATTTCACTGTGCATATATACCACAACTTTCTTTTCCAGATTCTATAGATCTGTTTGCTTTAAATTGAGAAGTTGCAAACCTCGTTTGCACCCTCAAGTGGTCTGGCTTTCTTTTAAGCGTGCACTTTAATCCACTGGGCACAACCAGGATGCAAGGGCTTATTAATGCTCAGCCATCACCCTGGTCCTGGTGCTGCTGCTGCTGCTGCTGCTGCTGCTAAGTTGCTTCAGTTGTGTCCGACTCTGAGCAACCCCATAGACGGCAGCCCACCAAGCTCCCCCGTCCCTGGGATTCTCCAGGCAAGAACACTGGAGTGGGTTGCTATTTCCTTCTCCAATGCATGAAAGTGAAAAGTGAAAGTGAAGTCACTCAGTCGTGTCTGACTCTTCGCGACCCCATGGACTGCAGCCCACCAGGCTCCTCCNTCCAATGCATGAAAGTGAAAAGTGAAAGTGAAGTCACTCAGTCGTGTCTGACTCTTCGCGACCCCATGGACTGCAGCCCACCAGGCTCCTCCATCCATGGGATTTTCCAGGCAAGAGTACTGGAGTGGGGTGCCATTGCCTTCTCCACACCCTGGTCCAGTCACTCACAAAATAGGGGCTCCCAGAGGCTGTGATGGTGCACTAAGGAACAGAGCCCCCAGCAGACAGCTAACTAATCAGGAATCTCACACTTCATGTAAGAACCACCTCTACAATGCACACATATCCAATACAGAGCCAAAGGAGTTAATTTCAAACATTTGTTTTTCTTTCTTAATAAAAAAAAAATTTAAACAACTCACCTTCACCACCTAGCCAATAAGACTCTTGTAGAAGGAAGTACCAAGGAAGTGGGGTTCCATAGTCCCCTAAGGATAGGCAAATAAAGAGAAAAAGCCTAAGTAGTTCAATGTTACCATAGTTCTATAAGATCTAGAATTTATCTACCTGAACCTCAGGTTGTAACTATATATATTTATAGTTCATAAGCATTACATGGCTATCCACATGCTTCCTCTAAGACTACTTCTAATATGCTTCAATTCAAAAGGTCATGTTTCAGGGGTGAAATCAGCAACACTAAGACTGATGATCTTAGCTAACATTAGTTTTCCAAGAAACCATTTAATTAAAGAATTTAAGCATGCTCTTTTCAACAGTTACTAGATAATAATAGTGATGATAATTACTAACATTTGTTGAATGTTCTTTCTGTGTCAAACATAACTGTAAGCCCCTTCAATGTGCTAAATAATTTAATCCCCAAAACAACACAAAGGGATGGGTAGTATTACTATTCTTGTGGGTTAGGAAATTAAGGCACACTGAATTTGAAGCTTCTGCCCAATGTCACAGCTAATTTAATAGAGGTGTGAGAATTCCAACATTGGTAGTCTGGTTCTAATACCACTGATCTTTTTTTAAAAAAAACTAACGAGTGATTTTTGGCTGTGTTGGTTCTTTACTGCTGCAGGGGCTTTTCTCCAGCTGCAGTGAGTGGGGGCTACTCTCTAGTTGTGGTGCCCGGGCTTCTCATTGCAGTGGCTCCAGAGCGCACAGCCTTCAGTAGTTGCAGTGTGTGGGCTCAGTAATTTCAGTTCCCAGGCTCTAGAGCAAAGGCTCAATAGTTTTGGCACATGGATTTAGTTGCTGTATGGTATGTGGGATCTTCCTGGACCAGGGATCAAACCCGTGTCTCCTACATTGGCAGGTGGATTCTTCATCACTGAGATACCAGGGAAGCCCAACACCACTAATCTTAACCATA
Source organism: Redunca redunca (assembly GCA_006410935.1). NCBI lineage: Eukaryota > Metazoa > Chordata > Mammalia > Artiodactyla > Bovidae > Redunca > Redunca redunca. The sequence goes on from SJYQ01038421.1 coordinate 15,849, forward strand.
CTACCCTACTTGATCCATTTGAGTTTCAAAGAATAAACTACCAAGTTTCTAGTCCAGTTCTCTTAGCTTGCTGTCTATAAATGTTGATTTTGTGAGAATATTATCTTTGCTTATTTAATAGTTACCCTGTGCCTTATGGCCAATGCTAGACTGTAATCCCTCAAGGACAGGCTTGGGTCAGTTTTTTCCACTCCTTCTTTTCTGAGTACCTGTGCTACTGAGCCTAATACATTGGTGCTGCTTAGTACATAGTGGCTGAACATATTAAAGCTTTACCTTGGCTAAAAGAAAGCTCTTGAAATATACACAAATTTTATTTTCAATCTAATTAATTTTCACTTATTATACCTCTCTAATGGCCTAGTGAGATGGAAAAAATGGAGGCGGAGAAAGTCAAGGATATTTCTCTGAATCCACTGTTATAAGGTTGAATTATGTCCCTTGACGCTCTCTTCCCCCAAAAGAGATATATTGAGGTGTGTGTAGAATACAAAATAATACTTGATCTTTGTCCACAGTTCCTGGTACAGAGCTCTTAAAACCTTTGGAGTTTCCTGAATGATAGAAGTGTCCTTGTTATTCATCCGTTCAGTTCAGTTGCTCAGTCATGCCCAACTCTTTGTGACACCATGGACTGCAGCACACCATGCTTCCCTGTCCATCACCAACTCCTGGAGCTTGCTCAAACTCATGTCCATTGAGTCAGTGATACCATACAACCATCTCATCCTCTGTTGTTCCCTTCTCCTCCTGCTCCCAATCCCTCCCAGCATCAGGGTCTTTTCCAGTGAACCAGTTCTTTGAATCAGGTGGCCAAAGTATTGGAGCTTCAGCTTAAGCATCAGCCCTTCTAATGAATATTCAGGACTGATTTCCTTTAGGATGGACTGGTTTGATCTCCTCGCACTCTAAGAGACTCTCAAGAGTCTTCTCCAACACCACAGTTCAAAAGCATCAATTCTTTAGTGCTCAGAGATTTTTGTGTATTGGAATTTGTATCCTACAATTTTACTGAATTTTTAAATTAGTTCTAACAGTTTCTTTTTGTATGGGGTCTTTAGAGTTTTCTGTACATAAAATAATGTCATCTACAAATGTTACTATGTATAAATGTACCTCTTTTCTGATTTGGATGTCTTTCTTTTTCTTGTCTGATTGCTGTGGCTAGGACTTCCAATATTATGATGAATACAAGTAGAAAATGGGTGTTGGGTTCTGAGATCCCTCCTGGTTGTGGATCACTGTGCCAAGGGTGGGGGTTATGGTGAAACTGTGTCTTAGACTCCCCTACCTGCTCTGCCTGATGTGTAGTTATCACTCAGCCAGACTTTAGGTTTTTTTCAAAGAGGAAATGGTTCCATATGAAGCTGAAGACTCAGTTCTCTATGAGGGAAGGTGAGTTCAGCATCTTCTTACACTGACATCTTCCGAAGAATTTGAACAGAGGATTGACACCACCTGACCTAGATTCTGAAAGGATCTCTCTGAACACAGTGTGGAGGAGAGACTTGTAAGAGATGATGATGGAAGAAGGAGGCTTGGGTTGAGAAGGTTGTGAGAGGTGGTGACAAGGGATCATATTCGGAATCTGTTTCTAAAGGTGAGTCAAACACTCATTGATGGATTTTTGGTTCCTGGATTTACGATTTAAATATGGATTCTGAGAGTTCAAAGCTGAAAGACTTCAGAAAGAATAAGATTTTGAAAAAATTAAAGTATGCTTGATATAAAATGTTGTGTTAGTTTTGGTAGAATCACTCTGCTGTATACCATACCTATATTTATATTCCTTTTTTAGACCCTTTCCCATTATAGGTTGTTATAAGATATTGAATATAGTTCCCTGTGCTGTACAACAGGTCTCTGTTGTTTATCTACATTATATATAGTATTGTGTATATGTTAATCACAAACTCCTAATTTATACCCCCCACCCTGCTATCACCTTTAGTAACCATAAGTTCATTTTCCTTTTTCTTCTTTTTAAAAATATGTATTTATTTTTATTTATGAATTTTGCTGCTCTAGGTCTTAGTTGTGGCATGGAGGATCTTCAGTCTTCATTGTAACACGTGGGATGCAGGATCTATTTTTTCAGTTGTGGCATGTGGGATCTGGTTCCTGGACCAGGGATTGGACCCAGGCCCCCTGCATTGGGAGTGCAAATTCTTAGTTCCTGGACCATCAGCAAAGTCCCTATAAGTTTCTTTTCTATGTCTGTGAGTCTATTTCTCTTTTGTAAATAAGAAAACATTTGCACCATGTTTTTACATTCCACATACAAGTGATATCATGCGATATTTGTCTTTCTGTATCTGACTTACTTCACTCAGTTTGACAATGTCTAGGTCCACCCAAATGGCATGATTTCATTCTTTTTATGGCTGAGTAGTATTCCATTGTATATATATTCTTTATCCATTCCTCTGTCAATGGACATACAGTTTGCTTCTATTCCTTGGCTATTATAAATAGTGCTGTTTTGAATATTTGGGTGCATATATCTTTTCAAATTACAGTTTTCTCTGGCTATATGCCCAGGAATGAGATTGATGAATTATATGGCAGCTCTATTTTTAGTTTTTTAAGGAACCTCCAGACTACCTTCCATAGTTGCTGTATCAATTTACATTCAGACCCATAGTATAGGAGGGTTCCCTTTTCTCCACACCCTCTCCAGCATTTGTTATTTGTAGACTTATTAATGATGGCTATTCTGACTCAGTTCAGTTCAGTCGCTCAGTCATGTCCGACTCTTCACGACCCCATGAATTGCAGCACGTCAGGCCTCCCTGTCCATCACCAACCCCCCGAAGTTCACCCAAACTCATGTCCATCAAGTCGGTGATCCCATCTAGCCATCTCATCCTCTGTTGTCCCCTTCTCCTCCTGCCCACAATCCTTCCCAGCATCAGAGTCTTTTCCAATGAGTCAACTCTTCGCATGAGGTGGCCAAAGTACTGGAGTTTCAGCTTCAGCATCATTCCTTCCAAAGAACACCCAGGACTGATCTCCTTTAGGATGGACTGGTTGGATCTCCTTGCAGTGCAAGGGACTCTCAAGAGTCTTCTCCAATACCACACTTCAAAAGCATCAATTCTTCAGTGCTCAGCTTTCTTCACAGTCCCACTCTCACATCCATACATGACCACTGGAAAAACCATAGCCTTGACTAGATGGACCTTTGTTGGCAAAGTAACGTCTCTGCTTTTGAATTCTGACTAGTACCTCGCTATATTTTTGATTTGCATTTCTTTAATAATTAACAGTGTTGAGCACCTTTTCATGAGCTCATTGATATCTTTATGTCTTCTTTGAATAAATGTCTATTCTTCTTTGAATAAATGTCTTCTGCCCATTTTTAGATTTTTTTTTTTTTTTGCTGTTGAGTTGTGTAAGCTGTTCGTATGTTTTGGTAATTAATCCCTTGCCTAATGCATTGTTTGCAATCATTTTCTTTCAGCCCATAGACTGTCTTTTTGCTTTATGCCTTTTTTGCTGTGCAAAATCTAAGAAGTTTGATTATGTTCCATTTGTTTATCTTTTCTTTTATTTCTTTTGCCTTGGAAGACTGACCTGGAAAAACATTCCTATAATTTATGTTCAAGAGTGTTTTGCCTATATCCCTTTCTAGGAGTTTTATGGTATCACATCTTATATTTTAAGTCTTTAAACCATTTTGAGTTTATTTTTATGTACAGTGTGAGGGTGTGTTCTAATTTCATTGATTTACATGTAGCTGTCCAGCTTTCCCAATACCACTTGCTAAAGAGACTGTATTTTCTCTACTGTATAACCTTACCTCCTTTATCAAAGACTAATTGGGTATAGGTGTGTGGATTTACTTATGGGCTCTCTATTCTGTTTCACTGACACATTTGTCTGTTTTTGCTCCAATACCATGCTGTTTTGATTCCTATAGTTTTGTAGTATTGTCTGAAGTCTGGGAGGTTACACTTCCAGCTTTGTTCTTTTTCCTCAGGATTACTTTGGCAATTTCGAGTCTTTCATGGTTACATATAAATTTTAGGATTATTTATTTTAGTTCTGTGAAAAATATCTTGAGTAATTTGATAGTGAGTGAGTGAGTAAGTGAAAGTCATTCAGTCATGTCTGACTATTTGCAACCCCATGGACTGAATTCTCCAGGCCAGAATACTGAAGTAATTCAATAGAGATTACATTAAATCTTTAGATTGCTTTGGGAAGTATGGCCATTTGAACAATATTAATTTTTCCAATACAAAAGCATGGGGTATTTGATTAAGATTTAAACTAGAGTGAAAAGGCAGAGTAACTAAAGAACATAATTACCTTTACCCTATGGAGGAGGACTCTTACCTGGAAACACCTGGTCAAGATACCAGGCAAGCAAGCCATACAGAGCAGCATCAAGGAGCATCATCTTCATGGACATCAGAAAACTGAATTCATCCCCTTCCATGGGACTGTTCCCAATATTGCTCCACTGCAGCCCCACACCTTGCTCTTCAAAACGAGCCAGGTACTCAGTGCCAAATCCAAATGCCACAGGAGACAACAGGCTCTGCAGTGGGGTAAAGAAGGCATGAAAGATGAGCAGAGGATCTTTAACCCAACCCAACAGAACCCACAAGGTAGGGAGGAAGGCCGATAGAGGGTCTATAATGTATTCTGGTCTAAGACCACTCCAGGGAGGGGTTAAGGCAATCCTCCCACAGGAAGAGAGTTCTAGGAATACTTCTCAGGCCTCAGGGACCCCTGCCCAAAACCTACTTGGCCAGCTTTCACCTGTCCAATGGATCACAGTAGTGCGCTAGGGAAGACAACACATCAAAGGACCAAAGGTCATCAAGCTTGTCTTCCTACCTTTCCCTGCCTCTACCTGCCTCTTCCATAAAATCTCACAGTTTTTGGCACAACAAAGAAGCTACCTTGAGCTGCTTTGTGAGAATCCCAATAAAAGTGTCCATAAAGTCATCAGTGTTTTAGAGCAGACTAGAAGGCTAGGCAGGATATTGTCTCATGACCTCCTGAGCAATGTTAGGCCCCAAATCCTCAGCTTATAATGACTATCACCTTTTCTCATTTCCAGACTAGGGAAGATCTTTTTCTTAGAATCTCCTTGAAGAGCACAAGTAACTGAATAGGTGGTATGCAGAAAGTCTAAAGAGGAAGTCCCCCAGCCACATCCCCACAGTTGCTCCCTGGCATGGCAGACAGCATATACACACATACAGAGGGATGAGCTATTCCCACTTGCTCTGCTAGGAGGCCAGCCTCTAGTTTGCAGGACACAGGTAGGGTTCAGAGTGTCTCTCTGCAGAAGGAAGGCATTCCCTAGCTATATCTTCACAAAAACCATTAAAAAAATCTCAGCCCAGCCCTGGTCCACAGAGCAGCCAGAACTATAGCTTCCTGGTAGATCCACACATGCAAGGAACTAGTTGTGGCTTCTAAGTACCAACTGTCTACACAGTATACCAAGATAGCCCAGCTCTGCTCACAGGCAGAGTCATGCAGAGTCATAAGAATTTCTTGCCCACTGTGATCATGTTAGAAAATTAGGTGCCATAAACAACAGTAATTAGTTCTTATTTAACATGAGAAATAAAAGGCAGATGCCCTGGCAGTACTTGAGCCAAATAAGCTTGAGTCATGTGAACAAGTTCAACTTAAATTTTCCCCAGTGAGATGCAGGTGACAGTCCTTTCTCAACTGCATTGTACAAAGAACCATGGATAGGGAGATTTTGGAGGACAAAGAAATTTGCATCCTACAGGGCTTAGAAGCTATTTAGTCTGGTTAATGAGAGAGTGGACATAGATCATTTTATTTATTTTTTTTTTATAGGTCATTTTAAAACAATTAGAGGAAGAAAAAAAAAACATGTTGTTTGGGCATTGTGAAGAGGTCTCTCAGGCAATCCAGAGTCAATTTCTAGAGACCTCTCCTGGGAAGAGGGCCCAACTGGCTCATTTGTGCACCCCTCTCTGAGTGCCTTGGTAGAACATGACAAAGACATTAGAGCTACTCTGATTCAAGTTCCTTTACAGAGAAACAAAAACTTAATTTATGGGAACATCTTTCTGGGCAGAATAGTAAGGGAGAACCTCCCTCCCTTATGAATCTTCTCAAATGCTAGGGGAAAAAAAAGAACTGAGTGAAATGGGCCCCATTGTTCTCCTCTTATGGATACACAAAGGGACCCATGAGCTGAACTGATTTTCAATTACTTCCCAGGGCAGACTTATCAAGCAGATTTGGTGAAGAGGAACTGTTAGGTTGCTCAAGATGAAGACTACTCCCACTTTTGTACCTGTGCCTTTAAACCTTATGTCCATTTCTGCCAAAGGCAAAGTGGACCCCCTATAGGGCGAGCCAGTCCTCTCAGACTACTACATACCCTGCAAACGGAATGCATCATATTCTAGGTGTAAGCCCAGGGTCCCTTACCACAGCCATCTTCATGTCGGCTGTAATTCGGTCCTGCCAAGCGAAGCAGAGAATGTGTGGCAGGTAGAGGGTGAAGTAGATGACACCACTACAGGCTGCTGCCAGACTGGCCCTGGAGAAGAAGGTGCTGAGCAGGAAGCACTGCATGATCGTAGCAATGGAGAAAGCCAACAGGAACAGGAAGAGGACGAACGGATTGCTGTAATGCAGGATCCGTCCATGCTGAAACCAAAGTGGCCACTTGAGTCAGTAATTTCCACCCACATCCAGGAGCCCCACCCCTTTAGGAAGTGACCTCCGTGTATTCAGAAGCCCTCTACCCCAAAGGGATCTTTCCCATGAGCCCAGTGTGTGTTAGTCGCTCAGTCGTATCCGACTCTTTGTGATACCATGGACTGTAGCCCACAACACCCCTCTGTCCATGGAATTCTCCAGACAAGAATAATGGAGTGGGTAGCCATTCCCTTCTCCAGGCGATCTTCCTGATCCAGGGATCAAATCCCAGTTTTCTGAATCTCAGGCAGATTCTTTACCATCTGAGCCACCAGGGAAGCTCTGTTATTGTCTAATTTTCCACACTTAATACTCAATATGTTGAGGTCCTTTAATTCTAATTATTTCATTTTCTCCTAAGAGGGTAACATATTAAGCTACCTATCAGGACTGAGTAATTCTTATGGTTCAGTAATGAATCCTTGGGAAGAGGAAAGTGTGGAGGAAGAAGCCTCGAGCAGGGAGGAAGATCTGCAAAGGGGGTCTTGGAGCATCAATAGTTCCTGTGATAAACTGAATTGATGAGGAACAAAAGAGGGAGGTGGGAGCCCACCCAACAAGCTTTAACATTTTGCTTTGGTCCTGGGAAACGGCAACCCAGTCCAGTATCCTTTCCTGGAAAATCCCATGGACAGAGGAACCTGGCAGGCTATAGTCCATGGGGTCACAAGAGTTGGACATGACTTAGAGACTAAATCACCACCACCTGGTCTTCTGACTTAATCATTTATACTTATATTCTGAGATTTGCCTCTCACATTGGTGAAAATGTCTGTAGTTAATCCACATCACTTGAAAGTGGATTAATCCTTGCAGCACATGATATTATAGAAATACATTTCACAGAACCTGTGGACAATACTCAGCACCTTTCATGTTAACTAATGGGTCAGTCACTGGCTATGTAGAAAACAGAACCAAACTAGCTATTTTTAATAAGTGAGTTGCTATCCAATTACATCAGCAGATAAATTGAGATGTTCAAATTGATCAAGCCTATTGTTTCTCTTTTTCTATAGGCCTCCTATGAGGATTTTTACCCTTTGCACATAACTCCAAACATGTATAGATTGTCCTGTTCTTTTCTTGGGAAAATAAAGGTACAAATTGCTTTACCTCTTGAATTGGTTCTGATTATTTGGTAGTGGTACCCTAGAGCACTGGGTTTCTCTAAGCAGAGAAGAGAAACCAAGTAGCAATATCTGTGTGTGTGTGTGTGTGTGTGTGTGTGTGAGTGTGTATGTGTTTACTGACAGAATGTGGTCCACTGGAGAAGGGAATGGCAAACCACTTCAGCATTCTTCCCTTGAGAACCTCATGAACAGTATGAAAATGATAGGACACTGAAAGATGAACTCCCCAGGTCAGCAGATACCCAATATGCTACTGGAAATCAGTGGGGAAATAACTCCAGAAAGAATGAAGGGATGGAGCCAAAGCAAAAACAACACCCAGTTGTGGATGTGACTGGTGATAGAAGTAAAGTCTGATGCTTTAAAGAGCAATATTGCATAGGAACCCAGAATGTTAGGTTCACGAATCAAGGCAAATTGGAAGTGGTCAAACAGGAGATGGCAAGAGTGAACATCGACATTCTAGGAATCAGCGAACTAAAATGGACTGGAATGGGTGGATTTAACTCATGACCATTATATCTTCTACTTTGGGCAGGAATCCCTTAGAAGAAATGGAATAGCCATCATAGTCAACAAAAGAGTCCAAAATGCAGTACTTGGATGCAATCTCAAAAATAACAGAATGATCTCTGTTTGTTTCCAAGGCAAACCATTCAATATCACAGTAATCCAAGCCTATGCCCCAACCAGCAACGCTGAAGGAGCTGAAGTTGAACAGTTCTATGAAGACCTACAAAACCTTTTAGAACTAACACCCAAAAAAGGTGTCCTTTTCATTATAGGGGACTGGAATGCAAAAGTAGAAAGTCAAGAAATACCTGGAGTGACAGGCATATTTGGCCTTGGAGTACAGAATGAAGCAGGGCAAAGGCTAATAGAGTTTTGCCAATAGAATGCACTGGTCATAGCAAACACCCTCTTCCAACAACACAAGAGAAGACTCTACACACGGACATCTCCAGATGGTCAACACCGAAATCAGATTGATTATATTCTTTGCAGCCAAAGATGGAGAAGCTCTATACAGTCAGCAAAAACAAGACTGGGAGCTGACTATGGCTCAGATCATGAACTCCTTATTGCCAAATTCAGACTTAAATTGAAGTAGTGGGGAAAACCACTAGACCATTCAGATATGACCTCAATCAAATCCTTTATGATTATACAGTGGAAGTGAGAAATAGATTTAAGGGACTAGATCTGATAGACAGAGTGCCTGATTACTATGGATGGAGGTTCCTGACATTGTACAGGAGACAGGGATCAAGATCATCCTATGGAAAAGAAATGCAAAAAAGCAAAATGGCTGTCTGAGGAGGCCTTATAAATAGCTGTGAAAAGAAGAGAAGTGAAAAGCAAAGGAGAAAAGGAAAGGTATAAGTATCTGAATGCAGAGTTCCAAAGAATACCAAGGAGAGAATAGAAAGCCTTCCTCAGTGATCAGTGCAAAGAAATAGAGGAAAACAATAGAATGGGAAAGACTAGAGACCTCCTCAAAAAAAACAGATACCAAGGGAACACTTCATGCAAAGATGAGCTCGATAAAGGACAGAAATGGTATGGACCTAACAGAAGCAGAAGATATTAAGAAGAGGTGGCAAGAATACACAGAACTATACAAAATAGGTCTTCATGACCCAGATAATCACAATGGTGTGATCACTCACCTAGAGCCAGACATCCTGGAATGTGAAAGTCAAGTGGACCTTAGGAAGCATCACTATGAACAAAGCTAGTGGAGGTAATGGAATTCCAGTTGAGCTATTTCAAATCCTAAAAGATGATGCTGTGAAAGTGCTGCACTCAATATGTCAGCAAATTTGGAAAACTCAGCAGTGGCCACAGGACTGGAAAAGGTCCGTTTTCATTCCAATCCCAAAGAAAGGAAATGCCAAAGAATGCTCAAACTACCGCACAATTGCACTCATCTCATACGCTAGTAGAGTAATGCTCAAAATTCTCCAAGCCAGGCTTTAGCAATACATGAACCATGAAATTCCAGAGGTTCAAGCTGGTTTTAGAAAAGGCAGAGGAACCAGAGATCAAATAGCCAACATCTGCTGGATCATGGAAAAAGCAAGAGAGTTCCAGAAAAACATTTATTTCTGCTTTATTGACTATGCCAAAGCCTTTGACTGTGTGGATCACAAAAACTGTGGAAAATTCTGAAAGATATGGGAATTTTGGACCATTTGACCAGCCTCTTGAGAAACCTCTATGCAGGTCAGGAAGCAACAGTTAGAACTGGACATGGAACAACAGACTTGTTCCAAATAGGAAAAGGAGTACATCAAGGCTGTATATTGTCACCCTGCTTCTTTAACTTCTATGCAGAGTACATCATGAGAAATGCTGGGCTGGAAGAAGCACAAGCTGGAATTAAGATTGCCAGGAGAAATATCAATAACCTCAGATATGCAGATGACACCACCCTTATGGCAGAAAGTGAAAAGGAACTAAAAAGCCTGTTGATGAAAGTGAAAGATGAGAGTGGAAAAGTTGGCTTAAAGCTCAACATTCAGAAAACTAAGATCATAGCATCCGGTCCCATCACTTCATGGCAAATAGATGGGGAATCAGTGGAAACAGTGGCTGACCTTATTTTGGGGGACTCCAAAATCACTGCAGCTGGTGACTGAAGGCATGAAATTAAAAGATGCTTACTCCTTGGAAGGAAAGTTATGACCAATCTAGATAGCATATTAAAAAGCAGAGACATTACTTTGCCAACAAAGGTCCGTCTAGTCAAGGCTATGGTTTTTCCAGGAGTCATATTTGGATGTGAGAGTTGGACTGTGAAGAAAGCTGAGTGCAGAAGAATTGATGCTTTTGAACTGTGGTGTTGGAGAAGACTCTTGAGAATCCCTTGGACTGCAAGGAGATCTAACCAGTCCATCCTAAATGAGATCAGTCCTAGCTGTTCATTGGAAGGTTGATGTTGAAGCTGAAACTCCAATATTTTGGCCACCTGATGCGAAGAGCTGACTCATTTGAAAA
>SJYQ01038458.1:0-11465 GCA_006410935.1 Redunca redunca
TCTCCTCCACTCCTATCTGCTGCCAAACGGCTTCCTCCTCCCACCCACCCCTGTCTCAGTAGCCACGGTCCCTCTTTTTCCGGGTCTGGGTTCAGCTCTCCACCCCTCCCCCCAACCCGCCCTCAGGTATCTCGTCAGGCTGAGATTATACAAAGCTCCTGGGAAGAGCTCTGATTGTTCTAGCTTCAGTTATCAGATCAAACCCTGGCCCCACTGCTGACTCTGAATTGTCTCTCCCCGCCCCTCACCCTGCACAGCTCTGGCCTGGTCTGGGTCCAGCTATTCACATGGAAGCCTCATGCCTCCCACCCACAGAGTCCTCCCCACCTGTCAACCCGCATATCCCCAGCCTGTCTATCCCACAAACCTCCGCCCCCACCCCTTCTGGCTGAACTTCGTGGGGACCGCGGGGCCCACACCCTCTCCCTGGCGACGTGGAAGGTGTGGCCGTGCCTCCTGCACAGGTGCGGCCCCTAGGTCTTTGTACTTGGCTCACCTGTACTGGGCTGCTCGGTGACTGTTGAGTTCCGGGCACTTCTGTGAACTGCTCATTTCTTTTCAGGTCCTTGACTCCGAAGTGAGTGCTCCCTCTTCTGCCAGAAAGACGAGAAGCTCCCAGCGGCACCTCCTCAGGTATGAGGGGCTTCTGGAGGGGAGAGGGGGATGGGAGAGGACCCTTCAGGCCTCCCTTCATAGATTACTTATTCACATTTTATATAAAGAGGTGCTGTCTGAGATTGAGATAAGGTTCTGCTTCTTGGATAAGAAGTTTGAAAACACAGCTCTACGGTAAGCAGTCTGGGGCAGTTTGCTCCCTTTCTGAACCCACCCTCGTGGTTCAGTGCCTGCAGAAGGCGCATGTCTGACACACGCAAATCTATGGAGACTGAAAATGCAAACTCCTTCATTAAGGAGGAAAAAAATTGAGGCAGTATTTTGCAAAAATGAAGGAATACAATTTAAATATTCTGGAAAATATAATCAGGTATCATTTCCCACTGAACTATAAAAAAAATTTTTTTTAATGCTAAAACCTGGAGCTGGCAAAGATACTGTGAAACAGGCACTCTCAAATGACCTTCAAGAACAGCAGTGTGGCAATGTGTATCAGAAGTTTTGAACTTTACCTTGTAATTCTAGTCTTGAATCCATCTCAGAGAAATAATTCAAACCATTAGAATAAAAGTGGAAACCAGAAACAGAGACCCCTGGAAAGTTTGGAACCTCAGTCCAGTAGCCAGGACAGCAAGATCATTTTAAGAACCTGCTCCCTCCCAAATACGCAAATTAGATGCTTTTCTGGTTTCTGGGGAGGTCACCAAGCTGGGGGAAGGGAGATATGGGGGTTCAAGGTGATGATGACTAGATGGAAAAACAAAAAGGGAGCTGGATGAGGCTGGCAGTTCACAAGGAAGATTACTGGGGTCTTCACTAAGGGATCAGTGGGGGTAGGTGACAAATGTAACCTTCAGGAACTGGAAAAGGGTGTTAGTGTGGTGAACTTGTCCCCCAGGTAGAGGCGCTTGGTGCTGGACAGCGCTCACTCGCATATTTTGCATGTGTTTGCATGTTATTTGTATTTAATCTTGGTGGAAATGCGGAGAGGAAAGGAAAATTGAGATCCGGTGACCAGGCTACACCGCTCAGGTACTGTTGTTTACTTTTCCAAGTTTCAGTTTTCTCGTCTTTAAATGGAGCCAATGGTATCTGGTTGGGGTGGTTGTACCATGTGGATGCACCATTCAGTGTCAAGAGCTCATTCTGGGAGGTTTGTTCTGTGCAGCATCAGCTCAGATGTCCCATGAGGTGGATGTTTGTTCTGCCTCTCTGAGGCTCATTTCTAGTATCCCTCATGTCTCTGCCATGGACGGGCTCATAGCCCCTGACCCCACCCCCAACACAGAGAGAGAGCATGGAAGGGAGGGAGGGAGAGTATGAGTTTGAGGTCCTGATGGGCCACCCTGGATGAATTGGATTGCTGAAGCCACCCAGGCCTGCAGGGGGCAGGGCTGTCGCCTGTCAGTCAGTCATCAGGGGTTCTAAGTATCTGCCTACACTGTGCCCAACATACAGGTGAAGAAATATAATACTGAGTGCCTACAAGGGGGAAAAGGAGCTCAAATTCCCCAGGACTGGAGGTTGAAGTGGGTGGCTGAGCTGCCAAGTGGGTGGTGTCATCATGCCGGCAGGGTCCCTGGCCCTGCAAATGCCTTATTGGGCCACACACAATAAGTCCTCCCTCCCTTTGTGTGAGGGATAGGATTTGCCAATGTTGCTCAAGCCTCCCCTCTCTTGGTTCTGTGTCTAGTGTGGTAGATCTGAGCATGTGGGAGGCTGGTCATCCTTCTGGTGTGCAGCCAGCACATGGGCAATAAATGCACAGAAACTGCCAGCTGTCAGGAGAGAAACAGCTTGTTTCAGTCTGGTCAAAGGTCTTTAGTTACCCCTGGGGCCACAGAAGAGGGGACTGGCGGTGGTTGGTTATAAGATGATCATCGTGACTTCCAAAACCTGAGCGCCTCTGCTGAGGCTTTTGCACAGATAATAGCTGCAAGGAACCCGCCTCAGCAGAGGCATGGAGCACGGGAAGGGCTTGGGGGGAAATTGCGCAGGTTGGGTGGTGGTGGGGATGCCCTGGGACTTCAGAAGTAGGCAGGGTCACTGAGCAATCAGGCTGCTGGGCCTGCCTGCTCTTTCCTGCCAAGTGCATCTCCCTGGGGTCAGCAAGGACCACTAACAGTTTAGCAGGCAAGCAATGTGGTCCGATGTATAGTTTAGAAAGATGCCACCAGCTGCCACAAGGACCAAGAAGGGAGGCCAGCTCCAAGACCAGGTGATGGCTGTCATAGGGTCTAGGTGGGACAAGGTGAGGCCTGAACTGGGTGTGGCCAATGGGAATGGATGCCAGGGATTAGCGAAGCAGAACCATGGGCTGGTGAGAGGAGGGGGTGGGTAAGGAAGAGGTCCAGGGACCTAGGACTACTCAGGAGACAGAGCTGGTATTGGGGAAGTGGAGGAAGACAAATGATAAACCTTTAAGGGAAGATGGAGAGCTGGTCAATCACTTAAATTCATGGGATCAGAGATCAGGAGAGACACCTGGGAATAGGTGACCCACAAAAGATCAACCAAGAGAAGAGGCAGGGGGAGGTACAGCATTTCCAGGGGGTGGGCCAGGGAGGAGGGAACAACAAAGGGCTCAGAGAAAGAGCAGTCCCAAGGGCAGGGAGGGAATGAGAAGAATAGAGGTCCAGGACCAAGGGGACGGGCTGAGGGACAGATGAGGAGAAGCAGCTGAGGCATCCTGTTGGGCCTGTATCTTAGAGCAAATCTGGTTGAAATTGCATAGACTGTTTTCTCAGTGGTGCTGACCTCTGTTCTGGACATTTTCTTTCCAAATCTCTACCAGAAAGGCCAGTAAGACACCCTGTCCACCTTCTGTCTAGCAGTGCAGGGAGGGTGCACGTACCCTCAAGCTGGGGGCTGCCCAGACTCCCAGCCTACCAGAGGGTCACAGCCAGAGGGTCACTCAGTCCTCCCAGAGCACGGCTAGCACGCACCGTGTGCTCTCACTATTCTGAGACCCACGATGGGATGCTAACCAGACATTCTAAGTACTTAAGTGAAACAAACCCAACGAGGGTAAACTGCAAGTGAGTGCACTGGAGCCTCCTCTCAGGGCCAGTTTCCATGGCTGCCCCTCCCCTGTTGTCTCCTCCTGGCCTGTAACCTGGGTCACTGTGGCCAACAAGGCGCAGGCTGGCAGGCCGGACTCCTGAGTGTCCCTGTCTTCCTTGTGCCTACTTGTAGTTCTCTCCACCTCACCTCCCTCCCTTGCTCACTGCTTGCTCCACCCACCACCCACCACTTTCCTGTCTCCATCTAGAAGGACACCCCCACACTCAAATATACATACCTAGAAAGCAAGGCTCTGCCCCCAGGAATTCTGGGGCAGAGTGAAATACCCCAAGCAGTAAGTGTGCTGCCTCTGACTCACAGGGATGGAAGCCAAGCACCCCCAGCCTCCCGCCTTGACAGTTGCTGCCCTGCCTCTGCTCCTGCCCCTCCAGCCCTGGCAGGCACCATCAGCCAGCAAGACCTGACAGTGTCTGACCATGCCTGATCCCTGGGCTCTGACCCCACCAAGCTGCTGGCTTCATCTCCAAGCTCCCTCTTCCGATCCCCTGCAGGCCCAGTGTGGCCCCTGGGACCAAGCTGGCACACCTGCTGTGCAGTACTCTGGCCCCTCTGAGACACCCATCGCCTTCACTCACAGCTTGTGGGGCAGTCACTCGATCGCACCCAACTGCAAGGGGACCAGGAGATGCAGTCTTGCCTGATGCCCACAAAGTAAGCCCAGAGGAAATAAGGCAAGAGTCCTGTCCTAGGCTTTCAGGCAGGATACAGGCTAAAGGGAAGAAAAGCCTACCCAGATCTTCACAAAGACAGAGTGCTTATCTTTTTAAGTCAGTCACTGTCTGCACTAGCACATCCACACCAGCCAGCTGGGGACATGGGGTCTCCAGCCAAGAGTTCTTTTCTCCCTTTTCTGAAGTGTATGATTCAGCAGCAGGTGTAGACAGGGCACCACTNCAGAGAGGCAGGGGTTCATTGGAACCCAGAGGCTCAGAAGACCCTTGGAAGCAGGTTTGGTGGCAGCAAATAGAGGGAAATGGGGGGCTATAGACCCCCAAGACAGCTTCCCTGTTGGTCTTTGCTGTGGACAAATACTAATTCACAGCCTTATTCAAATGAAGCTCTAAGTCCCACTCCCTGGGGTAGCAGACAGCAGCCTGGAATCCCCTCCCATTATATCTTCTGGAGCAGGCCCAGGACAGCCCCACAGGCAGGTCAGAGACCTCCCTAAGCAAGTAGTCCATGGTTCAGCCCGAGCTGGGTCATCCTCCTTCAGGAGGTCTTCTGGTTGGTTCTCTCAGAGCCAAAGCCTCCTGTGGTACCCTGAGCAGAGGGAGGACCTGACAGGGGCAGTGACCAAGGGTCCAAGGTCTCTGAAGAGGCCCAAGACCAGGGCCTCAGCTCTCAACGGTGAGTGAGATCCAGTCTCAGCCCAGAAACTCAGCCCTCGGGCCCAGCTGCCCAGGGCTATACTGGAAGGCTGGTGAGATACTGATGCCTGATTTTATTTACTCATCTGCACTGATTTGCTTTTTAATCTTTGTATGAATTCTCCTCTCTATGATTCAGTTTGTTAAATGTTCTTTGCATAGAAAACCTGAGGTTGAGTGTGAAGTGATTCCCTTCAGAATTTTAGCAAGTCCCTGCCGTGTCAGGGAGGTGTATTGTCTTCATCTGTGTTCTCTACTGCCTTGAAATGTCTGCATGCTGCTCAGCGGGCCAATCCATTCCAGGAGGAAGCACTGTACTTGAAATGCAGCTGAACACTGAGTCTGCATAAATCCTGCCATTTGTGTGGACGTGTATTTAAAGCTCTACTCCCACAGAAAGTATGCTGTCACTTGTTCTTAAGTGAAGTGTGTTCCCATCCTTGTTCAGCTCAGGAACCATTAACATCAGCTCTCGTGTCAGGGAAGCAGGGACTTCGCTGGGACGGAAGCCTCAACAACAGAGCCTGAGAGAAGCGAGGTTCCTCCTAGTGTTGGTCCCTGAGGAGGGCCTCTCCTGAGGGTGGAGGTGGTGCTGGGGAGCAGGGAGCTGGCTGGGGGCTCGTACTCAGTCAGTCAGGCAGCAGATACCCCAGGGCTTACCTGAGGCAGGTGACGTGACCTGCTGGGGAGTTCCAGGATCCCCAGCTTCCGGCCACTTGCCAGGTGAGGCTCAGGTGCAGACCTCAGCACACAGCAGGCTCAGAGCTCTTGAAATAAGAGGCTCAGGTCCATCCAGATGCTTGGCTGTTCGCATGTGGTCTCTCCAGTAGTCACAACTGCCTGCTCCAGTCCTGTCCAGTCAAAGCCAAGTGGAGCATACCCTGTGAACGGGGCAATCTCAGAGCTGATATTCATTGTGCAGGAAGCCCTCACCCACCACCAACACGGCTACCCTGGGCTCAGCCACCATGAGGGCACAGGACTGGGGAGCACATATGAGCTCCAGCCCTCAGCAGACTCTAGGCAGACAGATCTGGCTGCAGGCAGGTGCCTAAGCCTAAGACAAGGGTAAATGGGAAGAAGAGAAGATGCCACTCACGATGGCTCAGGATTTAGATATCAGCCATCATCCAGCCTTCTCCTTAACAGCCCCCTTTTCAGTTACCAATAGATGAATCTGGAATGGCAGGCCATAGAGGGCTGGGTGGCCAGATCTTCAAAATCAGCCCCCTCCCACGATGGAGCCCACACTCCCAGGGCAACTGACCTATGACCTTGCAGCACAAGGTCCTGAACCCAGATGTACCACAATTTTAAACACAGGTGGTATGGGGCACCCTGATGCAACTACCTCCAACCTCCTTAAGATTTGCTTTCCAGTCATGCAGATTGGCTTTATCTGGGCTTTCTGAGCTCTGACATGGAAATGCCGAGGCTGACTGGTTGAAGGAGTGCCACAGAGCTGCTTGCAGCCTGTTCCTATTCTCAGAAACCACATGACGCATTAATAGCTCCCCTGGAAAGTTTCTTTTTGAAAATTTTATCACCCCTCTACCTGCATCTGGCTTCTGCAGAGGCCTGTGACTTGGGCTTGTACAAGCAGCCCACAACAGACAGTCCTGCCCGGAGATGGAGGCCCTGGCATCCCCTGCACCATCCCTGCCCCTCACGTGGGAGGGCATGGCATACTTTCTGTCAAGCAACTGACCACACAAGGAGGAAACTTTGAAGGTTCCAGCTGTATCTTCAGGGCCATTGAAACAAGGAAATTAACAGTAGTAGTAGTAATAAAATGGGCTTCCCTGGTGACTCAGTCGGTAAAGAATCTGCCTGCAATGCAGGAGACTCAGGTTTGATCCCTGGGTTGGGAAGATTCCCTGGAGAAGGAAATGGCAGCCCACTCCAGTATACTTGCCTGGGAAATCCCATGGACAGAGGAGCCTGGCGGGTTACAGTCTATGGGGTTGCAAGTCAGACATGACTGAGACCATCACCACCACAGTAATAAAATATTACAGTCTTCCCTCAGTATCCACAGGGGATTGGTTCCAGGACCTCCCACAGATACCAAAGTCCACAGATGCTCAAGTCCCTTAAGGTCAGCTCTCTGTGACTGCAGGTTCCACATCCATGGATATGGAGAACTGAAGAACCACAGAAATGGAGGGCTGACTAGTACTGTACTAGAGCTGTGTGAGGCACTGTGCTAAGCGCTGCCCATCTGTCATCTCCAACTACCCTGAGATGTTACTCTGTGTGCTTAACAGATAAGGAAACTGCAGCTCAGAGTCAGGCAAGCACCCTATCCAGTATCGGCAGCAGGACTTGAAACTGGCATGGCTGACAACAGAGTTTGCGCGTGGCTGTCTCTTGAGGGATACTCATGGGGCACAAACCACAGGCGCCAGGTCTTGCCAGGCCTTCAGGGACTCAGGAGAGAGACTCCCCCTTTGCCCAGCAGGCAGGCCAGGGGGAACCACAGGAGGTTTATACAGGAAGGGAAATGATGAGAATTAAGTTTTAGAAAGATCAAGTAGAAGGTTGATATTAGACCAGATCCTTTTAGTGGCAAAAACCCAACTCAAACTGTCTAGAGAGAGAAAAAGGGTATTTTGCCAACCCATTAATTAGAAATTCTGGGGGCTGTGTTGGCCTCAGGCACAGGGAAACTGAAGCTCAAAGGTGTCACCAGGACGCAGCCTCATTCTGCACCCCTAAGGTCTATATTCCTCCAAATTGGATTCACTCTCCAGGAAGGCTCTGGAAGCTTCAGGCTCTTAGTGCTTCCATCTCAGAGAAAATGCAGGCCTCTTGCCTGAGGGGTCCAGAAAGAGCTAGGGTTATGTGACCATGTAGTTGGGGGTCAAGAGGTTGTGGTGCTGAGTGGCCTGGTAGGGCTCACTGCCCCCCACCCAGATGGCTGCGGGGCACAGAAAAGTGGGTCTGTCACAGCCAGAGAGCTGGAGCTGGCTAAGATTTGGGCCTGTGCTGGTGCCTGAGACTCCACGAGGAGCTCCCAGGCTGGAGGGGGCTGATATGCAAACTGGCACGTGCCTGATGAGATGGGCAGATGGGGGTTTACAAGGGAGGGAGAGTGTAGGAGGGGCAGGGAAGCTGGGGAAGGCCACAGGAAGGGGAGGCAGGGACTCTGGCTCTGGAGGGGTGAACAGATGTCTACCTGGCACCGCTGTGTCAGCAGAAGGCATTGCTAAGCACATGTGTGGACACTGGACCCCAGTCCCCAGTTCTGCCTCTGGGACTTGGTTTGCAGGGATTAGCCCAGATTTGTATGACCTGCTTCACTCGGAAAGGCATCCTCTTCCATCGTTCTTTGTGTCCTCCCAGCCACGAGCTGACTCCAAGTTTCAGCAGCTCAGAGCTCATGTTGCCATGCCAACCCCTCCCAGCAGGCATCCAGGCAGAAATGGGCCGCCCCAATCTCAGCACTGCCAGCTAGGCGAGCACATTCTGATAATTGTATTGGAGCAGTCTTCTCCACTTTCCTTGAGGAAACCTGGGGCTTGGCCCAGCTCCTGCTAGACATGAGCCTGTGGACATGATGAGGATACGAGGAGATCCCACTGCTCCAGTACTCTCAGTGTTGCTGCCAGGAAGAGTGCTCAGCAGGCATGAGGACCAGATGGAAGTGAGCAAGGGCCTGGGTCCAGACTAGCCCTACGTGGGCAACACCTGACCCTCACTGAGTCCCCAGAAGCTCCCAGAGCAAGGCTTAGAGATCCCAGAAGATGGCATGGGCTTCCTCAGAGGGGGCAGGGCTTGCCTTCACCAGCAGGACTGATCTGGCTTACTCACTTTCTCACTGCAGGAGAAATGTAATTCAAAGTCAGCACTCCTGGACCCCGTGGGCCTCTGTGCAGCTCACCGTGGGGGCCAGCACACATGCTAGGTCCACTTCCCAGGAAGCTGGAAGTGGGCTAGCATCTCGGTGCCAGTGCCAGAGCTGTCCACTGCGGCTCGCCCACAAGGGTTGTCGGGGACCTGTCTCTCTACCCCCCTATTCCCTGCATCTTCACCCAAACAGGACCAGGCCCTATTCCTGAGGATGCCCTCTCCAGGGGGATGGCACATCAGTCAGCCCCGGAGCCCTGAGCACAGTGACTTTGATGGAGCTCAGGCCTCTGAGCAGTCTGAGGCCCCGTTCCTCATGCTGTGGTGGCCGCAAGTCACAGGTTAGCAACCAGGGGTCTCCATGGTGACACGTCACTGCAGATCATCAGTCACCTGCAGGAGCAGCTGCTGGCAGTCAATGGCCCAGGTGTTGCCTGCCTGGTGGAGTGGCTGGGCCTGTGACCTCCCAGGTCCTGCCCAGTCACCTCTTCCTCTCTCACCTGCAAACTGTGGAGTTCTCTGCTCCTTTGTCCATCCTGGCTCCACAGCCCAGTCTCCTTGTCACAATCAGACCCAGTCCATTCCTCACTGTGGTGGGAGGAACAAGTTAGTGAAGGCCATCTCTGAGGATCTGAAGGCACTGCAGGTCAGTGCGGGGCCTACAAGTTCAGCAGGTGAGTTCAGGCTTCCCACAGAACAGCACATAGAACCAGCTTGTCTTGTCTGCAGACTCCACTGAGTTCATAGGTCGAGGACAGCAAACAGGGCACACAGGGGCTAGCATCAGGGGAAGGGTGGTCAGGGAGGTCCTGCAAAGAGCAGAGGAAGGTAGGAAGGAAGCAGGGTCAGCCCTGTGAGCCGCGTGACCCCTCTAATCCTCAGAATGGTCCTGGGAGGCAGGTATCGTTACTCCCACAATGAGACAGAGCCTGATTCCAGTGCCAGGATTTCAATCAGGTCAGCCTGACCCTTGAGCCCACGCTGAACATTGAGCAATGCAGCAAGGGGTGAGGAAATGAGTCAGGGGGTCTCTGCTTCTAGAACAGAGTCTTTGAGTCCTGGGAGCCCTCCCTTGGGGGCTGTGTAGACCCCTTCCTGAGCCCAGAGCTCAAAAGTGACTATGAGGACCTGAAGGTGTCTGGAACGCCAGGTGAGTTCTGTAAACACTAATTTTAGGGAAGAGGTCATCCCAAGCTACCCTGGAAGCCACACACCAGGATTCACAATAGGGATAAGCCTGGGAGTGACTGTTGGCTTTAAAACAGAAATCTCAAAAAAGCAACCATGCCCGTGGGCTTGGATGGCCACAGCTCAGCACACAGGGCCTTTAAGGGACCCACCAACTCCATCAGAAATGGCCACAATGGACTTTGCTTGGCAGAGGTGCCAACCCCAGGACACAGAAGCAGAGACCTGGGCAGGGAGGAGGGACGGGTAGTCTCCCTGGGAGAAAGAACTCTGGCTGGGTCGGGCCAGGGGCACAGGCTGGACACCCGTGCCTTGCCATCCTGCCCTCCAGCCTGCCGAGGACTCTCGGGCTCCCTGAGAAGCTGCCAGCCTCCAGTGTTTAATTTCGCTCTTCTCTTTGGTGGGGAAAGTGTAGATCAGACTAATTAATGTGTTGTTGTTTGTTTACCCTCCTTTCATTTCACTGAGACAAAATAATTAACCACAAAGCTTTAGGAACTGGCTCCATTGGTGGCAATCCATTCTGTGTCAACTGTGTCAGCAGCTCCCGTGCCTGGAGGCAGGGACTGCGAGCGGCCACAGGACAGGGGGCAGCACCTGAGGTCCCCTCCGTCCAGGACACTGTGGGAGGGGGAGGTGGGGGCGTTCTGGAAACGGGACCCAGGGGAGCCGTGAAGGGCGGGGTGCTTAGATCTACCCCATCTTGGAGAAGCACCATAGTTCTCTGGGCTGCCAGCCCATCGATGCCCGAATGGGGACAAAAAACATTCCTATGACCAATCCAGGGGAGGTAGAAAGGTCACACCTACCACTCAAGTGAGGCTGGGGAGGGAACTTGCCCAGAAGGGTTCCTGGGGCCACAGCAGGAGTGAGGAGGAACCAAGGAAGCTGCAGGGGTCACCCACCCCCCACCCAATAGCCCTGTCCCAGCCAGTGTTGGGGATGAGCCACACAGAACAGAAGGTTAAACAATTTCTCTCAGGAAGCCTTTTCTGAAGCGAGGCTGCATTTACCTGGCCAAGGAGGGCAGGGGCATAGACCCCTAGACAAAGACTGGGAGACTGGAGGACTTTGTCCCCCGAGACAATGAGCTACCACTGGGAGAACATAATCAGATTATTTCCAAAGCTCCACTGACTACTGTGCAGACTGTGGGTCTGGGGCTTGCAGTCTGAGACTGGTGGTACCGGATGGGGTGGTGCTCAGGGGAAGATGGTGGTGGTTGGGTTGTGCTGATGACCTCAGGCTACAGAGGAGGAAAGAGGGGAGGGAGACGGGAGAGGAGGCCTGCTCTGTGACACTGGAGCAACGTCCTGGGGTCCCCAGGTGTCTGGCCTGGACCCTTACCCTCAGCACCTTGGT
>SJYQ01038481.1:0-10092 GCA_006410935.1 Redunca redunca
TTTACTTAAGAGTGTTTTCCTCATGGATTTAGTTTTCAAAGCCCTTTTCCTCCGTTGAGATTGGTTAAGAACTGTGTGTGCCTGAGGGACAGGGGCTGAGACCCGTGCCCCTCCCCCCACCACAGTTTTAACAAAGCCTTTGGGCTTCCTTAGTGGCTCAGACAGTAAAGAATCAGCCCGCAATGCGGGAGACCTGGGTTCAGTCTCTGGGTTGAGAAGATCCCCTGGAGGAGGGCATGGCAACCCACTCCAGTATTCTTGCCTGGAGAACCCCATGGACAGGGGAGCCTGGCGGGCTACAGTCCATGGGGTCGCACAGTCAGACACGACTGAGCCTCTAAGCACAGCTGGTGCTAGGTTCCAGTGGATTTAGGTTGTTGGGAAATTCAAATTTATTTTTTCAAATTTTTATTACAATGTTGTGTTAGTTTCAGGTGTATAGCAAAATGACTGTTATACAAACATCCACTCTTTTTTAGATTCTTTTCCCATATAAGTCATTACAGAGTATTGAGTAGAGTTCCCCGTGCTACACAGTAGGTCCTTATTAGTTACCTGTTTTGTATGTAATAGTGTGTATACATCAATCCCAATCTCCCAATTTATACCCCTGCTTTACCCTCTGGTAACCAAAAGTTTCTTTTCTACATCTATAACTATTTCTGTTTTGTCATTTTTCACAGAATTAGAACCAAAACAATTAAAATTTGTATCGAAACACAAAAGTCCTGAATACTCAAAACAATCTTGAAAAAGAAAACTAGAGCTGGAGGAATAACACTCCCTAATGTCAGACTATACTACAAAGCTGCAGTGATCACATTTATTTTTCAAATCCAACTTTCTTCCCTCCATGCCATTTCATTTTAAGTATTTGTTGATTACTCCTTAATTTCAGATAATTGAAATTTCAGGGATGATGAAAATGGCTTCTCTCTGCTAGCCACAGGTGGTTGGACACTTGGATAGTGGCTGGTGCCCCTGAGACCCCGAAGTCCTAATTTTCTGTAATCTTGATTAGTTTAAGTATGAATGTCAGAGTCACTTGGCTGGGTGCTGCTGGATAGGAGAGTAGGGGTTTACAGAACAGTGGGGGATTTCTCAGCTATTTGAAGACTTACCTCTTCTCATTCTGTGAGGTCTGGGTAGGGGGTCTACCCAGGAAACGGGCTCAGCAAGTAGATTATTGCTGTGCTCTGTTGAACCCTTTGCTCTTCAGCTGCAGATAAAACCTGTTTAAAACTTGAGCTAGTCTCTGTGGAGGGGCCTCTGGCATGTTGTGCAAACGGTGCGCCGGACAGTCATCTCTTAGCAGATTAGCAGGAAGAGTATCTACGGCTGGGCTCCGTTGTTGGAAGAGTGGTGCACCCTTTATGCAAGAAGAAGGGAAATTTGTGTTATGACAGTCGCTGACAAACTGTTTAATGAAAGCTGCAGTTGGCAGTAACTACATTCCCTAAGGTTTCTTTCCTCTCCGCTTTGGTCCTGAAAGGTGCAGAAGTGCTTTTGACAGCGTCTGTCCTGCTGATAGATGGATTGTTTTGACAGGAGAATCTGAAACTTTCAACCAATAACACATTCAGATGTCAGGCCTAGTAAGGCTGACCATGTTTGCAGAAATAAGTGAGATGCCTTAGACTTGTATGCCTGTCAGCTGCCACCTGAGAAAGGTCTCCTAGGTAAAAGTTTTTCACAAATTAACTCTTAAATTGTTATTCAGACCCTTCTCTGCACAATTCTTGGACCAAAGTATATGGATATCTTTCATCTTGGAGAAATGAACATTGTCAGGAAGTGTGGCAGTCAAAGAGCTTTTAAAAAAAAAATCGTTACATGTTATGCTGGGGCCTTGTTGGGGGATGACCATTACACAGCAGCGTGATTCACAATAACCAAAAGATGGAACCTAATATCTATCAGCTTTTATAGGGAGAAACAAAATATGGAAGATACACACACACAGGTGAATAGTGGAATACTATTCAGCCACAAAAAGGAACAGGAAGGCATGACACATGGTACAGTATGGATTCGCCTTGAGGACTCTGTGCCGAGTGAAATAAGCCAGACACAAAGGGTGCTGTATGGCTCCACTTGTGTGAAGTACCTCTCGAGTCCAAGTCATATACACAGCATGTAGAGTGAAGGGAGGTAGCCAGGCCCTCGAGGGCGGGGAGAATGGGAAGTTGGTATTTAATGGGTGATGAGTTTCAGTTGGAAAAGATGTAGAAGTGCTAGGGAGGGATGGATGGTAGTGATGGTTGTACAATGAGAATGTGCTGACTGTCCCTGAACTGTACACATAAACATGGTCAAGATGGTACACTATAGGTTAGGTGTATTTTACCACGGTAGGAAAATGTTTATATGAGAGTGTGTCTCCCAGAAATGAGCAAACAAGAAAAATGTCTGCGGATTTTACTTCAGATTGTGCTTGTCAGGGAGAAGAAAGTAAATATTTTCCCTGTTTTTTGATAAAGCAGTTGGTAATCACATAAAAAATCAGAGCTTGAGCTTCTCTTGAAAGTGAAGGAGACTTGGTCTTCACCCACTCTCGTTTTGGGAACCAGGTACAAATGGCCCCTTTAGGTGGCAGGCAGGTGAGTGGACGTGGCTGTGTCGGCCTCGTCCCCTGCTTTGTACCAGGATTTATTTTTCAGGCTTAAAAGCTCTTTGTCCCAAAGCAGAGCCATTCCAAGGGACCTGAGCCTCAGCCCCTGTGTTCTCTCTGTGTTGGTGATAGGCGCTGAGAGGCGAATAACTCCTAGAGGCAGTCTGGGTTGGTGATAGGTCGCTTTTCTAGTTGATCGAGAGTCAGAAAATTGCTTCATCCAGGCAGACCCAGTGAACACTGAAATTTCCACTTACAAGTCTCTTGAACTTATTGCTACCTCCTGGAATCTCCGTGTTAAGTACTAATACTGTCTGGCTTCTTGATAGAAGTAGCTTATGGAATCCCCCTTTATCAAGTTGCCTTATCTAAAAAGCAGAATTTGTACAAGGTTGGTTTTTTTTTTTTTTTTTTTACTTTATTTTATATTGGAGTATAGTTGGTTAACAATGTTGTGTTAGTTGCAGGTGTACAGCAGAGTAGTTCATATGTTACAGTTATGCATATACATATATCTATTCTTTTTCAAATTCTTTTACTAGTTAAGTTACTACAGAGTGTCGAGTAGAGTTCCCTATGTTATACAGTAGGTCCTTGTTGGTCATCCGTTTTAAACAAAACACTAGATACAGCGTTTTTGAAATGTAAATAAATTGTATGTGCTCTTTAAGGGAAAAAATAGAGACCAAGGAGAGTTGTGATTTTAAATGTCTGTATTCTAATCCTGAGTTCCTAAAGGATCTGGACTTTTCTGGCACGGGGATTGAGGGAAGTGATTTCCTTTCAGATTGTTCAGAACAGAGCCACCAGGCCTAGCTTGGGCCCTAGATCCTGTGAACCCCAGCTCCTGCACTGGCCGCAAGTTATTCATTTTGAAACTAGATCAGAGGTTGAAATATGGTGATCCTCTGCTTAAATGTGTTCTGCAGATTTATGTATGCAGAGATGTGGTCCACACGCACCGCCAGATTTTTACATATACATTTAAAAATTGAAAAGGCTTTACATAAAATTTCAGAGATCAGACTTCTTGAAAATGAAGGAGACTGGTCTGCACCACCCTTCTTTTGGGAAACAGGTACAAATGGCCTCTTTAGGTGGCAGACAGGTTGAGTGGGCACTGCTGTGTCAGCCTTATTCCACACCTGGCAGGTGACCACCTGTATCACTTGTTTACCCTTCCAGCTCTTGGCTTTGTGGTTTCTGAGTCTTTCTCTCAAGCCTTCTCCAGCTTAACAACTCCCCATTACCTGTGATGATATGAATGTCACAGTCATTATCAACTCACACTACCTGTAGAACCGGAAACAAGATTTCTGCCCCACTTTGTCATGATAATATGTTCATCATAGGAGAAACTTTCAACCCATTCAGTCCTTTCTGTGACAGGAGAGAGCTCTCTCCATTTGTGGATTTTCTGTTCCAAGTCTAACCTGTTGATTTCTGTGTAAGTATCTCATTGTAAATACTCCCAAGAACAGGCAAGCTCACACTTGACTTCAATAGGTGGTTTAAAAATTACCACCTTCAATTTTTATGGTAACATAATCCCTGGACAAATTGCTTTTAATTCAGGCTGTGCCGCGAACACAGATATACCATTAATTTCAAGGGTGGTTTGACTTTTATTTAGATAAATGTCTTGAGTTGACAGTGAAATGGCTCTCAGCTCTGGCTTAGTATTGATTGGAATGTCTCTGGAGGAAGCTTAAAAGAAAGTTGCCACTTAATGTGATACTGGGCCCCTTAAGAGACTTTGAACTCTCGATTCGTAGTACTTGTTAATTGGCAGTAATGGCAATGGAATTAATAGCTGAGATGAAAAATGTTAGCCAGCTCCTTTGGCACACGCAGGACTGGATGTGTTTTGGTGGCAGAGAGTGAGGCACAGTGAGGGCCCGCGTGGACCTCATCTGTGTGGATTCTGTTCCTGAAAGATCGAGCTGGTCGGGGTTGAGGGTGTGCTCTGGGAGGCTCAGCAGATCAAACACTGTCCTGCTTGGTCCTTGTCTCCCTCTGAGAATGGGGTCACGGGTGGGCTGAAGGGGAGAGAGATGTAGTTCTGAGTCATGTGATAGACGCTGTCATATTGAGAACGCTACTGGCGTGTGAGACTTTGGTTCACACCAATGTGATTTCCTATGACACTGCTCCTCTCCGGCATGATTATCACTTGAAATATTTATTCCTCGATGATGGTAGGAATGCCATAAGGTTCGTATAAACCTTATGATTAGGATCTTACATTGCTCACTTACTAGGTAGTCCTTTCAGCTTGAACTGTACGTCCGAGTGAGTTTTGATCCTGAAGCTTCTGTTTAGACCAAGGCCTCTCAACCTCTGAATGTTCTATTGACAGTGAAAGCTGGACCTGTCCTTAAGGGCTTCCTGTCTTTTGGAGGTTGTTGAGCAGCATCCTTGTCCTCTCCCCACCGGATGCTAGTAGGATCCTCCCCTCCCCTTCCCTTCAGTCGTGACAACCAGAAATGTCTACAGACTTTGCCAAATGTCACCCATGGTTGGGGACCACTGATTCATTTTTAGTCAATGAAGGATCAGACTCCCTTTACTGCTTCTTAATAGTGTTTGATGCCTTAGTAAAACAGTAATTTTTTAAAATGCCATTTGATATGGTGCCAGGCATTTGGACCAGCATGGTGGTCACAGAATCCCTCTGTCTGTGGAATTCTCCAGGCAAGAATACTGCAGTGGGTTGCCATTTCCTTCTCCAGGGATCTTCCCGACACAGGGATTGAACCCTGGTCTCCTGCATTTCAGGCAGATTCTTTACTGTCTGAGCCACTAGGGTTACTTAAAATAGTATATGAGATGGGGGCAGTTATGAGTAAGAGGGATTATTTCTCCTGGGGAGGGTGGGTAGATGATTCCTGAATTTGGGAGTATTGACTGAAGTTTTTCTTTGTTTTTTGCTCTCCTTTTACCAGAAACCTGAGTTACAACAAACTTGCTGAGATTGATCCTGCTGGTTTTGAGGACTTGCCGAATCTACAAGAAGTGTGAGTGCTTTTCCTCAAACTTCGGGGGGTTGGTGGGCAGGATGGCAAGCTCCTGGGGAAGACCCTCTCATGTGGCAGCGCCGCTCTTTCCCCTCGATCAGCAGTCTGAACCTTGTTAGAAGGGACATCGGCTGGGGGCTGTTGGAGACAAAAGGTCCTGCCTACTTAGCACTCCTTTGCTGAAGCCCCTCTCTTCTTCCTGGGCAGTCAGTGATGGGTGTGTCCAGTAGGTGTGAGTTTATTGGAATTCACAGGCCCACGGGGGCTGTACAGGCTTGTGGAAAGCCTTGGGGCCCAGGGGGCTAACACACCCGGCTGGTACTTCCCCCAGTCCCCTAGAGCAGCCTGCTTTGCAGGGGCATATCAGCCAGCCCACCCCTTCTCTTTCCCAGACATCCAAGGTATAGAGAAATGGATAATAAGGCTGATTTTTCTCTCCTGATCTCCAAACAGAACTAGACATTACTGTCTTTAGAACACCAGGTTTGCTGTCTCTTACAGTGTCCTTTAAGTCAGGCCTCAGTCTTTTCTTCCTGTTTTTAATGTAAAGAATTTTGCTTTTAACATGAATGTTAGAGTTATTCAGGATTTTAGTTCCACGGGGACTTCAAAGAAAAGTCATGCATACCCACTGCAGAAAATTTGGCAACTGTAGAAATATGTAAGACAAATTAAAATCACCAGTATTATCACCCAAGGCTAAACATTGTGGACACTTAGTGAAAAATATATACTTCTACATATAATTTTGGAATCAAACTATATTTATACCGTGGTTTTACATCTGTTTCTTACTTCTCCTTACATTTGTGAATACTTTGTCATGTAAATTAAAAGATTTTTAGTATCCCATTTCAATTTTTATGTAAAGCTACTTATGCATGAATATTTCATAAATCATTCACCCATTCATTCCTGTTGTTACTCTATTTTTAATAGACATTAAGTGCTTTACATATTTTACTTCTTACATGTAACTGATAAAAATCCTTGTTTATTATTTTTTGATCCCATTGTTGAGGGTTTATCTAAAGGAAATTTAATCAGATGATGCAATTTGTTAAATACTTGTGTTCTCTACCACCATCTCCAGATTCTCCAGAATGCTGTTTATGATTTCCAGGTCTGTTTAAAGAAGGTTCCAACTTCCCAAGTTAAAGAAAGATGAGAGTTGGAAGGGACCCTTGGAAATACTTTGTCCAGGGCCCTTCTTTTTCCATAGGGTCAGGATGATTGGGACTAGTTTGGAAGTGGGTCATTATGCAAGTTTACTGTAGTAAAAGACCACAGACTGGGTGACTTAAATAATAGCAACTTATTCTCTCGGGGTTCTGGAGGCTAGAAGTTCAGGATCAAGGTCCTGGCAGGGTTGTTTTCCTCTGGGGCCTCTCTCCTTGACTTGCAGATGGCCACCTTCTTGCTGCCTCTTCGCATGGCCTTTGTTTTCCCTGATGCCTCTTCTGTGTGTCCAAATGTCCTCCTCTCAAAAGGGCACCAATCAGACTGGATTAGGACCCATCCATATGACCTCTTTAAAAACGCTTTCTCCCAATACGGTCACAAGCTGAGGTACTGAGGGCTGGAACTTTAGCCTAAGCCCACCACAGCCACCTGAAATGATAAACCCAGCCCATCAAGGAGCCGGTTTGGGCCATAACCCAGTGCTTTCCCTTGATCCAGGCTGTCTTTAACACTTGTGGTCACTGTATTCAACTTCTGTGTGTTGAGTCTCAGAGCTTAGTGGTTTCTTTTCAAATTGGACAAAACAAAAATCACGTTATTTCTCAGGGCATCCTTCAGGCATTCATGTACGATTTCCTCGAGCACCTCCTATGTGCCAGGCTCTGCTCCGCTGCTGGGGAGCATGGGACTGAATAAGGCAGACAGAGAGAGCCAGGGTGAGGGTTAGGTAAGAGCATTCACCGGTGCAGGATTGAAGGGGCTTCTAAAAATCCAGAAAGGACATCTTAATGCAGTACTTGGAAAAAGCAAAATGAATGGCAAATAATAAAATAATACTAATCCGTGATGGAAAAAATACAAAAAGTTTAAGTAAAGTCTGAATCAGCTTAACTGATTATTTTTCCTTTTGCCCCCGGCTCCTGTCTGGCTTGACAGGGCTCTGTTGCTGATCATATCTTGGTTTGAAAACTTACATACTCTGCTCTGAATGAGTGTTGTTTTGCATTCACTTTTATATTTTAAAAGTGCTACATTCAGATATTCTTTATTCTGGCTTCGTAGTTTTCTTGGTGGCCCCTTAAATGCTGTTCCTTTTTCCCACAATCCTGGCACCTCAGACAAGCCTCGACTGTCACAGAACCACATTAAAAAAGAGAAAGACATGTGGGGAACAAGGAAGCAGGAGACTCACTAGTCCTACACGTTTGGAGGGCCTAGAACAGGGTCAGGGGAGGATGTTCTTTGATTTTGGAGAGGTAATAATGGAGCTGGAGTGCTCAGGGTGGTGACCGACAGGCAGATCACGCAGATGTGAGTGGTGTGGACAGGATGAGCTGCAAATAGAAGACAAGGCCCTCAAAGAAGGGCCAGGACGAGGGCCATTGTGCCTGGTGTGCATGAGGGCGGGGTGTGTGGCCAGGGCCTGGCTCCCATGGGGCCCTGGGGGTCATGTTAGGTGTGGATCCAATGTCATCGGCCCCGCCATAGATTGGGGGCACAGTTGATGCTCCCGTGAGCCTTTTCTGTGTTCTCTCTAGCTCTCTCTTTCCATTTGTTCCTTCCCCAAACAGCCATCCAGTTTGAATTGGTTTGGTTCCCTTGACTTGCAGCTTTCATCCCCCTTTTACTTGGAGCTTTTTTGGAATTTAATCCCTACCCAGATCTAGAACGGAGAGCATCTGACTTGCACCTGTCCTTCACTGGGGATGCCCGTTAGTCTTAAAAATAAATTTCCCGAATCACAACAGCACAGCAATGACAGTAACACCACACTCAGCCTTAGGGGAAGACGGCTTCATTTCATCCTGACACCAACTCTATGTGATTTAAATTCTTTTCTTTACAGTCATTTTCTCCACTTTACAGAGAAGGAAATGGAAGCTCAGAGAGATGAAATAAACCTGTTCAGTGTCACCTGGTTGGTAAAGCTGAGAAAAGTGTTAGTCACTCAACTGAGTGTAACTGTTTCCAACCCCATGGACTGTATCACATCAGTCTCCTCTGTCTCTGGAAATCTCCAGGCAAGAGTACTGAAGTGGGTTGCCATTCTCTTCTCCAGGGGATCTTCCCAAACCAGGGATCAAACCTGGGTCTCCCACATTGCAAGTGGATTCTTTACAATCTCAGCCCCAGGAAAGCTGAGTTGAACACAAATCTGTTTGATTTCCAGTTCAGTTTAGTTGAGTCGCTCAGTCGTGTCCTACTCTTTGCGACCCCATGAACTGTAGCACGCCAGGCCACCCTGTCCATCACCAACTCCTGGAGTTCACCCAAACTCATGTGCATAGAGTCAGTGATGCCATCCAGCCATCTCATCCTCGGTCGTCCCCTTCTCCTCCTGCCCCCAATCCCTCCCAGCATCAGGGTCTTTTCCAATGAGTCAACTCTTTGCATGAGTTGGCCAAAGTATTGGCATTTCAGCCTCAGCATCAGTCCTTCCAATGAACACCCAGGACTGATCTCCTTCAGAATGGACTGGTTGGATCTCCTTGCAGTCCAAGGGACTCTCAAGAGTCTTCTCCAACACCACAGTTCAAAAGCATCATTCTTTGGTGCTCAGCTTTCTTCACAGTCCAACTCTCACATCCATACGTGACCACAGGAAAAACCGTAGCCTTGACTAGATGTACCTTTGTTGGCAAAGTAATATCTCTGCTTTTTAATTTGCTGTCTAGGTTGGTCATAACTTTCCTTCCAAGGAGTAAGCATCTTTTAATTTCATGGCTGCAATCACCATCTACAGTGGTTTTGGAGCCCAAAACATAAAGTCTGACCCTGTTTCCACTGTTTCCCCATCTATTTCCCATGAAGTGATGGGACCAGAGACCATGATCTTAGTTTTCTGAATGTTGGGAGAAGTCAATGGCAACCCACTCCAGTACTCTTGCCTGGAAACTCCCATGGACGGAGGAGCCTGGTAGGCTGCAGTCCATGGGGTCGTGAAGAGTCGGACACAACTGAGCGACTTCACTTTCACTTTTCACTTTCATGCATTGGAGAAGGAAATGNTTTCACTTTCATGCATTGGAGAAGGAAATGGCAACCCACTCCAGTGTTCTTGCCTGGAGAATCCCAGGGACGGGGGAGCCTGGTGGGCTGCCGTCTCTAGGGTTGCACAGAGTCGGACATGACTGAAGCGACTTAGCAGCAGCAGCAGCAGCAGCAAGCCAAATTTTTCACTCTCCTCTTTCACTTTCAAAAGGCTTTTTAGTTCCTCTTCACTTCCTGTGCTGTGTATTTAAGCCTGAAGCTGCACTGCCTTCACCCCCCACCCCCTCTTCC
>SJYQ01038505.1:0-36267 GCA_006410935.1 Redunca redunca
TGGCGGGGAACAGTAAAGTGGGGGAGGGAGGGAGGCATGCCCCGAGAACATGAATCTCTACAAAGGTACAGCCCCGCACCCCCGCCTCCCCAGCTCGGCGCCTCCCAGGTCTCGGGGGTGCTCCTCCTCGCCCCTAGCTCTGCTACGTTGGGTTCCTGCGCGTTGTAAGTTCACAGTCCTGTAACACAACGCAGTAAGTCTGAAATGCAGGTTATAAACTCCAACACTTTGGCCACCTGATGTGAAGAGCTGACTCATTGGAAAAGACCCTGACACTGGGAAGGATTGAAGGTGGGAGAAAAAGGGGACAACAGAGGATGAGATAGATGGTTGGATGGCATCACCGACTCAATGCACATGGGTTTGGGTGAACTCCGGGAGCTGGTGATGGACAAGGAGGCCTGGCCTGCTGCAGTCCATGGGGTCACAAAGAGTCGGGCACGACTGCACTGAATTGAACTGGAAGTCCTTTAACAGAAGTGCTCAGGCACTGCAGCTTGATCTACACCCTATGAACATATTTATCACACTTAAAACCTTCCAGCTGGGCCTCTTCTCCTGAGGATTCCCTTTTAAGTCTTGGGTTCAGTGGTGACACACCAGTCAAAGGCTCTACTTTTAACACAACTTTACACCATTCAGTTCAGTTGCTCAGTCATGCCCGATTCTCTGTGACCCCATGGACTGCAGCATGCCAGGCCTCCCTGTCCATCACCAACTCCCAGAGCTTGCTCAAACTCACGTCCATTGCGTTGGTGATGCCATCCAACCGGCTCACCCTCTGTTGTTTCCTTCTCCTCCTGCCTTCAATGTTTCCCAGCATCAGGGTCTTTTCCAATGAGTCATTTCTTCACATCAGGTGGCCAAAGTATTGGAGGTTCACTTCAGCCTCAGTCCTTCCAATGAATATTCAGGACTGATTTCCCTTAGGATGGACTGGTTGGATCTCCTTGCAGTGCAAGGGACTCTCAAGAATCTTATCCAACACTACAGTTCAAAAGCATCAGTTCTTCGGTGCTCAGCTTTCTTTATAGTCCAACTCTCACATCCATGCATGACTACTGGAAAAACCATAGCTTTGACTAGACGGACCTTTGTTTACACCATGGGTTGAGGAAAAACTCACACACTAGCCTTCGGGATGTTAATTATTTCTGTGCAAAAATGTAACACTAAAAATGACAGAGAGGGAAGGCCTGAAACAGCTAGATAGTTCCAAATTTTATGAAAACTCTAAACTTACAAAACCAGGAAGCTCACTGAACCCAAAGCACTGAAAACCTGAAGAAAATGACACTAAGGTGTATCGTCTTCACATTGTTTAAGACATGTAAGAGGAAAAAAATCCTCCAAGAAGCCGCGGGGAAAAGTCGTCATGTACAGTGAAATAGAGATAATAAGGAGAGATCTCTGGACATCCCTGATAGTCCAGTGGATAAGAACCCGCCTGCCACTGCAGGGATCACGGGTTCGATCCCTGGTCTGGGGAGACACATGTGCACCGCAGCGACTGAGCCTGCAAGTCGAGACTTCTGAGGCCTCGTGCCCTCGAGCCCACGCTCTGCAACAAGAGAAGCCAGTGCAGCGAGAAGCTTGTGACCCGCGACTAGAGGGCGGCCCCGCTCACGGCCACTATAGAAAAAAACCTGTGTGCAGCAACAAAGGTCCAGTGCAGCCAAGAAATCATTAACTGCTTTAAATGAGAAGCTTCTTGTCATAAATAAAGCACTCCAGAAAACAGTAAAGCCACGCCTTTAAAATACCTGAAGAAAATTTAAAAATGCCTAACTCATTCTGAGGCCACTATTGTGCTGGGTCGCTCAGTCGTGTCTGACTCTGCGATCCCATGGACTACAGCCTGCCAGGCTCCTCTGTCCATGGGATTCTCCAGGCAAGGGTACTGGGGTGGGGTGCCATGCCCTCCTCCAGGGGCTCTTCCCAACCCAGGGACTGAAGCCAGGGCTCCCACATTGCAGGCCGCTATTACCTGATCTCAAAGCCAGACAAGGATATTACAAGAAAATAAAATTTTAAGCTTATACCCTTTATGGACAGATATACCAAAATTCTTAATAAAGTATCAGCAAATCAAATCCAAGAGTACATAAAAATGGCAATATGTCATGACTGAGTAGGTTTTACCTAGGAATGCAAGGTTGATTTAATGTTCAAAAATCAATTAATATAATTCAGCTTATTAACAGTCTAACACAAAACCAGATAACCATCTCAGGAGGTGCAACAAAAAAGTATTTTGACAAATCTCTACATCCATTTCTGACACAAGATGGCTCATCATTTCAGAGCTTGCCCTCCACCTGCCTTTCGCCTCTAATAAGACATGGCCCCTCTTATTCCCTGCTAGGTTGAAGTCATGCCCCAGCATAAATGTATCTGTAAACCTCGGTTTGTCTATCTCCCTCCTTCCCTTATGAATCTAAACAGGGTCCCTAATAAGAGACACCTACCAACAGTTCGTTTAACCTCAGCAGCATTTGCTTCTCCTGATCCTGGGGACCATCCTCCTGCTGGCTGCCACTGAAGGATGCAATTAGCCACTGCACACAGGCCTTCAGTAGAGTCTTTTTCCAGGCTTGCAGCTCTTCTGCCGACCCTTCCAGGATGGCTGAGACGGCGTCAGCCACGACCCAGCTGCAGCAGGAGACAAAAGTCCAGGGTTCGAGGCTTTTGGTAAAATCCAGCATCACAACGGGCCACAGAAGACAAACGCCCTGAGTCTGGGTCCCTACAACTAACTCCCCAAGCTCAGAAAGCAGAGGCTTCACCTGCCCCTTAGTCAAATTTCAAAGATGTGCCAGAACTTTACGACGAGGAGAAACACTATTAACACACCAGAAAAAGAATATATTGTCCAGACTCTGTCTCATCAAGCTATCTCAACCTCAGCAGTATTGACATTCTGGGCCAGATAATTCTTTCTTTGGGGGGAAGGGCCTGTCCTATGCATTACAGGATATTTAGCTGTACCCTTGGCCTTTATCCTCTAGAAGCCAGAAGCTAGACTCTCCAGTCCCATATCGTGACAATAAAAAAATGTGAGACAATGCCAACTGTCCCCTGGAGTGGGCAAAATCTCCCGACTGAGGACATGGCTCTAAGGGACTCAGCACAATCCACTTATGGACATGGACTCCCTCCAGCCAGGATGCTGTTAAGATGGGTTCTCAAAGGAACTGCCTCCTCACTGGCCGACGCAACCACAGGGCAGCAACTTTCACGGTTTCTTAAGCTCTACAGGGAAGGGGAAGCTGGGACAGGAAGGGCCATCAGACAGGGCGGAGCTTTCATACCTCGTGTGACCGGCTGGAGTCTGCAGCAAGCTGGGCAAGTGGTCCATGAGGGCACGCAGGTCCTTGGCTCTGGCAAACGGGACCAGCTGGGCCAGGATCTGCTGCGGCAGCCCGGACTCTGGGGGCCCGTCGGCACTGAGAAGCCTGGTCTGCAGCAGCGTCCACAGAGCCTTCCTCAAGACAGGAACGACAGCAGAAGCAGCTGGGGCGGAGACGAACAGGAGAGGAGGGTTGGACGCCACGGAGCACCAGAGCCAGCTCAGCGCTTTAGGAACCTTGTGACCTGCGTGAGGTCACACTAGGGGCTCGAGGTGGGGCCCCGGTGAGTTTTGATGCCATGGAAATTGACAAAGGCTACACATTAGTCTCCCCTGAGAGCCGGATGTTAAAACATTTAGCGGCACACCACTGGCCACCTGTCAACACTCAAACCCCACAGGGACCATTCAGCCCTGGGCCCAGCTCAAAGGTCATGATGAGATGGTGAGCACTCAAGTCCTGAGCTCACTCGGGAATAGGAGAGGGGCAGGGAGAGCCACAGGCTGTACAAGTGGAAGGCCTCTTAGTTTGTAAGAACATGTTTTTGTCATTGATGATATCAAGCCATGTGGCACAGAAGCAGAGCGTGAGAGAAATGCCATTCACACATACTGGTAAAGAGGAATTAAACTGGGGTGACCAGAAAGTGCCTCAAATCTGAGACCCAACGTGGGAAGAGAGAAAGCTGGGTGTGGCTAAATGGCTCCGCTCAGCAAGCTCAACCAATGTGCTGGACGGTGGGGAAGGGGCAAAGGACCCTCACCCGAGTGAGCCCCTCTCCCCTAGTGAGACCCAGATGGACCCGCTCCTTCCTTGGCCCCCAGTGGCCACAGCTACCGCCCCAGCTTCCTCTGGGTAACTCGGAGTCCCGCTGGGTAACTCCCCAGCGGGAGCTGGGGCAGACACCAGCGGGGAAACAGCTAAACGGAACCCTGGAACATGAGGCTCCAGGGCTTATGGGTGGACACACGTGGAGGAAGGGACAGGGCCCTACCGGCTGCCCCCAGCCGCCCCCTTACCTTCTGCGGGGCGTGTGAAGCGCCCCTGCCTCCTGCCCTGCAGATACACGTGGACGATGGGGAGGAAGTCGTCTGGGGCCTCCCGCAGGCAGAGTCGGGAGCCGGCCCGCTGGCACCAGCGCTCGAAGCGCAGCCGGTGTGGCCAGCTATGCCGCAGGAGCAGGGCCGCCGTGGCCAGGGCTGCTGGCGTCCGCCGCACCAGGCAGTCGTCGAGCAGGGTCAGCCCGACCGCAGGGACCAGCGCCGGCTCCCTCTGCAGAGCCCCAAGCAGCACAGCGTCCAGCTCGGCCACGGCCAGCGTGGGCAGCAGGGCCGCCAGGCCCCGCACGTACTCGGAGGCCCAGAGGAGCTCCCCACTCTGCGGCTTCTCCTGGGTGTGGCCGCTCAGCAGCTGGACCAGGGTCCTCCCGAGGGCGGTCAGTGGTCTCTCCTTCCCGGGGGGCTGGGTGGGTTGCTGGGCAGCCAGGCGGGCCTCGGGCAGGCTCAGCAGGGCCAGGGTGACCTCCCGGAGTGGGGCGTCCTCCATGTAGGGGTGTAGCCCCTGCAGGGCCTCGAGCGGAGGGAGGAGGGTCTTCGGCGTCGACGTGGCCGAGGCGGCCCTCGGGCTGTGCAGCTGACGGAGGACACTCTGGGTGATGGCCTCTGAGTACCTGGCCAGCAGGCCCAGCTGACCGAGGCTCTGCAGGGCCGGGGCACTGGCCACCAGCAGCGGAAGGATCCCCGAGCTGAGGCTAGCCGCCAGGAGCTTCACAAGGACCGGGCTGAGGGCATGCGGCGGGAGGGCCTGCCGCTCCAGGGCCAGGAACCAGCCCTCCAGCGTGGGGTGTCTGAGGACAGCCACCAGCACCTCCTCCAGCGTCTGGAACAGAGCCCCAGGGCAGAGGCCTCACCCGCTGTCCCGCCAGCGGCTGCCCTCGAGCCGGACGGACAGTGGAGGGCAGCTTTCCTTAGCCACCCCCAGCCTCAAGCTCATGCTTCCCTGCCCTTCTTGGGGGGTGCCCACAGCACCCCAACCCAGACCCACTCAGAGCTGTGACCCCACTGGAATGCACCTCCTCCCGGATGAGACCAAGGGGTCTGGACTGTAACTCAGTTGGAGCCCCTCTGCCCTGAGACCAGGAGGAATCTGATGAACAGAGGCTGAATGAACTAACTGCGGAGAAACTGCTCTCCATGGTCATTCAGGCGGGCCGGGGCTACGCAGCGATGCCGACATGCGATTACGATTCATCGTCTTCTGGTCTCTCCCTAGCAACTCTGCCCTCCTAAGTAAATCTGGGCGAGGGACGCACGTACCACCTGCCCACAGGGGCAGGGTGGCCTCCGCTGAGCAGAGATTCTGTGGTTGAGGGAGGTGAGCAGGGCTTACACGAGCCAGAACTGAAGGTGAGCCTGTGTCCACTCTCAGAAGGAGACTAGGCCCTCAGGGAACAAACTCTGACCCTGAGACTAGTTTAAACCACTGAGCAGAGAGCAGCCGAGCACCCTTTGCTGCATCAGAGAGGGATCTGACTCAGCCGTGCTGCACACGGTTCCTAGCCAAGGAGGCCACCCAGCCCCTGGGGACAGAAATCTATTTTTCTCCTTATTTACTCTTCAGGGAAGGGAAGAGGAGCCTACGAATTTGCCAGCTGAGCTTTCCCAAGTGAAAACAGCAAAGCACAGATTAGGAGTGCTGTGCCTGACGACTGGCTAGCTGATGGCCGTGCACCAACCCCGCCACCGCCCCAAAAGCC
This sequence comes from Redunca redunca, assembly GCA_006410935.1. NCBI lineage: Eukaryota > Metazoa > Chordata > Mammalia > Artiodactyla > Bovidae > Redunca > Redunca redunca. The sequence goes on from SJYQ01038505.1 coordinate 6,106, forward strand.
CCCTCGGAGACCAAAGCAAGGGAGCCCAGCATTTGATCATGAAATGAGGGACATGCCTGCTTCCTGAACCCCATATAACATCTCAAATGGCAAAGGGTGAGAAAGACTTGGTTGGGCCTTAGGTAAGCAGCTGATTGCCAAGCCACCGACAAGAGAAGGAGGCTCACTTTTCTCGGGCAGAGTGGTCGCTGGAAGTATTCACAATGGAGGGCCGCACCCCTACCCAGCCTTTACTCAATACAGGCCGCAACCCTTTACAAGGAAGAGATGCAGGCTGGGTTCTCAGGATGCGTGGGGCGCACAGTGGGAGGGAAAACTGTTCGCAGAAGGGGAGTGAGAGCCTCGCTCGGGATGGGGGTGGGGGTGCGGTGGTCTTTAGTATCTCCTCTAGGGGCCTGTGCTTTTCCCTGCTTCCCTGCAGTGAACAGGTGCTAGCTTCCAACCTGAATGGAGGGGAAACCAGCGTTTATAACCTCCTGGGAGAAAGGCCAGCAGGAAGGGGGAAGAAGGGTGGCCGTACCTTGTCGCTGGCCAGCTCCAGCGAGGCCACGGACTCCATGTCCACAAAGAGGTCGGACTCCGCCTGGGCGGCCTGGCACTTCCGCTGGTTCTGGGCATCCAGCTGCTGGCAGTGGATGACCAGGCGCCGGAGGAGATCCAGGAGGAACCGCAGCAGGGGCGGCCCCGCACTCCGGCCCAGCTGTGAGGCAAGACCCACGACCCTCAGGCCCGGAAGGGCCGACACGCACCGCCAGGCCCCCGGGACAGATCGGGAGACGATGCCAGAAACCAGGATCAAAGAGGGAGACGGGCCTCAAACGGCAACACCAGCAACATCGAGGTCACGTCTCAGTAAGACGTGCGTGCTAAGTCGCTTCAGTTGTGCCCGCCTTTCCATGACCCTCTGGACTGTGGCCTGCCAGGCTCCTCTGCCCATGGGATTCTCCAGGCAGGAGGACCGGAGTGGTGCCATTTTCTCTTCCAGGGCATCTTCCCCACCCAGGGATCGAACCTGTGTCTCCTGCAATGGCAGGTGGTTCTTGACCATTAGCACCACCTGGGAAGCCGTCTTAATTAAGACATGCTCTCCTAAATCTTCATGAAACACTGAGGTTTGTTTTGACCAAGACGAAGAAGAAAGGCCCCCCGCAAAATCTAAGCTAAAACTCTGGTGAAGCACCTCGGGGACAGAACGCTCCACAATGAGCCACCAAATTTAAACCCGTGAAGGAAGATGGAAGGCCTGGCCGTGAGGCTGACCTGGTCAGCCACTGGCAGGGCCCCGTCCTGACCGATCGTTGCCTGCGTGACCAAGTTCAGCTGCACTGGGCTCCCCATCTGGGATCTAGACCCCTGCTCCAGGGAGAAGGGAGCCAGACCAGCCACCCGGGCGCCTGGACTACAGGCCTGCCCAGGGCCCTGCGCACTGGCCACCACCCTCCCCACGGGCAGAACAAGCAGGGTGACAGCAGGGCCCCGAGATGTCCAATCCACACTACCACTCAGTTTGGACCCAACTGGCAGAAGCCACACTCGCTGTGGGCGGTGATGCAGGGGGCCAGGGGCAGCACTGACCTGGGCAAAGTTCTCCGAGGCGCTCCTGATGTACAGCAGCAGGTGTTTGGCGGCGCGCAGGGCCTGGTGCATCGGGAGGCGCAGGAGGGCGGCCCGCAGCTGCGCCTGAACCCCCTCGTCCAGGAGCGGGAGCTCGCCTGGGCTCTGGCCTTGGTCCTGACTGGCGTAGGCCGTCTGCAGCAGGGAGGAGAAGGACGGGGCGGCGGGGCCCGGCGGGGCAGGGCTGCCTGAAGTCTGCAGCGGCTGGGGGACAGCAGAGGTGAGAAGGGCAGACAGATCAGCCCAGGGGGCCAAAGGCACGGAGTGTGGCAACAGGGACGGGCGACACACACGACAGTGGGGCGCTTCACAGAAAGTCACCCACTGATGCTGAAAACCACGGGACCCTGTCAAGTCCAACGTGCTCGGTCACACGTGTTTTATCCCAGTGTGTGTTCACGTGAGGGCGCTGGGTCGGGGAGGTTATTTACATGCCTGGAGAACTGGAGCCGCCCGGGACAAAGATAGGACTTCACTCAAACGGGAATCACTGTGATTGATCCCTGCAGACTGGGAAGTCCTGCCCTGGGAAGGGGCCAGCTCAGCGAGCTGCAGACCTTTCGAAGGCCTCCCCTGGAAGGATGGGACGTCAGGGGCTGCACGGAAGACAGATTCCTGCAACCAGCCTGTCTCAAAGGGGTTCACTTCTAACTTCATTCCCAACTGCCATCTTTATTCACCCCACGTGGTCTGTACTGTTATACCTCCAAACACTCCGCTTCCTAAGGCCAACACAACTAGGCTACGTGAGCCCTGAAACTCAGCAGGGCTGGAGGTGGGGTCCCTGGGCCAGCAGCAGCATCAACCAGGAACCTGCTAGAGAGGCAGACTCCCGGGCCCGCACAGACCTGCTGAACAGACTTGCCCAGTGACTGAGCATCTGGGGACCCGGATGCGCCGTCGTGGGTGGGAACGGCCTGTGCCCAGCTCCACAGCGTGGACGCCAACGCTGGGAGCACCGTGGCACCGCCTGACTGCTGACCCACGGGAGCTGCTGTGTGGCTCTGACCAGCTCTTGACCATGGTCTGGCAGGCGGGAAGGCGGTGACGGCCGTGACGGGCCTGGGCTCTGGTGCCCGGCTGCCTGGCAAAAGCCTGAGTCCACCGCTGAATGGTGGTGGAGTCGCTCTGCACCTCCATTTCCCCATGTGTACGTTGAGGACAGGAAGTCCCGACCTTTTCTGAGTTGTGACGGTTACGTGGCGGAAAAGACACAGACTGCCCTTAGGGGGAGGCCCTGACAAACAGCGAACACGCAATCAACCTTAGCTACTGCTACCAAGTCCACGAGGCAAGGAGTCCTGGGCTGCCTGCTTTTTTAAGAGCAGCCACAGCTGAATGAAAGCACAAAATGCACACGCCAAGTGACCTTCCTGTCCCACTCAGCAATCCTCAGTCCTCTGCGTTAGAGCCAGACCTGCAGCACCCCTTTTAACAACTTATTTACCACCAACATATTAATTCTCCTTTCACTGCCTGAATGTTATTGAGTGGAGTTACTTCAATATTCACTTAACATAACAAACAGCCAGCCACCCCTGTTAATTTCTGCAAAAAGCTCCTGGTCAATAGTGTGCTAAGAATGCAGTCTTCACCAAGAGAAAATGGGTTTCCTTCTTTCCTTTTTTGCTTTTCCATTTTAGCAGAACGTAGCTGGCTGGCGGCCTTCAGGGGCCAGGTCTGACTGCTGGGCACGCCTGGTCTAGGGGGTGCTAGGGTGCCTGGACGAGGGCCACAAGGCCAGCGTGTACAGACTGTGCATAAAGGGAGAAGGGACCTCCTCCCTCCAGTAACACGGCCAGCGGGGATTTCAATTCTGCCCCATGACTGAGCCGCTTTGAATCTCGACACGTCAGCTGACCATCACTGCGCTTCCTCTTCTAACCAAGGAAAATGAGAAAGTGAAGAAAGTTCACCCTGTGAACTGAGAAAAGCTACACATCTGGGGTACAAGCTGCCGCGGCCCACGGGCAGGAGCCTGTGGGGTTTCCCAGGGAAAGGAAGGCCTGGTTCCCGCAGGGTCGCCGTGGCTCACCAGGGCCTCGCGGGCTGGCTCCGGGATCCAGAGGCTGTAGTATTTGTTGAATCGGGACAGCCGGCAGCGGCAAGGCAGGCTCGGAGGCTCCAACTGGTCATAAGACTGAAGCAGAAGACACAGGGCCAGCGGGTCTCTCTGGGTGTGGAGCAGGTCTGTGAGAACCCCAGTCAGATACGCCACGATGCTCTCTCCTGCGTGGGAGGAAGGAGCTTGCTGGGACCATCAGTCACCCCAACTCCCACATGAATTCGAGACCCGGAAAAGATTCATCATGACTCTAAGGGATCACATGACCGCAATGGAAGGCAGAGGCGATACCACTGCAGACCACAGCAGACTTTTACTTAAACATTCAGCACACAGTCAGACTGCGGGTGTGAAGGCCCAGAAGCGGGAGACCCAGGCCTGGAAGAGGCGAGGCCAAGGCCTCCGGGATCTGCCTGATGCAAACCAAGCCACTTCCTCTCTTCCTCAGCACACGGCCTCCCTGCAGGCAGGCGGGGACCCCACAACTGGCTTAGCCACTTCCGGGCCTGGCCAGAGCACCCTGTGGGACTGTCCACTCTCTCTTCCCCTTCCACAGCCACTCTGGGTGCTGTATGTTGAGACGACACAGATAATAAGATGGCAGCAGCTGTCATCTCCTGGATGACAGCCACCCAGGAGAGCACCTGACCTGTCCTGGACAAGGTCAAGCAAGAGACCCTTAGTCCCTAAACCACTAATGCATTGGGACGTAGCTGTTACTGCAGCGAATCCCGAACGGTCCTGACTAAATGACACCACTGTGATCAGTGAGTGCTTCCGTTGGTCTTTGTTTCCTGGATTCCCGGGAGAGATGAAGGATTTGTCCCTTAGCATCAAGATGTCTGTTAGCTGATCAGTCGTCTCTTTGGGATCCCGTGGACTGCAGCCCTCCGGGATCCTCTGTCCATGGGATTCTCCAGGCAAGAATGCTGGAGTGGGTTTCCATGCCCTTCTCCAGGGGATTTTCCCAACCAAGGGACAGAACCCAGGTCTCCAGCACTGGCAGGCGGGTTCTTTACCATCTGGGCCACCAGGGAAGCGCTCAGCATCAAGATAATTACGAGTAAAGACCAAAGAGAACACACTGGTGTGACCACAGGTGTCTGCAGCCACGCAACATGCAATTTCAGGCTCACCTGTCAGATGACCCGCTTTCCCGACAGCCAAGGCAGCCTGCAGACACCGATTCCTGCTCACTGAGCTCTGCCAGCTGTGCGGCTGTCACTTTGGTGGGTCTGAACCCTTGCTGCCTTGGGTTTGCAGCAATTATTTCCAGAGGCCCTGGAAGCCCACCTCCTACCCTCCAGAGACCCAGCTGGCCTGATGCACCCAGAACACCCTGACCGCACATAGGTACCTGCTTTGCTTTCTGTTCCAAGGAGCAACTTATTCCTGGCCTCCAGGGCGGCGGGGACCACGGCGCTGAACGGGAACGTGAGGAGGATCATGTCTTCATTCAGGACGAAGCCCACCTCCTCATCCAAGCCTTCGCTGCCCTCCACCAGCACATCCACCATGTCAAGGACATCTGGAGATGGAATAGGGGGGAGTCAGGCCCAGGTAAAGAGGCACTGACGGTTTCTGCGGCAGGAAGCCCCCAGGGAGGGCACTAAAGAGAACACTTGAACAGAGGGGAACAAAGAAAGCTAAACTTCTCCTGGGGAAAATGTAATATTTGATTCTAAACAGATATGGTATTATCTGTAAAAATCTTCATTATCTCTGCCGGACAAAATGCCGGATTATCCACTCAGGTGATAATGGGTTGATGTTTCCTCGGGTGACACTGAGAAAAGCCCACAAACTTCGACCTGGACAGTCAGGGAAACAAGCCAACATCTGAGAAGCGACAAGAGTGTACAGAGGTTAACACACAGACCAGGGCTGCAGGGTCTGGAGTCGAACCCTGACCTTGCTGAGTGCTCACTGGCTGAGGCCGAGCAGACCGCTTAGCCTCTCTGTGCCTGAACTGCCTCGCACAGACCTGCAGTGAGGATAGCCTGCCTACTCTGGGGTTGTTTGTAAAGTTATACAAGTTAGGGTCTGTGAGGAGCTCAGAGCAGCACCTGGCACAGTGTAAACACCGTGCAGACGAAAACAAGGCAGCGAGTAAGCCCCTGGACGCATTTCCTGCTACAGAAACAAACAAGGGGATTCCCAATTCCACAGGGGGCCAATCTCTGACGCAAAGAAAGTGGGGGGACATCTGCCCTCTGCACGAGGCTTCAGAGAGCCATTCCGCTATCTGTCTCTAACATGCCACGGTGGCTGGCTCTTCAGAAGCCCAAGGAGCGCTGGGGAATGGCACCTACCGTTGATGTGGGAGATGGGAATGCTGGAGTCATCAGCGTCCTGCCGCGTCCCTGGAGCCTGCAGGGCGCTGGCTTCCTGGACGAAGTCAGACGCCTTGTCTGTGTACGAATATGGATTTGCCACCAACGTCAGGAGGACCTGAGCATTGAAGAGTCAAGTGGGAAGTGTTTAGACAGTCACAGGTGGGATGAAAAGTGCGCCTAGAAGTCACAGGTGAAATAAAGGGAAGAGCAAGAATCTTAACAGGCCTTAGTAAGAGCAATACTTTTGCTGCCAAGCTTTTTTAAAAAACAGTTTCTCTTGTAGAACTTTAAAAAATTATCTCCTTTTCACACTAGACTATTGCCTTTAATACTAATTTTGGTATACCACTGTGGGCTTCCTTGGTGGCTCAGATGGTAAAGAGTCTGCCTGCAGTGCAGGAGACCTGGGTTCAAGCCCTGGGTTGGGAAGATACCCTGGAGAAGGAAATGGCAACCGACTGCAATATCCTTCCCTGGAAAATCCCATTGATGGAGGAGCCTGGCAGGCTACAGTTCATGGGATCTCAAATAGTCGGACACGACTGAGTGACTTCACTTTCACTTTAGTGTACCACTTATCCCTCCTGTGAAAACGAACGCCCCAAGGGAAGTTAAACAGCACTCGGTGATATACTCCCATTTTACAGATGCTAAAACTAAGTAGTTTCTAATGTCTCAGCAAGAATTAGGAAGTGAGCCAGGAAGAAAGGCCTCTTAATTGCCTAAGAAACACCTTAAATACACTAAGGACCACTGAGTACATCGTCCTGAACGCTCCTCTACACGGGAAATCGGCACTCACACGTTCCAGAAACTGAATCACGGCCTCCTTGTTCTCCTCCGCTGTGCCATCCAAGTGCTCCAGCCACAGCGCCAGCTCTGGCCAGGTATGCTCAAACACGCCCGTGTCCCGCAGGATCTGTTGGGAGGTAGACCGCGGGGGTAAGTCAGGGCGGAACCCTGCTTTCTGAGGTCTTGGCCTCCTTTTGCCCCCGGAGGGGCACACACGTGGCTGAAGTTCCATCTGGCTCCCCTCTGTAAGCTCCAGCTCGGAACAGCACTCCCCTCTGCCAGCAACGAGAGGTGGCTCCGGGCTCCATCAAGGGGAACGCAGCCCCGCATCTTGCTGCTTATTCTCTCCCTTCGACTCCTAAAACACCCAACTGCCATCGGCAAGTCTGACTTTCAACCTGGACTCGATCCTCAGCCTGTGTGAGATTCTCGAGATGAGGAGCCAGCCAGCCGGGCCATCTCAGCACGGCCCCTCTAGACCCAGGCCTGGGCCGGAAGCACCGCCGTTTCTGAGGGGAGACTGTGTTTCGAGGCAGGACTTGGTGAAGCGACAGCCCCACGTGGTCGGATGACAGGACTCGGGGTCTCGGCACTGAGGGAGAGCCTGGTAGACCCCTCCACCCACGGGCAGGGGGCGGTTGTGAGACCACACACCTGCACAGGCGTGCAGAGGCCAGAGGTCAAGGCCCAGACGCTCACGCCCTCCGGGCAGCTCACGTGAGATTCGAGTGCCAGCGAGACAACCGGCACATGGAGGGGAGGAAGTCTTGGTGCCCTGAACCCGTCTAGTGCTTGAGGTGGTTAGTGAGCCTGCCTGCAACGCAGGAGACCCGGGCTCCAGCCCTGGGGTGTGACTGACTGCCCACTCCAGCATTCCTGCCTGGAGAATCCCCTGGACAGAAGAGCCTGGTGGGCCCAGGTCCATGGGGTCGCCGAGAGTCGGACACGACTGAGCGACTGAACTCCCAGACACAATGCATGTGATTTTTGTAGTAACTGCCCGCTGCCACCCAACCCCGTGACAAAGCAGAACCAAAGAACTGGATTTCCTAGCACTGCAGTTAAGACCTAGAGTAGCTCTGGAAAATAAGGTCACGTGTAAGAAAGAAGAGACACCAGCAAACTCATCTCCTTCCTCTAACTTTGGTGACATCTGGGCCGTGGTGATGGCCTAGCTCAAAAGCTGAAGCCCTGGAGAGGGCTGAGTCTGGAGATGAAGGCCGAGGCATTGCCTACTAAACTGGTCCCCAGAGGGCGGGAAATCTAATGTTTACTGAGCCCGGATCACATGTCATTTCTTCTGCAGTTCTAGCTTTGTTATCCCCATTTGCCTTGAAAAAACTAAGTTCAGAGAGGTTAAGCGAGGAAGTCCAACACCCCCTGAAGGGGCGGAACCAGGGATCAAAGTGCTGGCTTTCCCCACTTCACCAGGCCACCTCTCAGGAACACAACCAGGTGAAGACAGCATAAATTAAAGCTGCCATAAAACCCTCTCTCCTTAAGTTATGTTGGTCCCAATACATTCTTAATTCAGCAAAGAAAGACTGCGAAATGCTTCCAGAACTAGGAACTGGTATAGAAAAGGCTCACCTTCACAATCAGAAGTTTGGTTGATGACTTGAGCTGTGAATGGCCACTGGTCACAAACATTTTCATCAGTAAGTAAAACACCGATCGCTTGCCTCCAATGATTTCTGCATCTGGGCCTTCCTGGAGTTTGAATGACAAAGTTACAACAGAGGTCACCGCTGCTGAGTGAACAGATACGACAGGCCCAGGCTTCTCTCCAGCCTCTCGCCTCATCTCAACCACCCCTTGGCAAGCCTGCTGGGACGTCAGACACGAGGAACCCCCGGAGTCAGCAGGCTCAGCCCCCCAGCCCCCAGCAGCAGTGGCAGCAACAAGAGTCACAGAAGGGAGCAGGGGGACCTTCGGGTGCTTCACAGACACTAACTCGCTTCATCCTCCCAACAAGCCTGAGCTGGGGACGACGGTCACCCCCTTTTCACACGTGCGACACTGAGACACAAGGAGGTTAACAGGCTGTTTTAATGACTGAGGTGGGACGCAAGCCTGGGAGCCCTGCAGATGCAGCTCCGGCTAGAGGCTGGTAGGGAACCACACCACCCGGGGCTACCTGACTCCACCTAGTCCCGTACACGCTGCATCTCGCTGCATCTCAGCAAGACGCCGGTGCGATGTAACTGGTCCCTTTATCCACAATTCAGACTCTCAGAGGCTTCTGGGCTTTGAGGACATGGAGCTCCAGACCCCACCCAGACTCTGTGTCTTCCTGGGGAGTCCCTGCAGCCCCGATCTGAGCCCCTGAGGAACTGGCACTCACAAAGCCCAGCAGACCCTTATTAAAAGCAAAAACTGAAGCATAGGCTATAAACTACTATGTTAATACCAGCTCTTTCAAGATAAGAGGCCTCTCTGCTCACTTTCCAACTGAATCAGTGAGATCTCAATGGTCCGGGTCATCTGGGATGATAAACCAAACACCCCAGACGCGTCATCTCTCTGCAGTCCTGGCAGCGACTTTCCCAGGTTGAGAGCAGGTTCTGGGCCACACTCCTCGGGTTGTGTCCTGGACCCCCCAAGACCCCAGAAGTCTCCTAACCACTCTGCGCTCCAGCTGCCTTTGGGAGTGGCGGTAAGGGAGACGATATGTAGAATTCTCGTGCCAAGCCTGGCGCTGAGTCCTGGATGAGAACTAGTCTCAGCTGTGACACAGGTGAGCCGCAGAGAGAGGACTCAGGGGAGACACAGAGCCCCCAGTGCCACGGCGTTCTTGCACCTCTCTGGGAGTTTCACGTCTCATAGTGCCAACGTACATTTCCACACTAACGGTTCCTTACAAGAGCTCACGGAAGACCCGAGTCATTAAAACAAGTCATCTGAGCTACTGAGATACACCCTTATGGACAGTGCTTAACTTGACCTCCCTGAACAGGGAGACAGCATCCTGTATTTAAGCACACGGATGAACATCTCTTGCATCCTGAGTCCCCTTTATCGGTCAACATTATGTTCTCCAGAAAGGGCTAGGAGCCTTTTATCCACCAGCCTCAACCCTCTCCCGCCTTGGTGTCTATCTCTAGCTCCGTCTTGAGTTGTTCTAGGATGAGGATGAAAGAGAAGAAATGTATTTTGTTTCTTTCCTAAAAGGTTTTAAAAGGACCAGAAAAATGTAAAAGTCCTGCTAGAAAAACACAAAAACTCGCAGTATGCGGCAACAATGCCTTTTCAGCAAAGACAGCTAAGCACGTTTGTTTGCAGAGTAAAGAGATTCCTGGCTCACAAATCCAGACCTGGCCTCTGCGCCGAGGTTTTGCTGTAAGAGGAGAACCGTGGATGTCCTGCTCTGGAACTGGCAGTCCGGGTTCTAATCCAGCTAGAAATTCCCAGACAGCCGCCCAGCCTGCAGGGGAACTAAGGCTGCAGGGCGGGCTCTCGGCCTCTCACCTGGGCCTTTAACCACAGAAACTTGCTGGCGGGCAGCTCCAGGGCCACCTTGAGAATGTGGTGCTGCAGAAGCGGGGGCACCTCCTCCCACAGGCCCTCCTCTGAGATGACCCCTGCGGGCGGACAAGAGGAAAACAGACGAGAAGTCAGGGGGAGGGGGACGCCTGGCTACTGATGCCCCAGCGTCAAGGATCCAACGAGAACTGTTGGTGGAAACAGGCGGAAGGCCATGGGGCTCAACCCACCCTGAGCCCACTCTCCTGTCCACATGCCTCAGATCCCCCTGACCTGCGGTCACCCCAAACCTTTCACTCAAGAGCTGGATGCTGCTGGGCCCAGGAAACCCTTCCCTGCACTCAGCCACACTGACCACCGGACAACTGGAAGCCCCTGGCACATGGCCCTCCATACAGTCTCTAGTTGGTGCGACCCCTGGTGGGGGACACAGGGCTTGCTCCCGGGACGGCCAGAATCTTATGCACAGCCTGCGGCCACCAGTACCGGAGGCACGGTCCTCAGCCCCTGGCCTCATTTCTGGGTTAACCATTTACTTGGGAAGGACGCGGTGAGTAAACGTTCAGTGGCCACATTCTAGCAAATCTCGTCTTCTCATGGCAAGAGAACTTTCTGCCTTTGAACCATCAAAAACTTAACTGTAGCTTTTTGAATAGGATTATTTCAACAGCTTAGATAAATTCCAAGACTGATTATTTCTGCAAGTCTTCCTCTGTTGGCCCAGTTATGAAGTCAATTTTAGTAGACATATTTTTCCATCAAGGAAACGTGGCTGGACAAGCATGATGTTACTTCTATAAGATGTGGTTGGAACCTGAGTCAAATCTGAGTAACTGTGTTAAAAGTGTGTGTGTATGAATGGGACCTCCTTCTCAGGGGCTCTCATTTCTGTACCCCTTTTCCTTTGAAAAGAAGATTAGAATCAACGCCATAAAATCTCATCTATGTGGCTTCCCAGTAGTAAAGAAGAATCTCATCTATATGGCACTAGTGGTAAAGAACCCACTTGCCAATGCAGGAGACATAAGAGACATAGGTTCAGTCCCTGGGTTGGGAAGATCCCCTGGAGGAGGCCATGGTAACCCACTCCAGTGTTCTTGCCTGGAGAATCCTATGGACTGAGGAGCCTGGCGGGCTACAACTCATGGGGATGCAAAGAGTTGGACACGACTGACGTGACTTAGCACGCAATCTCATCTACGGATCACCCCTGGCAGACAACTCAGCCTAGCTGGATTCTCCCTTCTCTCTTCTGGTGCTGTTCAGTGTTCATCTGATATTTCTGTAAAGAAGACTGGCACTGATCCAGAAGAAAACAACCAGGCCAGTGGATCACACAAGCCGGCTAAACCGCCCACCAGCCTTCCCGGTCCTGTGCCCTGGGGACCCAGTTTATCTGTGGCCCCTTCACCCCCACGGGCAGGCCCAGCGGAGGGGCACCTGCCATCGCTCAGGACGCACCTTTCAGGAGCTTGCTGAAGTCAAAGTTGTACTGCATGACCACGTGTGGAACCACCTTCTGGTAGAGGCAGATGACCTGGAGCAGCACAGCTTTCAGAAGAATGGTTTCTGCATCATCTGAATCAGAATTGAACAGTGTGAGTCAGGAAACACCCTCGTTCTCTGTCCTCAATCAGTAAGCAATCCCATCACGGTCAACTGCATGCAGAACACCGAGGCTGCAGACAGACGCCTGCGGAGCGAGATTTAGGGAGTCAGTGTGGTAAGAAGCCAAGACTGCTCAGACAGGCTGGGTCTAAATCCCCACTTCACTGCTGTGACCCTGGGCAGGGTAAAGCTACTTGGGCTCTTTGTGCTTCAGGGTCCTCGTCTGAACAAGGGGGACACACAGCAGGGCCTAACCCCCACAGAGCCGAGAGAAGGATTAAACGGGACAGAGACACAGGACACAAAGCACCATGCCTCGCCAATGCCAAGGTCTGAGGCAACGCGTTTTACTACCCGAGGGTAATGTTCTACCTGCAGAACAAGACTGTCCTACGCCTGCCGCCACCCTCCACCCACCAGAAGGCCAGAGCACACAGCATCCATCACGCAAGGGTCGAGAGAGGTGTGCGTGGTGCTTGCATAAGGCTTGGGCACATTTCTAACAGATGTCAAAACTCAAAGTACGATGCCAGGCTCCTCCTCCTCACTAAGCCAAAAAGGACACAAACTTCTTTCAGAGTCAGAGAGGGCTTCACAAGCTCCCCGGGAGAGGACGCTCCCGGGCTGCCTGGGCCAGCGGTGTCTGCAAACAGCCCTCACCGCTCTCGGGAGCCACGCCAGGAGCAGCAGTCCTGCTGGCCTTTTTCTTTCCTTTCTCGTCATCCTGTTCTGAATCCTGCTTTCTAAGAGACTGCCAGACCCAGACGATGGCATTCAGGTCTGGTAAAATCTGAAAAGAATGAAAGAAACAAACAAAAAATCAGTCACATTGAGAGGAAGAGAAACGAACTGATCCCACTGATGATGAGATGCAAAGAACAGGGGAGAGGGGCCAGTACACGTGAGCGTGTGAGGGAGAGACCCTGGCCTCTGGGAGCTCTGTTTTGGGGTATAAGTCCCCATACCGAGCCTGGTAAGGAACTGGTGAACACGCAAGTGTGTCGCTCACTTTGTCGCTGACTCTTTGCGACCCCACGGACTGTCGCCCGCCAGGCTCCTCCATCCATCGGATGAAAACACAAGTACTGATCGTGAAAAGACACCCCCAAAGACTCGCTCACCAGAGCCAGACATTAGGAGCAAAGCAATTCACCCTTAGGACCGGCTAGGGGCACCCTGCCCAGCAAGCCCGTGGATGGCTCTTCTGGGCGGTCAGCCAGGCCACGGATGCCCGGCCTCCCTGCTCATCAGACCAAGCCTGGGGAGGAGGGAGCAGGCTGCCTCTCGCTGCGGCCCCAGCCCGGCCAGTGTGCAGCGGCAGGGAGGGGAGCGAAGCGGTGCAACGGTTCCTAAGGAGACCAGAGGTCCCAAGAGCGGCCCCCACCACTTCCCTTCACTTCACCCCGGCCCTCTGCACCCCAGCTCGTCTCTCCCAGCTGCTGCGCTACCTGTAAGGAGAGGCCTCACCTGGCTCCAGGCCTACCTTGCTCAGAGCTTCTCTGAAGAGCCGCACGAAGTCTTCCATCATGGTGGCCGTGTAGACGCCCGACTCCTGCCAGGCCTCTTTATTCAGGCAGTGCTCGATGGTCTTTAAGGCTCTCTTCAAAATGACGGCAACAAGGGATAAAGCTGTGTGTTTCACGGATACGCTGTCCAACTGGGAAGAAAACAGAGAGTTGAGTCCACAAACGTCTTCGGATGGCCCTAGTGGACCCAGGGCATGCTGGCCTTTCCTGGGGGCCTGCTGGCCTCTGCCCGCTTGACCTCCTGCAGACCTGACCTCAGCTGATGCTGGGAGGCTGGTTACTGAAGGAGAGGAGTCTGATGGTTATTCCTGACTTTTAAGTCCACTGTCTGTTTTTGATAAGTCTTCTCTGACAACTGCCAGGCTCACACGGATAATCCGCGTCAGTGCAGCCGAGGCCCCACCAGGACCCGACCAGCCCCAGAAGAAGCACTTCTCGTCAGCTGCAGAGATGATAAGCAAAGGTACCGGGCACCTGGGTCTGAAGAGCCACCTCTAAACTTACCGCAGCCCCCACCGCAGGCCTCCCACACCTGGACTCTCTACTTGGATTCGGATGATAGCCAGGGGACCTTCAACACTCTCACTCGCTGCGGAGACTGAGTAAGGTTCAGCACCAAGGGGGAAGGTGAGGACCCTGGTGACAGCGGTGTGCCCCAGGCCAGCAGGAGCAAGGACATCTCCTGGGCACCGGGGAGACACGTTCCATCACAGGCCCAGACCAGCCCACTGCCATCAGCCCCAGAGGACCCCCAAGGACAGAGAAGCCCAGGGAGCACTGGGTAGGATGCTTGCTGTAGCTTAAGAGTTCAAGTAGAATTAACAAGGTTTTCTGATGGACCTGCAGTCTAATAACACCCCAGGCCCCCAGCATTCCAATCAGCTGGTGTCTCATTTTATATGGACGTTGTACTCTCAAGAAGGGCTACGTTAAATGCCCTGAACCAATAACCACTCCCACCCCGTCATCATTTCAAAGGCAGAACCGAAATGAGTGCTCAACATGTATATCTGCCGGCTTGGAACACGAAGCTTGGCCAACAGCCTGAGGCCTTATCTCTGAACAGCCTTCTAATTTCCCGTTTGTACAACGAGCTCACTCTTTTCTTCCTGGTTCTAGAATCTATGCTATTAAAATTTTATAGATAAAACTGTAACGAATAGAAGGAAAATGTCATTCGACAACCCACATACACACACTCCTAACGCCACCCCCGAGACACACCTGTTGCTGGTGTCATTCACGTGAACACAGGTACAGCTGGGAAAGGGCCACGGACGGGAAGACAGAGCCTCAGCTTCCCCTTAGCTGGCCCTGGGCCTGCACAGGAGGACAGTGGCCTCGGGAAAAGAGGAGGACGTGTCCTCCACTCCAGCCCGAGGCCGCCCCATGCAGGGCATGAACACTCCTGGGGCACAACTCCTCTGTCCTGGGAGTGAGACAGCCTTTGACATCCCAGGCCGCTGGGGAAAGACCGGGGTTGGCTCAAAGCGGAGAGGAAATACAGCCAGCCATCACCTCCCACCCACAAGAGACAGCGTCAGACATCCCCCTCTCAACTTGACTTTCTTGCAAGTTTCTTGGGATAAACTATTTTGTGTCTCAAAAAACAGATGGGCAAGCTAGCTGGGTCCTAACTCTGGTTCTGGGATTTGGCCACCAGAGCAAACAAGCCATCCTGCCAGGTCCTACCCAGGCCTCTTCTGTCTACTCCGAACACCCCACCGCTCTCTCTCAGCACCATCCCTGGATGCGAGCAAAAAAAAACTCTCATCCCACAGTACAATCCGAGGAGTTGGGGCCACTTTATGGCAAATGCCCCGTGGACACTGGGTCCAAACCATGCACTGTGACCCACCGCGGCGGACCCTGGTCTTCTGTGTTCACACCCCAACCAGCCTGCCTGAAACATGGGGACTCCACCCGCCCTGAGGAAGCCCCAAGCCCTGCACTGCTCTGAACACCTGGCCTCTGCCAGGTGGGTCTTGAGGTAACTGGCAGGCCACTGGCAGGACCCAGAACCCATGTGTGCATGCGTACGTGCTAATTTGCTTCAGTCGTGTCTGACTCTGTGCGACCCTATGGACCATACCCGGCCAGGCTCCTCTGTCCTTGGGGATTCTTCAGGCATGATACTGGAGTGGGTTGCTACACCCTCCTCCAGTGGATCTTCTCGACCCAGGGATTGAACCCGAGTCTACTCATGGTCTCCTGCGTTAGCAGGCGGGCTCTTTACCACCAGCGCCACCTGGGAAGCCCAGGATCCATGTGCTAACTCACGGCAGGTTTGGCTCAGGCCTTGAGGCTACAGTGAACAAGGCATGGGCCCCTCACCACGTGGCTTCTGCTGAGACTTGGAGCTTTATGATAGACGATGACACAGAACCTAAGGGTCAAGTTTTTCCATGAACATCCTCCCCAAACTCCTGAAACAGCTGGGCCTCAAAGTCAATGTTCCCCAGGAAAGTTAGCACTATTCGTTTAAAGTTCAGAAGAAAGGATTTGCCAGGCAAATGTCAGGCCCACTCTGTCCAAAGATCCTCAAGTAATGAGATTTCAACGCCTGACACTGGGCGGCAGCTGAGCACACGTCCCCTCCTCTGATTCCGCCCCCTGCTCCCCCCGGCCCCTGTCGACAGAGGCCCAGAGCCACACAGGATCCTGCAGCCTGCTCAGTGCTGGAGAAAGGCAGGTATGTGCCTTGGGCCCCAGAGCCCCATCCCCAGGCAAGGGGACACATGGAAAACCTCGGAAGCACTGACAAAAGACGACCCAATACACATAGGCCGGTGTTCTCAGCGGAATGGCCAGCATGGTTGGAGGGTGAGCGGGAGGGTCTTGAGGCAGGGTCCCCACTCACGTTCAGCGCCTGCGTGAACATGATCTTGTTGCACACCACAGGCGCGGTGGTCACCATCACCATGGCCAGGAGCCGAGGCAGCGGGATGAACTCTCGGGTCTGAAACGCCCGGGAGATGTCCGGCTGGGCAGCGTAGATCTGAGAAAGCGACGACAGAGACGTTAACTTCCAAACCTGAGTCTGACGGGAGGCACCCAAGAGTGAAGCCATTCCGGGGAAACAGTGACAGTAACAGAGGCCCAAGGCTCGCCACAAGGAACATGGTCTGAAATGTCGACCCCCAATTCCACTGGAGACCAGGCAGGTGGTAAGACTACTGCTGGGGGCAATGACAGTCAAAGCAGAGTTTGACTGGTGGTCTGGGGAGCCTGTTAAAACCTCTGATGGCAAACAAGTCAGAGTGGGATGACTTATTCCCCAGTTACAGCACCTGGCAAATTATGTCGGCTTTTTAGCACTTCATGACAACCCTTTGCAGTAGGGATATTTTATACCAAGATAAAACATATTTACAGATGACAACACTGGACCTCAATGAGGGGAGCTTCCCTCAGACTGCAAGGCTAGAAGGCAGACTCTAGCCTTGAGACTAGGGAGTCCTAGAGACGGCAAGTCTACCATCCAATCCGCAGCGGCCATGCACCTGCCCTCCCCATCCCACTCCACAGTGTGCCCAGGGCAGCTCCCACCAAGCGTGGTGGCCACGGTGATACCATCACCAAGTGGGGAGCAGAGTGCCTCCTTATTGCCCCCAATACACAGGCGGACCGCACACACAGGTGCTCAAGGAAAATGACGGACTAAGTTTGTTTTGCAGATAACCCGTTGCCCAAGCCAAGGCACAAAAAAATAATTCCAGGTGTGTTATCACTGCATGCGCAGTCACTCAGTCGTGTCCGACTCTGCAACCCCATAAACTATAGCCTGCCAGGCTCCTCTTTCCATGGGACTCTCCAGGCAAGAATATTGGAATGGGTTGCCATTTCCTTCTCCAGGGGATCTTCCCAACCCGGGGATCAAACCTGAGTTTCCTGGGTCTCCTGCATTGGCAGGTGGGTTCTTTACCCACTGAGCCACCGGGGGGAGGCCCCATGTTACCATGAGGCAGAACATAAGGCTGAGAGAAGGGGCGATGGTGAATGGAAGGACTTGTGGCAGGTACTTCCACTGACAAACGAGGGGAGGCTGACACCCACGATCAGATGGAAATTCATTCATATCCACAAGACAGACCACCAAGACACAGCTTATTTCAAGCTGTTCTAAGAACTTGAAATGGCAATCTTTAAATAGCCTTGCTCCCTGGCTTGCATTTCACGGCCAGGCATCTTGCTAATTCTAGCCCAACTGTGGCTAAATTCATCAAGATCTCATTCGAAGTGAAATCTGGATGAAGAAAATAAAGTTGGCTTAACAGATTTAGCAGCATAAACCTCAAAATGCAGCTCAGTGAAAACTAAAATGTCCTTAGAAGGAAAAGACACTGAATTAACGTCATCTAGGACTGATGCTGAAGCTTAAAGCTCCAATACTTTGGCCACCTGATGCGAAGAGCCAACTCACTGGGAAAGACCCTGATGCTGGGAAAGACAGAGGGCAAGAGGAGAAGGGGGCGACAGAGGATGAGACGGCTGGATGGCATCACGGACTCAACGGACATGAGCTTGAGCGCAAAGTCGGGGAGATAGTGAAGGACAGGGAAGCCAGGCGCGCTGCAGTCCATGGGGTCACAGGGTCAGACACAACTGAGCGACTGAAAAACAACAAAAATATGCCAGGAGAACAGCTGAAAGAAGTTTCTCATCCTGCAGTTTATCAGGATGTCACCCAGCCTCCCCTCCTCTCCACCCCAACTTCTCATACTTCACCCACGACCCCCAGAGGCAGACTTCAAAATGCAGTGATCGTCACCTTGTTTAGCAGTCTGATGTTATTTGACCAAGTGGACTTCAGCCTTGGGAGAAAGGAAAAGGTCACTTCCTTGAAATATTTGTTCAGTAGGTCTGGGCACACTTTCAGAATGTTCACCACCAGTTCAGCGACCAGCTCATCGTCAGCTGCGGTTTTCAAACCCAGCAGGAAGTGCAGGAGAGTCAGGTTTCCTCCTCTGTCACAGAAAGACAGAACAGAGAGGGGTGAGCGGGGGGTTTTCACAACACACCGAGCTCTCAGGATGATGGGGCAGGTCCTCGGAACCCGAGAGTAAACAAGGCGTTTTACTTTGTAACGCAACGATGGGCAAATTTCACTTCTGCTCAGTTTCCCTCAGAGCACAGAGTGAGATATTCTCATGGTCTGGGGGTTCCTGCTCTCCACCAAAGGGCCTGAACTTCACTCCTCTCCTTCTTCAGCCTGTGGGACTTCCCCCACCAGGGATCAAATCCATGCCCCCTGTGCTGGAAGCAGAGTCTTAACCACTGGACCACCAGGGACGTCTCACTCCCCTATTTTTGAACAGCTAAAAAAAGTCTCTCCTTTGTCCTGTTTCCCACATCTGCTTCCCTCCCTCAAGTTCAGCTGACTCAGAGAAAAGGAAGAAACCCTTTCTCTCTAAACCCACAGCATAAAAGCAATTTTAAAATTTCCTTTTGAGATTTTACTAACCTCTTTCCTCCAACTATGGGCTTCCCTAATAGCTCAGATGGTAAAGAATCCACCTGCAATGCAGGAGACATCAGTTCAGTTCCTGGGTTAGGAAGATCCCCTGGAGAAGGGAAAGTCTACCCACTCCAGTATTCTGGCCTGGAGAATTCCATGGACTGGATAGTCCATGGGGTCACAAAGAGTGGGACACACTGAGTGACTTTCACTTTCACTTCCTCCAACTACACATGAAAAAGCACATATATGAAGACATATGTGCACATTAAGTAAAAAACACAGAGGCATGCATTTTCCTTTAAAAAGATTACGTTGGGTCTCCCTGGTGGTTCAGTGGCAAAGAATCCGTCTGCCAATGCAGGGCACATGGGTTCGATCCCTGGTCTGGGAAGTCCCCACATGCCATGGCAACTAAGCCTGTGTACCACACGGCTGAGCCTGCGCCCTGGAGCCCGTGCTCCACAGAAGAGAAGCCACTGCGACGCCAAACCCTCGCACCGCAACTAGAGAAAGCCTGTGTGCAGCAACAAGACTGAGCACAGCCAAAAATGTAATACATACATAAGTAAGATTATAAACAAAGATGAAAAGATTACACTTCTTCCCCATGAAGTGCTCATGAAATGCCACAGTCCAGAGTGCCATAAAGTTATTTCTAGAACTTAGCCAAGTGGCCCAGAGTCCTTCTACAGGTCTTCTGTTTTCCTGTTTCTAGCTTATTTCAAATTCCTACACCTTCACTTAGCAGCCAAAAGAAGCTAGTGTGGGGCGGTGGCAATCTACTGTATGAAAACAGTTGAAACTTGTCTCAAAGTGGGCAGTTTTCAAAGATATAAGATGATAAAAACAGGAAAACTTACAGACTTGAAACTTGCACAAACTTGGACACCTAGCCCAGGATCTGTGCAGTGAAGTGGGTTTTATCCCCAGAAACATTATTATATCAAGCTTGTCCCTGGAAGTCATAATATCCAGGAAAAAACTCAAAATCGGCCTCATTGGCGTGTCATGTTGATGGCTTGTGGGACCATCGGTTTTGGAGCCCCTTAAAAACTCACCATAACTAAGATGCAATATGACACTTTACAGATAATAAAGATTTTTCAAAATTTGAGTTAAAGAGTAATTCTGATCAGAAAGCTATCCTTTAAAAAGCTTAACCTTTTTAATAGGAAAATTTCATGAGCAAAACGCACTTTGTGCTTTCAAATGCACAGAATGTTAAATTTGCAAAGCATGCCAAAAATATGGCACACACACACACAATTTTAATCAGCGATGTAATAAAATGAACAACATTTACAGAATTTGCAGTGTGTGCCAGATACTGCTCTAAGCAGATACCACACACTTTCTGAGGTGGGTGCTAATTGTATCTCTCTCTTTTTTATTTTTTAAACAGATGAAGCAATACTGGCAAAGAAGAGCAGTAACCTGCTGAGGTCTCAGAGGCACTCCAGAAACTGTTCCCAGAACCTCCACAACAGGGCTCAGCAAGCTCCGGCCTGCCACCTGTGTTTGTCAATAAAGCTTTATTGGAACATGGTTATACCCACTTGTTTATTCATGTCGTGGCTGCTTGGGTACCACAATGGCCTACTGAGTGGCCACAGTAGCGACAGCATAATACACTGAGCCTGACATACTTAACTACCTGGACCTTAAGAAAAAAAGTTGGCCAACCCTGGCCTATGCTAAAATGCCTCCCTATGTGCACTGTCCTAGACTCTGGGGATTCAAAACAGACTAGCCAGGACCTCTTTGGTGGTCCAGTGGTTAAGAATCGACCTATCAACGCAGGGGACGTGGGTTTGATCCCTGGCCCAGGAAGGTCCCACATGCCGCGGAGCAACTGAGCCCGTGCACCACGACTACCAAAGCTCTCGTGCTTAAGAGCCCAAGCTCCACAAAAAGACCCCACAACGAGAGGCCCACACACAACTAGAGAAAGCTGCCACGCAGCAACAAAGACCCAGCACGGCCAGAAATGAGAGAAAAACGAACACAAAACAGACTAGCCTCTGTTCTCACCGAGTCTTGCCTCTCGGATAATGAACAAGCAAACAAATATGCAAAGTGGTGGTAAGTCGCCATCGGAAGCAAGAGCCAGGCAAAAGGACAGTGAGGGTGGAAGGTCCATCTTCGTGAAGAGTTGCCAGGGAAGGCCTCTCTAACGTGGTGCCATCTGCACGGAGGCCAGCAGGACACGAGGGAGCTTGACGACCACTGGGACGCCAGGCATTCCAATTTTCTCAAAGCTTTCCATTAACACCCCACAAACAAAACCCCTTCCTCTCTCTAAGCACAAAATTTGCCTCTGGCCCATGGCTGAAAAACTTTACATAAACCACTGTTTATTTAAACAGACCCACGACCGCAAGTTGATTCAATATGCTCATGAAATGGATCATCTACTTTATGGGTTTCCTTCACAAGAAAACAGGCATTTTTCAACATGTTTATATTAGACTATAAAAGTCTGCTTTTATACATCTCAGCAAGAAAACAAGTTTTCTCTCACTGATGACAGAAAAGCTACCCTATCACCAAAACAAAGTTGAAAGATTTAGAAATGACATGGCAAGTTAATGCATAATAACTATAGAATCTCAACAAGTTCAAAGCCACAAACAGGGAGAAAAATTCTCACTAGGTTAATCCCATTATGAGGGAATCAGTCATTGCCTGACTGGTAGAAACCAAAGCAAACCAACTCTATTCTTACAACAAAATGTCAAGGAGATAAAACTAAGGGTCACTCATGATGACCAGAGAATATGTCCGATATTTTTGCTGTCAAATGGGAAAAAAGCAGATTGATGAATGCTATATCTAACAGTAGGGTATTTTGGTTTAAAAATTAACGCAGATATGTATTATAGGTTTAAAGAGAATGTCCAAAAGAACATAATCGAAACCATTAGCTGTGGACTTCATGCTTCCTTACCAATGAAATGCTATCATAATGGTGCAATATGAAATAAAAGGCAAGAAGAAAACCCTGAAAGCCTGACTCACTAGCAGCCGGCTCTGGGGAGAGGGGGATTGTGTGGTCGTCAAGAGTGTGGGCTGGGAACCAAGACCTCCCAGGTTCCAATCTGAGCTCTGCCACTTACAGGGTGAGTGACCTGACCTCTGTGGGCCCCTTTCCCTCATCTGCAAAACTGGGGTAACAACAGCAGCCACCAAGCACTGAGGGGAGGCCCCCAGGAGGGCCCCTTGTCTCTGGATTTATTCTCAGATTCATCTGGTGCACTGTCCCCAAGTGGGCACAGCACCCTCCTGGGTGAGACACCTCACACCGTGTGTCTGAGTCAACTCCCCTGAGACTCTGCCCTGAGTGCCCACAACGAACAGGAACCATCTGAGTCCTACTCCAAGTTCATCCCCCAAATGAGTCAGGCATCATCTGAAACGCTAGTTCTAACTTCTATCACTTGACAGATCCCCACGGGAAGTCATGAATGTGATGGCTTCTGAGAACTCACACTCAGGATGCACACAGGCTCCAGCCTTACCTGCCGAAGGTACCGAGAGATGCATCATAAAAATTGATCCCATGCTTGAGCGAACAGCATAGATCCATCAGGAAGTTGTGAACAAGCTCCCGCACCATGGTCTTCCCTGCGTCTTCAGCAGAAGTCTATGAGAGTTTCAAAGACACTCAATGACCATCCAAGCTTCATAAGCCTTACTATCAACTACAGGGTAAAAACTGGACAATAGCACATGCCTCATATTAAAAGCAAATCAGAAAACATTTTAAATTAAACACCTGGTAGAACTGTGGTGCTAAGAGAAGACTCTTGAGAATCCCTTGTACAGCAAGGAGATCGAACCAGTCAATCCTATCAGAAATTAGCCCTGAATATTCATTGGAAGGACTGATGTTCAAGCTCCAATACTTTAGCCACCTGATGCGAAGAACTGACTCCCTGGAAAAGACTCTGATACTGGGAAAGACTGAAAGCAAAAGAAGGGGACGACAGAGGATGAGATGGTTGGATGGCATCACCGACTCAATGGACATGAATCTGAGCAAACTCCGGGAGATAGTGGAGGACAGAGGAACCTGGTGTGCTGCGGTCCATGAGGTCACTAAGAGTCGGACTTGAGTTAGCGACTGAAGAACAGCAATAATTCAAAAACAAAACTGCACAAAAAAGAGAAATACCAATCAAAACTTACAAGTGCTCTGATATGTGGAATCTGAACAAGATACACAAATAAAACAATAATAATTTTTTTAAAAAAAAACCTCACAGAGAGCAGATTGGTAGCTGTCAGATACGGGGGTCAAGGGACTGGGGAGAATGGGTCAACTGTGGGTTTTTTTGTTTGATAGTTTTTCAGTTCAAATAAACTGAATTAAAATTTTCCTTTTTAAAGTTGAACAAACGGGGGCTGCTGGGATCACAAGAAACTGCAGATAACTTTTGAGATTTTCTCTCATCTCTGATTGTCTCCGAGCACCTTACAGGAGTTCTTAGTGCAGCCCCGTGAGCCTGGCCGGGCAGACAGGATTGCATCCTTTCGACGAAGGAGCAAACTGTGGATGAGACGCTGAGGTCAGCACCGAGACAGGAAGTGCAGAGCAGGTCAGTCTTGGGACCCCCAATAGCAAAGATTCTCTGTTTACAGCACATGCTTTATTTTTTCTAAGCTTGTTCTTGCTTTTGCATTGTGATACTGTGGCAGAAGATGGAAATGTTTGGTTGTTGCACCATTCCTGGCACAGAGCTCCTAAAACCCTTGCAGTTTTCTGAGTGATGGGGGCAAGTGGAACGTCTCACATGGAGATCCTGAATCCCTTAGAATCTCCTAGGTGACAGGAACATCTTTCATTCTAACGAGGCAAATCTTAACAGGCCCCAGGAGAGGTTCAGGATGGGGTCTGGACACCAGAATACCAGTAACGAGAGCATCGCTTAATGCCCCGATTCTCCGTGTCCTCACCTATGCAATAGAACCACTAGGGACTGCCCTGGTGGTCCTGTGGTTAGGACTCTGCACTTTTACTGCCAGGGTGCAGGTTCAATCCCTGGTCAGGGAATTAAGACCCCATAAGCACACAGTGCAGCCAGAAAGCAAAAACCAAACTCTTGAGAGGGGCAAGTTTAAACCTGTATTTTCAAACAAGCTTATGAATGACTTAGTTTCTCTTGCTCTTTTGAATAAAATTCCACAATTGGGAGTGTTCTTATGAAGCCCCCAGGGCTTCCTGGTTATGGAACGTACAAAATATGTGCAGAACAAGGACACAGGCAGGTTGTGAGACAAAAAGGGGTACAACAGTGGGCTCTTGAGAGGTTAACTATTACAGAGTTAACAGGAAGTCTGAGCCTTTACTACTCTGGCCAAGTCCATGTTCAGAAATGCCCTGAGAAAAATCAAAACAAGGAAAATTCGAAGGTACGGAGGCCTTAGGTCCTCATGAGAATGACTCTTCTTATCTAGTACTTGTTGCTTCCTAGGTGGCACTAGTGGTGAAGAATCCACCTGCCAACGCAGGAGAGGCAAGAGATGGGGGTTCGATTCCTGGGTCAGGTAGACCGCCTGGAGTAGGAAATAGCAACCAACTCCAGTATTCTTGTCTGGGTAATCCAGTGGGGAGAGGAGCCTGACGGGCAGCAGCTGTGGGGCCACGAAGAGGCGGACACGAGTGAGCAACTGAGCATGCACACAGAGCAAACTGCTCCCCTCAGCAGGCGAGAAAGTTGGTGCTCCCTAGACTCCAGGATCCTAAGGCACAGGCAACAGGCCCGGAGACTCTGATGACTGCAAAGATGTGAGAAGAACAGATGGGAGAGGGGAGGGAAGCAAGGAGGGGGAGAGCAGGAATCTACCCTCTAAGTCTACCACGCAAACACTGCAGGGAAGATGAAGATGCCCAGCAGCTAAAAGGAATGATAGTTTGCTCATTAAAGAAAAGAACAAAAGAAGTTTAATATGATACCTCGGAGATTAGAAACAATTTTACTCTAATTAAAAGAGTCATGTTGTATCTAGGTAGATAATTAATATAACCACAGGCCAAAAGAAACAGATCAAACGGGCGGACTTATTTTTTAAGGCAGGTGTATGCACAGATCATGTTTTTGTGTGTGCATGCATGCTCAGTTGTGTCGGGTTCTTCGTGATCCCGGGGACTGTAGCCTGTCAGGCTCCTCCGTCCATGGGATTTCCCAGGCAAGTATACTGGAGTGGACGGCCATCTCCTCCTCCAGGTCTTCCCAACCCAGGGATCGAGCCCACGTCTCCCGAGTCTCCTGGGTTGCAGGCAGGTTCTACACCACTTGAGCCATCAAGATAATAGGCATAGATGCTTCAGTCTCCCAGCTCTGGGTATCTCATGCTAACAGTGATGCCAAGCGAACCCCAGAGATTGTACCTCGACGCTGTCCAGGCTCACGTCAACAATCCCCTTCCAGCTGTAGAGGGATGCTATGTGGTTCAGCACTTGTCCAGTGAAGAAACGCACCTTCTGGGTTTTTGTGATATTTTTATTGTGAACCACCTGAAGACAATAGAACAAATGGCTTTCAGGGAAGCTGATTTTTAAAACATGTTGGATTTCATCATCATAAAAATAATACAGACTTGTGGCAGAACACTTAGCCAGAAAAAGAAGAAATGTAAAGAAGACAAAATTCATCAATATTGTCACCTTCCTAGGATACCAACAGTTTACATTTTGGTATATTTCCTTTCAGCCTCTGCCCCTCCCCACAACACACGCAAAATATATACATGTGTACATATTAAGTGTATTGGGATTTTACTGGGGTTTGGGTTTTTTTAACTTCTTTGAAATTATATATAGCTTTGTACCTGCTTTATTTATGTAGCATGAACTGTCTCCACATCATTAAAAATTCCTTTAGAACATTGTTTTGGAGGACTGATCATCATTCTATCCTAGAAGTGATGGTAACCCATGTACCCATTCCCCAGGTGGGTACAATCAGGCTGTTTCCATGAGCAGCAGCCTGCACTCGTCCCTGCCTACGCACTTGGAATGGTGCACAAGTTCTCAGCTCCTCCCAACCTACCCCCAGCCCGGATCTCTGAGGGCTTATGAGTTATTTCAAATCCATTCCCTGGGTGATCCTGAGGCGACTCCCCAAACCCCGCCTCCAGGTTGATACACATTTTCAAGACCTCTGACACACACACTGCCAGACCTGCTGTCTTCCAGAGGGGCCGTCACACTTCCTCGAGGGAAGCACGTGATTCTTTGCTGGCGCTGAGTATCAGGTCTGAAAAGTCAAGGCCAACTTGGTAGGTGAAAAAACCTGCCATCTCATGACTTGCTCTGCTTGAATCCAGGAAATGTTTCAACCTCAGTACTACTGACACGTGGGGACAAATAACTTGTGAGAGGCTGCCTTCTGCACTACAGGACGCCGAGCAGCCTACAGTGGTTGCTCGACCTTGGTCTCTGCTCACCAGATGCCAGTCACATTTCTCCGGTTATGACAACCAAAACTTGCCAGACGGCCCCTGGGGGACAGAACTGTGCCCAAGTTGAGAAGCACTAAATGCTATGGGCTCACGAGCCCTTTTCATATGGGTTGCCAGCTCACAGCCTTTGGACAACTTTTTTTTATTTGCAGAGGGTCACAGAGTTGTTCTCATGGATCATGGAAGGGGCTTCTGTGTCAAAGACAGCGATCCTTTCAACAAGTTTTCAGATTTCTGCAAGATGCTTATATAAGGCAGAATATGGAAGATGACACAAAATAACATTCTGTGTTATTATATAACACAACACAGCATGCTAGGTGTGTACATGAAGAAGGGCTGTCATTTACAGCTCGCAGTTACCCCAGGGGCTTCCTGTGGAATGGGGTAGGGGTGGGGGCAGCGGGTAGCAGTTTTTCTCCTCTTGTAAGAAATGGCAGCTGTCACCTTCAGAATCGCTCATCACCACCCAGTTCTTCCTTAAGAAACAGTTTCCCATCCAACCCACACAACAACCCGCATCACCTATGAGGTCACAGCTCTGAAGTCCTGTCAAAAAACACTGGAACACATGACAGGAATACTGATCACCAAACACGTACCTTTGTTTTCAGTGTGGACAACAAAATATTGATGGTGGAGATCCTATCTTCCTTGATGCCAGAGCTAAAAATGCAAGGAATAAATTCTGAAAGTAAAAAGTTTCAAAGCATTAGATTCAAAAATACTTTGAATGGGAACAGACGAGAGAGCATTACTGCTTAAAAGTGTTCTTAAAATGGTACGGCAAACAAGGCCATTGACTTGCCCCACCACCTTTTTTTTCAGGTTTTGTCTTTTTTAATTACACAAGTTCACAGCAGGAAAAACTCTTTTTGTGACATAGGAAATGAATATCTAAAAGCAATACAATGAGTGAACCATTAAAGTTCAACAGTTCTTTGGTTCTATCTTCCCTTTCTTTTTACACAGACGTCAGTAAAGTTAATACTAACGGTTTGAAAGAGCATGTATGGTATGATTAGTTTTCCAAAGTTCCACTCTTCGCTTAGACCAGTTCAGAGATGCATTTAAAATGATAGCTGTCTTACTGACTGGCCGTCGAATTGGACTGCTTTATCTGCTTTCTCTCCCCAAGGACTCAGCCTTCCACAGCTTGATGCTGTCATTACTAACATACTGGCGACACTGGTAAAATGCAACAAACCCATTACAATTTCTCTTGCTCTATATATTCTTCATGAGCACATATAATTTCTTCAAAGGCAAATTCATTATTCTTAAAAAAAAAAAAATCAGAAAATACCAGATGGAAACTTAAAATCAACCATCACACCACTACCCAAGAGTTCCTATTGAGTAATGTCTGGGTTCCCAGTTGACTGCTAACCTTCTGGTATGTCCATATTCTGTTAAACTTCTAGTAAAATGGGATCATATTTTACCAGTTTTATAATGGAGTTACACCCAATCCCATACCCTTAAAAGATCTGGAATCAGTACATGTATTTCTATATCCCTTTTGATAGCTGCATTCCTCCTTATGACCAGTGCTCAATCTGCTCAGTCCCTTGCTGGTGGGTAGTAAGGAGTCCGATTTTCAGCTAATAGAAAAAGATGTCCCCTAACAAAACCTCTACTCAACTCCTTAATTATTCCCTTAGGATAAACGGCTGGACGTGGAATGGCTGGCCCAGCCCAGCTGCCCTGCTGAAACTTCAAAAGAAGTGCATCCTTGCCCCTTTAGCAGTGTAGACAGATGACACCAAAATCAGTATCCTCCACTTAATAAAAGCCAGACACTGAGAAGACGCGGGGGAAGATTCTGAAGAAATGCCCAGCCCTGGAGGCACAGGGCATCCCATGCAGGCTGGCAACAAGCAGGACCAGGGCACGACACCACAGGAAGGAGGTGTGTCCTCCACAGGGCTGTGGTCCGGGTGGCCACCCGGCCCCGGGCTGACCACCTCCAGGGACCTGCACCCGCACCTGCTCGTGAGTGGTCTCAGCAGCCTGCCCTGGAGGGGACTCAGGTCTCCTGTGCTGGGGGAGGGGGGA
This sequence comes from Redunca redunca, assembly GCA_006410935.1. Taxonomy (NCBI): domain Eukaryota; kingdom Metazoa; phylum Chordata; class Mammalia; order Artiodactyla; family Bovidae; genus Redunca; species Redunca redunca. The sequence goes on from SJYQ01038505.1 coordinate 34,513, forward strand.
AATGGTTGTAGGCCCCATGTTCTCCTCCCACGAGTCTCAGGGCCCCAGCTGAGATGGCAGCCACTTCTCACCCACAGACAGGGCTTGACCCCGGGGGTTTCACTGGACGACGACCCTCTCCACACTGCCATCCACGGTCTTGAGAAAAAAGCTGGTGGCCCTAATGGATGAAACCATGCCAAGCCTTGCTCTAGGGAGACTGGCACTAGCCAGAATTCTCTGAAGCTCAATTTCTGATATCCTGCTCACACCAGGCATTAAAAAATTACAACTACTAAGAGAGGCTCAGTAGCCAGGGCTATGAATCTGCATCCTTTCTGGAGCTATAAAGCCTTCCTTGTTTGCGTGCTGGAGTCCATGGGGTTGCAAACAGTCGGACACAACTGAGAGACTGAACTGAACTGAAGTTTGCGTTTCTCCTCCGTTAGGCTCACTCAGCACCTAGCTAGCGCAACAGGGACCGCTCTCTCTGCACTGACCAGTGGCTTTCAAGCCACGGTGACCAAAGTCTCTCTGCACATACCCCTCACTCCCATGTGCAAGGCAGCCACAGAGGCGGCTGACCTTTGTTAACCTGCTAAACGCTCAGAACAATCACGGGGAGGCTGGGCCCCAAGACAACAAGGCCCTCCTACCTTTCAACTCCAGCACTTGCATGATGGTGCTGTCATCGCCGGCAATCAGGAAGGAAAGGGCAAACCGAATGTAGGCCAGCCGGACGTCATGTACTCCCTGGGGGCGAAGGAGATCATGTCACACAGGTGTTCATATGCACGCACCCACACACACACACAATCACACCCTTGAGGAAGCATGAACACGAGGCTACCCCCAACAACGTCCCGCTCAACCCCGTATCACAGGGTCCTCCAGGCTGGTACTGTCAGAGGGTCGACGTCTAGAACCACTGGTCATCTCTTTATGGAGACCAAGGGTTTTTCTTTTGCTCTTTCCCTCTCAAGGTGCTCCTCTTCTTTCAAGCCCTCTCTAAATACCAAAGCATAGGTCTCCCCTTCCCCGCCTGTAGGACACACACATTTTTAGTTCAGGGACCACTCTGGTATACAGCAGAAGATGCTCGGCCTGTCTACACACCATCCACTCTCACACCATGAGATAATAGGTCTCTGTTTTCGAAAATCCAGAGATGATAGAAAGGCTGGTGCTGCTTTTGATGAGACACCCATGAGGTGATGTCTGGTTTTTATTAGATATTAGACATCACAGCAGACACACAGACGCAGCCACATTACACATGCAGCATGGCCTTCACAGGACTGCAGTCTGCACCGTCCCGCAGGGGTGTCAGCTGGACCCAGGGCAGCATCCTCAATGAGGGCCCAAAGGCCACAACCGACAGCCAGCTCCTCAGGAGCGGCCATGAGGGCCACTTCACCAGTCTCTCCTTTCAGTAGCTTTAAGGCAAACTTGTGTCTCACATTCCTGTTTACACCCAAAGAATCCAGGGCATACGGTCACACAGGGCACGTCAGCGGGCCCTGCACGAGCACACGGGCTCAGAGCCTCCACTGCTCAACCCGACAGCATTTGCCAAGTTCAATTATTATAAACTAACTTTAATTTAAAGGCAGGAGGTAAGTTAACATGATGGAGAACCACTGCCTTCGATGCCTGAAGAGACTGAGGAGTCTTCACCTTCCAGGGAGTCCCATTCACTTAGTGGGGCAGTAGAGATAGTGACGGGGGTGAGGAGGGAGAGGAGGGTGAGGAGAATGATGGGGGAGAGGGTGGTGG
>SJYQ01038550.1:0-11883 GCA_006410935.1 Redunca redunca
AAACATCACATTGGTTTATTGACATATTATTGCTAGGGGAAAAAAATCAATGAGTTCATACCACAATCTCACATTCCAAAATAGGTTTGAATGTGAGAGGATAATCCACAGTTTCACCTGGTCTGACATATAAAGTAGGAGGTCCATGAAACCATTCTCCTTCTATAGTAACTTGAAATTTCCATTCATTCTTTGTTTCATTATTCTAAAGCATGAAAATAAAGATAGAAATGTATCAGTGTAAAAAAATATTCCTTAAAAATTACCTTTGTCTACTCTATTATCACTCACTTATAGCCAAGTAATAGCCAGTCTCCTGGACTTCAAGGAGATCAAACCAGTCAATCTAAAAGAAATCAACTCTGAATATTCATTGAAGGACTGATGGCTGAAGCTGAAGCTCCAATACTTTGGCCACCTGATGAGAAGAGCCAACTTATTAGAAAAGGCCCTGATGCTGGAAAAGATTGAAGGCAGGAGGAAAAGGCGACAACAGAGGATGAGATGGATAGCATCACCGACTCAATGGACATGAATTTGAACAAGCTCCAGGAGATGGTGAAGGACAGGGAAGCCTGGTGTGCTGCAGTCTGTGGTATCACAAAGAGTCAGACAGGACTGAGCAACTGAACAGCAACAACAATAGCCAATCACTGGTCTTAGTGCCTATGAGCCCGTCTTAATCATATGTTAAGGTCACAGCTGAATTTGGGGCAGAGTGATCTGAGAGACCATGAGTCTGCTTAGTCTCATGATAGGTTAAGGATACAAATGGCCACACATAATGCAATTAGGAATCAGTACTAGTTTAGATGAGAGGTTTGAAGAAAACTTTGAGACAGTGGCAGTGGGAATAAAGAAAGTACCAAAAAAAGAAAAAGAAAGTTTGTACTTACAATTGGAATATTCTGGGTAAGGGGTTCAAATGCTGGTGTTTCAAAATCAAATCTGGCCTCTGGACGTTCTTCATTCACCACACCTTCAATGCAATAGAGACGCACATCGTACCTTGATGTCAACAAAATTTTGCAAGGGTAGCGTCCAGGACTGAGAGGAACAAATCGCAAAGGGACTGGAACAGATCCACCTGCAGCTATCAAAATAATTTTAAAATGGTTTAATCATTTTGATGGTATAAATCGTAAAATTGATTTTAGGATAAAGGAATATTTTATTTTATTGTATTTAATTGAATTATATAATCCAGATGAGACTAGGTTCTAACAAGGTAGCACACTACTTCTCAATCTCCTGGGTATTGCAAGCAAGTTTGTTTATTTATTTATTTTTATTAATGAGAGAATATATCCTGCATGGATCAGAGGAAAGTCTGCTCCATAAAGCTACTGAGGGACCCAGGTACACTGCTCCTCCTTTGTGTACAGGTCAGGGGAAGTGGAGCTGAAAGTTTGCTCAAAGGCTTTTTAGTGTTCAGCCCAAAGTTAACACACATTATAGTTAACTGCTCAGAACCAAACATATGATTCTATCTCAGTCAACAGGGGCTGAGACTTAAGAGATATATGGGATATTTGGCAAGCATTATTATCTGCTACATTTCTATGACACAGGAGTACTCTATCCCACAGCAATCAAAATCAGTTACAACTTGACCAGCAGAGAGAAATAATTTTTAATAACCAAAAGAAGCCAAAAGAGGCATAACCAATGAATACTTCTCACATTACCTTGTTATACCATGTACCAGAATAGCTAATATGATTTCTTATGGTGGGCATGCTATCAATGCTGGTTCTTTCCTTCCAAGCAACACTATTTCTCTGAAGGTTACCATTTTCTTATTCTCCGTGAAGTGAGAAAATAGTTATAAAAATCTCTCAACCCTAAAATAGGATGCACTATAAGAATATGATGCATTTCACTGCTAAAGTCAAATTATTTAAGTTATAGATAAGAAACAAGTGATAAAAGATGCTTAGAAGCCTAATTCTGTGAAGGAAATTCTCTGAAATCAAGAAAACAAATCAAACTTATTAACCAGTTGACTGGACATGTATTATATTAATTGGCTATAAAGTTAATTCACTCACATTTAGCACCTCAAATGTTAAAAATGGCAAACTTGTTTTCAAATACACTGAAGTCTATATGCCAAGAAAACCAGTTATTGCTATAAGAACATTAGTTGCTTTAATTTTAAAACATATTGAGGATGTGTATGCATGTGTTATACATATAAAATATATTCATCATATTGCAGTAGGAAATGGCAACCCCCCTGGACAGAGGAGCCTGGTAGGCTACAGTTCGTGGGGTCACAAAGAGTTGAACACAACTGAATGACTGAGCATGAGCATTCATCACACATTATATAGAATACATTGTGTGTTATATATTGTATATTATTTGTTATATATAGCAACATACAATATACACCTGGTGGCTCAGACAGTCAAGAATCTGCCTGCAATGCAGGAGACCCAGGTTCAATCCCTGGGTTGGGAAGATTCCCAGGAGAAAGGAATGGCTACCCACTCCAGTATTCTTGACTAGAGAATTCCATGGATAGAGTAGACTGGTGGTATATATTATGTTATGTATAAATGTCATAGTTTTATGCTGTATATTAAGAAACACTGATAGTGGATTACTCTTGAAATATATATATCTAAGCAAAGTTTAAGAGACTCAGCAAGTCTAAGGAGGATACAAAGGCTGTCAGAATGTTGTTATTTTTATTCCATCCTATTCAAAGAGTCAGACACAACTGAGTGACTGAACCGAACTGAACTGATTCAAGTACAAACATAGTTTTAGAATAATTTTTTTTTCTTGTCAAAAGGACTCCAGGCACATCTTATCATCTGTTGTTCATTGATTACTTTCATTCTGAGAGAAGTATTTGAATTGTGGCAACATCATTAGAANATTATTTGATTAAAATTTGTTGCTTTATTATCAGAAAGGAAGAAACCACACTTTTATCTTACATGAACAGATTGAAACGAAAATATTTAGCTTAGCTAATTTAAATAAAATTAAACTGCTTAGAATATGAAATTTAATCAGCAGTCATTATCATTTTCATCAAAGATAAAGAATAACTAGCCATTTCATGGTAAACGACAATTGAAATGCACAAGTTCAAGTATAAAGCTGCTATCAAAAGCTTTATACTATAAACTATTTCCTTTTCCCTAAAAATATGCATTTTCTATTGATACTGAGTCTGAAAGTAAAAGTCAAGGACATCCTTAAGTATGCATTTCCCAACTCATGAAATGTTCATAAGCAAAGACCCTAAGGAATATGCCATGCAACCCCCTCTCCCTTACAAGTCCAAAAAGAAATTCATAATAGAATTTATGGAAATGATGGTTTTAATGTTGAAGATATATTGATAAAATAATATTTCTTTTCCTTAAACATCTGAAATAATTTAATTCATACTAGAAAAAGAGTAGGAATATTATCATATATTATCAAAAAGAAGCTACTTGTTGATTAAGGTATTCATCAGGTGGTATCCACATCTCCTTAGATGTGAAATAGCAGAGGTAGAGACTTCTCATATTTAGAAATTTGGAAATTTTACTGGCTACACTGTGCCATCTCAACATCATTCTGTTTTAGGGACATGTTTTCTGAAAGTCCTTTCCAATTCTTCTCTGTAGCAGATGTTATCCGTGTCCTGCCATGTCTCCTTGGCATTTAAATTGTTGCTGCAGGCCAATGGTTTTATGGAAAACAGATCTTTCTCCCTGAGGGCTTTCGCTAGTCATAGGAAGGTGCTTAATCCTTGCATCCATCAGGCCAGAAGTGACTGTTAAAGACTGCAGTTGTGGTCCTCAACAAATAATGTATCAAACTCGTGGCAAAATAACCCAGCTTCTTTATCCTTTGGTTGGAATAACTGTGAGGTGAATTCTACACAAACTCAGACAGCCCCAGGACATCCAAACCCAAATTGCTCTTAGTGGCAACTGCTCATGAACATTCCCTGAACTGGCTCCTTCTCTTTGCTGTCTCACTTTCTCACACTCCTACCTATGGTTCCTGAGATCACTTCTCAAACTACTGCTCTCAAGACCTGGTCTTGGTGTCTGCTATTAGGGATCTCCAACCTAACACATACCCTTAGACCAAGGAAAGAGAGCTTGCTGTCAATGGCCTCATGCTTTCTAGGGCCTTACACTGAATATCCTCTGGCACTGTCTCTCTGGATGTGCATGGAAAACATGGGCCCGCTGGGACAGGCCCACATGCAGCCCAGACCCATTCATGTTCTGGGTTTCAGGCATGTCACAATTCACAATTCAAAGTGCTTTGATCCCATTTCCAGTGCCTGCACAGGACTCCTCTCTATATTGATCCTCCTGTTGGAAGACTCCTAGAATTAAAGAATAACTAAGAGGCGGCCACTAAGGGGAAGATATTGATCAAGATTAATTATGTGGGTTAAAGTACCCACAAATTTGTACACAAGGCCTCTTACGATACATGTTAGAGTTGAAGAAAGAGAATGGGGTCGGCACATGCCCAGGGCCCAGCTATCCTGTGTTGTCATGTCTAGCTCAAAACTCTAAGGAGATCAAGAATTATAAAGTCAAACTTGGTCTTTTAGTTTGGTAAAAAGCTTAATTTCTCAAGGTGGAATAATAGATTATATTCTACTTAAAACGTTGTTAGCCTGATTTAACAATTTAAAAATTTTGGTATCTGGTACATGGGATCCCATTTGAACTTTTGACCTGGGCATACAAATGTCAGGGACAATCTAGACCTGTCCCTTATCCTTAGTCTACTAGAGATGTAGCTCACTTGGGGCCTTTTCTTTACAGGTGATCCCAGTAACTACGGGAGTTGCCAGGGTTCTGTAATTAAAGATAACCAAATGTATCTAAATTTATTAGATTATAGTTTCTGAAGAAAATAAAGGAACATAAAGAGTGAATCTCTCTAACGAAAAAATATCTAATTTTATATAACTTGAGTTACTGAGGAAGTCATTGTAATCTACAGTTTTTAAAATAACCCATAAAAATGGGCATCTAGCACATATGATCTAGCAATCCCACTCGTGGGCATGTATCTGGAGAAAACTCTAATTTGAAAAGATACATGCACCCCAGTGTTCATAGCCATGCTACTTACAATAGCCAAGATAGGGAAGCAACCTAAGTGCCCATCAACAGTTGAATGGATAAAGATGATGTGGTGTGTACACACACACACACACACACACACACACACAATGGAATATTATTTAGTCATAAAAAATAATGAAATGATGCCATTTGCAGCAATATGGATGGATCTAGAGATTATCATACCAAGTGAAGTAAGTCAGACAGAGAAATACAAATATCATGCGATACTACTTATATATATATAGTTTTTTTTTTGAAGTCAAGTTCTTAATCTAATTTAAATTAAGGAGTGAGATTTGATTAGTAGCTTTCAAACGTTTCATTTCTTGGCTTGGGGATGGGTGGGATGGAGGGGAGTGTGTATGAATATTACCTAAAACAGAATCTCAATATATAAGACAAATTAATTTAGAGTCAATCTGGTTGAAATAAGATGCTAGAAGCTCCCATTCACTTCCGCAAACTCCAAATAGACAAAACAAAGCACTTTAGAAGAATGTTAAGGCTCTAAGAATATAATTTGATTAGCTGATCTCTTGGGTTTCTTTCTGCTTTAACATTCCATGATTATTTGAAAGTACATCAGAAAAGTGGAAGAGACTAAAAATATAATAAATTGGTCATTATTTTCCACAACTAATTATATAGGTATATTATTAGCAAACAATAGTCAGAAATTCTTAATTCAGAAAATGAGGTATCAAGAGACTGAATAAATTTATGATAAGAATTCATTAGTAATATGAACTTATAATAAACAGATATTTATTTGTTGCAAATTAATATATGAGTAATTATGTGTGCTTAGTCACTCAGTCGTTTCAAACTCTTTGCGACCCCATGGACTGTAGGCAGTCAGGCTCCTCTGTTCATGGGGATTCTCCAGGCAAGAATACTGGAGTGGGTTGCCATGCCTTCCTCCAGGGGATCTTCCCAACTCAGGGATTGAACCCAGGCCTCACACCTTGCAGGAGGATTCTTGGGCAAAAAAACTCAAAATGATAAAGACCCACATTCAGTTGAGTTTAGTTCAGTCACAGAGTCATGTTCGACTCTTTGCGAACCCATGGACTGCAGGACACAATGCTTCCCTGTCCATCACCAGCTCTCGGAGTTTACTCAAACTCAGTCCATTGAGTCGGTGATGCCATCCAACCATCTCATCCTCTGTCATCCCCTTCTCCTCTCAAATGAGTCAGTTCATTGCATCAGGTGGCCAAAGTATTGGGGTTTCAGCTTCAGCATCAGTCCTTCCAATGAACATTCAGGACTGATTTCCTTTAGGATGGACTGGTTGAATCTCCTTGCAGTCCAAGGGATTCTTAAGAGTTTTCTCCAACAGCACAGTTCAAAAGTATCAATTCTTCGGTGCTCAGCTTTCTTTGTAGTCCAACTCTCACATCCATACCTGATTACTGGAAAAACCATAGCCTTGACTACACGGACCTTTGTTGACAAAGTAATGTCTCTGCTTTGTAATATGCTGTCTAGGTTGGTCATAACTTTTCTTCCAAGGAGTGTCTTTTTATTTCATGGCCGCAATCACCATCTGCAGCAATTTTGGAGCCTAAGAAAATAAAATTCGTCACTATTTCCATTTTTCCCCTACCTATTTGCCATGAAGTGATGGGACTGGATGCCATGATCTTAGCTTTCTGAATGTTGAGCTTTAAGCCAACTTTTTCACTTTCATCAAGAGGCTCTTTAGTTCTTCTTCACTTTCTGCCTTAAAGGTGGTGTCATCTGCATATCTGAGGTTACTGATATTTCTCCCAGCAATCTTGATTCCAGCTTGTGCTTCATCCAGCCCAGCGTTTCTCATGATGTGCTCTGCACAGAAGTTAAACAAGCAGGGTGACAATATACAGCCTTGACGTGCTCCTTTTCCTATTTGGAACCAGTCTGTTGTTCTAACTGTTGCTTCCTGACCTGCATATAGATTTCTCAGGAGGCAGGTTAGGTGGTCTGGTATTACCATCGCTTTCAGAATTTCCCACAGTTTATTGTGANACACTAGCTGTGTTGGTAGTGATGCTTCCTAAGGCCCGCTTGACTTCACATTCCAGGATGTCTGGCTCTAGGTGAGTGATCACACCATCATGATTATCTTGATCATGAAGATCTTTTTTGTACAGTTCTGTGTATTCTTGTCACCTCTTCTTAATATCTTCTGCTTTTTTTAGGTCCATACCATTTCTGTCCTTTATTGAGCCTATCTTTACATGAAATGTTCCCTTGGTATCTCTAATTTTCTTGAAGAGATCTCTAGTCTTTCCCATTCTATTGGTTTCCTCTATTTATTGGCACTGATCACTGAGGAAGGCTTTCTTATCTCTCCTTGGCTATTCTTTGGAACTCTGCATTCAAATGGGTATATCTTTCCTTTCGGCTTCTCTTGTTTTCACAGCTATTTGTAAAGCCTCCTCAGACAGCCATTTTGCTTTTTTGCATTTCTTTTCCACGGGGATGGTCTTGATCCCTGTCTCCTGTACAATGTCACGAACCTCCATCCATAGTTCATCAGGATCCAGTCCCTTAAATCTATTTCTCACTTCCACTGTATAGTCATAAGGGATTTGATTTAGGTCATACCTGAATGGTCTAGTGGTTTTCCCTACTTTCTAGTGGTTTTCCCTACTTTCTTCAATTTAAGTCTGAATTTGGCAATAAGGAGTTCATGATCTGAGCCACAGTCAGCTCCTGGTCTTGTTTTTGCTGACTGTATAGGGCCTCTCCATCTTTGGCTGTAAAGAATATAATCAATCTGATTTCAGTGTTGGCCATCTGGTGATGTCCATGTGTAGAGTCTTCTCTTGTGTTGTTAGAAGAGGGTGTTTGCTATGACCAGTGCATTCTCTTAGCAAAACTCTATTAGCCTTTGTCCTGCTTCATTCTGTATTCCAAGGCCAAATTTGCCTGTTACTCCAGGTGTTTCTTGACTTCCTACTTTTGCATTCCAGTCCCCTATAATGAAATGGACATTTCTGGAGGGTATTAGTTCTAGAAGGTCTTGTAGGTCTTCATAGATCCGTTCAACTTCAGCTTCTTCAGCATTACTGGTCGGGGCATAGACTTGGATTACTGTGATAGTGAATGGTTTGCCTTGGAAATGAACAAGCAACGGTGAATGGTGGGTATTGGAAAATGATACAGACCCACACCTATTACTGACAAATTCAATGTTTGAAATATTGGTCAAAATGGATTTTATAACTTCAAGAGACTAGCTGAATTGCTTTTGCTTACAAGGAAGATCTGAAATAATATAATATTTAAGTGTGAAAGGAAAGAGATAGGAAGAAAGCAGGAAAGGGGAAAGGGAAAAAAGAAAGGACGGTGGATAGGAAGTTGGAATTAAGGAAGGAAAATTTGGGGGGATGCTAAGAGAGTGACATGTGATCTTCCTTCCTAGCCAACTCCAAATGGCTGAGAGGATCGCACTTGCCTCCCCATGAAGTTTCTAAGTATCTGTTAGCAGAAAAGACTGGTATGGATTTCTCTGTCAGATTTTACTGAAAGGCAGTATGTACACATTTTCCCAGGTGCCCTAAAGCACAGGTATAAAACCAGAGAGGATATCAAACTGCTATAATAAGTAAATGGCAAGAACTGCCATTATTTCCAGCATAGTCAAGGTATTAATAGGTTTAATAGGAAGAGGAATACATAATCTTATTGTGTTGGTCAAGTCGAGAAAAGTCTTACTAATGTCTGTTGGCTTGATCTATCAATTATTGACAGATGTACAATAAAATCTACTCTAAATGTGGATTTGTTTATTTTTTGCTCCATATTTGCTAATTTTTGCTTTGTAAAATTTCAGATTATGTGATTAGGTGGAAATAATTTCAATTTATTTTTTCTACATGGGAGTATTCCCTTTTAAATTAATGATTTGTCTTAAAGTCAACTTATTCCTTTTTTTATTTTTGGCTGCACCATGTGGCTTGTGGGCTCTTAGTTCCCTACCAAAGATGGAACGTTTATCTCCAGAGGGAAAGCCCTGAGTCCTAACCACTGGACCGCCACAGAATTCCTTAAAGTCTACCTATTTTATATTTATGCCAGCTACTTTTTGATTAGTAAATACCTGGCATAAATTTTTAGATATTTTACAAGGCAATTTTGTAAACAGCATAAAGCTGTATTTTGTTTTCCACTGTGAAAATATCAACTTTTACATTTATCATGATTAATGACATATTTACTTTAATATCTTATTTTGTGATTATTTTATTAATCATTGCTCTTTGATTCCAAGTTTTTCTTCTGAATTCAATTTCCTTTATTCATAAGTAGATCCTCCTTTGTTCTTTTAGCAACTATCTGTGAGTTTTAAATTGTCCCAGTTTTACTGTTGAATTGAAAATATTTTTCATTCTTACTCTTGAGTGATATTTTACTGGGATTTAAAATCCTAGGCTGACAGTTAATTTGCTTCAGTACTGCAATACTATTGTCTTCTGGCTTCTCTTGTTTCTGTTGGTAATTCTGCCTTCTGTATAATTTTTGTTCCTTTGAAAATAATGTCTTTTCTCTTCACTTTTCAGAATTTCTCTTGTCTTTGCCATTCTACTGTTTCACAACAACCTATTTAAGTGTGAATTTAGGTGTCACTCTTTTACCTTCTAGCATTTAAAAAACAAGTGTGTTTTTTCTTCTTTCATTTGCTTCTATAAATAGGAGAAGGTTATCTTTCCTAAGAAGTCACTCTTACAGGGTCTCACTCCCCTTTCATTTTATAGCAGTCTCTTAGATCTAAATGTGGAGGTAGCTCAATCCATACCCTTGGGACAATTTTCTGTATTAAACAAGCATCAGTGTGTTAGATGTAGGGGGGAACATTTTGTTATATCCACTGGCAATTTTCAAATCACTTAGGAGAAAATTTACATCTTAGAAAAGTTTACAAATGTTCCTATTATTGAATAAACTCTAATCCCACCAACAACATGCACCAAAAATCACTTGGACTTTCCCATCTCTGTCACCACCACCATATCTACATGCTAAAGTCTATACATGCTTACGATAGAATGATGTTCTACATTTTCCTCTACAGTTATAGTCATTTTAAGTTCAGAGGGTTTGTTTTCTTAAGACAGGTGCAAACAAAGAAGTGTTAATAGAGGATCACCCTAGAAAGCATTTCACATGTATTCATTCATTAGAAAGATATTTTAAAACACCTACTATGTACCAGGAGGAATGCAATTAGGAGGCAGCTTCCTAGTTTTCTGGTAGGTTGCAGACAATAAACTTCTGAGGAAAAGGGAGATTATGAGACTAAAATGTTTCCTTTTTATACCTAATTCATGTTTTAATTGAGCATGAGCCTATGGAAGGTATTAAATGTGTTTTTCAATCAGGCCACATCAGTTCAGTAATTACTGGGAATTCCTCATATGATTTATGCAAATGGATGGCTCTTATCTTTCCTTTCCATTGATATTGAATTTCTGAATTTCTGGATGTCTTTATGGATCATTTAATGGAAAATTAGGAGAGAGCCTATCATGGAATTGTAGCTTGCCAGGAAGTCTTTTTCACATAAATTTTTCAGAAGACAAATTTCCAAAAGAAAAGAACTAAAATAAGATTTCACTTTCTAATTAACCCCTCCATGGGGAAAGAAGCAAGGGATTGCAGACAGCAAATTAACTGTGTGTTTTGCATTTTAAACTCTGAATACCCTAAAATGTCTTTAATTGTCTTGTACTAAAACAAAATGTTTTGAACAGAGTTGAGTTTTAAATTCTCACAGATTGATTTACTAAGTGTATAAATTAGTCTCAATGAACTTTTAGCAAGCCAATACAAAGTACGTTCTCTAGGACTTAGATCAGGGGAAAAGTTTTATACTATTTTTTATTAAATGCTTTCCTAAGTGTACTGCTGCACAGCATATAGCATATGTCCACTATTGAACAGCTAATAGGAAGAATATGAAATGGCTTAAAGTTCACATTTTTCATTACTTGCAGGCTTTATGTCCTCCAGAGCTATAAAACAGTAAAAGGCAAAATTGTAAGACATTTATCAAACTGAAAATATCTTATATTAAAACTATAAGAATAAAAAAGTACACACAGTTGTAGATATTATAATTATTTTGAACTGGTTATGCAAATTATTTAACTTAGACTATATTTTCTTGGATAATATAGGATACAATCACATCTCATTACTGCATGGTGTGTAGTAGAAAGAAAGCAGCTAGAGCTGGCAAAAATTCTAGTATTAGGACAGGACATATACTGATAATTGAACAAGCTGTGAAATCTGACTATCGAGGACAAGTATGGGAAGGCAGCCAGATAAGAAAGGTATTTTAGTCAAATAATAGTTATGACTGGGATTTTCAAAAGTGGGAAGTTAAATTATAATCAGGTAAGAGGTGCAGTGAACTTCCACATATTCAAGCTGGTTTTAGAAAAGGCAGAGGACCCAGAGATCAAACTGCCAACATCTGCTGGATCATCGAAAAAGCAAGAGAGTTCCAGAAAAACATCTATTTCTGCTTTATTGACTATGCCAAAGCCTTTGACTGTGTGGATCACAACAAACTGTGGAAAATTCTGAAAGACATGGGACTATCAGACCACCTGACCTGCCTCCTGACAAACCTGTATGCAGGTCAGGAAGCAATAGTTAGAACTGGACATGGAACAACATACTGGTTCCAAATAGGAAAAGGAGTACGTCAAGGCTGTATATTGTCACCCTGCTTATTTAACCTATATGCAGACTACATCATGAGAAACACTGGGCT
>SJYQ01038564.1:0-10639 GCA_006410935.1 Redunca redunca
CTCATCAGTTAAATGAGGGCTCCAGGAGTGCCAGTCTCACAGGCTGCTAAGAGGAATCAATTAACCAACAAAGTGTTCATCAGGTGCAGGTGCGTGGCCAGCCCTCAAGGAAAGTTACTGATCGTCCTCCTTGTCAACAGTCGCATCCGTCACATCTGTCCCTGACCAGACCCCTCCAAAGCTCTACTTCCGCTGGTTCATTCCTCTTAGTCCCTTAGCTAGTCTGGCACCTACCCCTCCCTCATGGTTGGCCACCACCCCAAGACCCTCCACGCTGCTCCCAGTCCCCTCTTTTGGGGAAGGCATCATCCACACCTTCTCACACCTCAATGTAAATAAGGCACGTTCTGAAAGAAACACCTCACCAGTACTCTCCAAAGTCTCAAGGTCATAAAAGACAAAGACCGAGGAACTGCAGCAACTGGAGGAGACAGGACAAACAAATGCGGTGTGGGGTCCTGGGATGGGTCCTGAACCAGGAAAAAGGCACGAGCGGGAAACCTGGCAAAATTCAGTGTGCAGGAAGAAGGAAGTCGGCAGGATTTCAAACCTTGCACGCTCCAGACACAGCACTGACCTGACGGCTCCTGGGAGATCACGTCTAAGCTCTCAGAACATCCTGCCTGAAAAGAGAACCTCCGTCACCCGGGTTGGGCCGTGTCAGGCAGCCCCACTAACTGTGTGATTTCTGTGTGGCCGTGGGTTACGCTGGATCACGGGTTCTGGACGGGATGGAGACCGAGGAACTGAGGTGAGCCACACCAACCTGCCACGGCTCTGGGACGCGTGCACTGTAACCCTGGACGCCAAGGCTGCGCTGAGCTCGCCTGGGCGTAGGTTCTGTGTGCGTGCTGCCACACAGGGGGAATAAATGCTGTCCACACGGCTCAGCCAGGAGGAACCACTGGAAGGCTGCGCCTGGTCTCTCCTGGACTCCGCCCTACATGCATTTTCCTTCGCTGATTTTAATCTCTATCCTTTTGCAGTAAAAAACCATGATCATAAATAAAACAGCTATCCTGAGTTCTGAGTCCCGCAAGCAAATCACTGAACCAGCAGGTGAACTTGGGGACCTTCCAACACCCTCAAGTAAGTTCTTTTGTTGTTGTTTTTGCAGTTTGTTTTTTAATTATGAAAGTATGATAACACATTTGCAGGAGCTGCGGAAGATACAGAACAAAGTTCCACATAGCTCCACTCAACTAAGTTCTGAAGATTAGTCAACAGTAGCTCCTTGTGGTACTTTCTTGTTTTCCATAATTACACTACAGTTATGTAAAATGTTAACATTAGAGGGAGCTGGGTGAAAGGCATACAGAACCTCTACTAGATTTTTGTAACCTTCTGAAAGTCTAAAGTCATTCTGAAACAAAAAGTTAAAAACAAAGAATACGGAGACATGAGATGGTAACTGTTGAAGCTGACTGTTAGGTACATCTGGAATCATTATACTGCTCTCTCCACTTGTGCACAGGTTTTTAATTTTTTGTAATAAAATTTTTTTAAACTAGAGGAGTCAATAGTTTGGTGCAACAAATTGAAAGAATCCCATCCAAAACATACAAAGCAGAGTCAACAGCAAAGTGGATAAAGAAACTGTCTAAACACGGAATTCACTCAACAGTAGAGAAGCGTGCATGCTGCCCGCCCCCATCCTCCACCCCGCGCCAGCAGCAGCTGCACCACAGTGGGCCCGGGTGAGCGCCCCCAGCCCAGCGCACGCTGCGCCGGGCACGTGTACACTGCCCTGCACACCTCACCCCACGCTGCAGTCCTGCCACGGCCAGCAGGCTGTGCAGCCCACAGGAGGGACACCCCCTGAGTGTCCACTGTGCATCTGAGTCCCACGAATCATCTCCTACACAAGAGTACTCCTTCAAGACCGGGAGAGGCAGCTGTTCTGAAAATACATCCAGACAAACACAGACAGATAAAATGAGACAGAGGAACATGTTCCCAACCAAAGAACAAGATAAATCCCTCAAAAAAGACCTTAATAAGATGGAGGTAAACAATCTACCTGATAAACAGTTCAGAGTAATACTCATTAAGGTGCTCACCAAGCTCAGGAGGAGAAAGGAGGAACTTAGTTAGAAGCTCAACAAAGATAAGTAAAACAAAGTACCAAAGAGAAGTTACAAATGAACTGAAAAGTACACTGGAGGGCTCGCAGCAGACTGGATGAAGTAGGAAAGGGACCAGGGAGCTGGGAGACAATGCAAAGGAAATCATCTGGAAAGAGCAGCAAAATGGAAACTAAATTTTAAAAGTGAAGAGGCCTTAAAGGACTTCAAGGAAAACTTCAAGTAGAATAACATTTCCATTAAAGAGGCCCCAGAAGAAGAGAAAGGGCCAGAAAAAATATGTGAAGAAGTAATGGTTCTTCAAATGGTTAGGTTCAACTTCCCTAACCTGAGGAAGGAAACAGACATCCAAGTCCAGGGAGCTCAGACATTTCCAAGGAAGAGAAACCCCATGAGAACCCACACCAAGACACTATACAATTGAAATGGTGAAAATTAAGGAGAAAGGAAGAATAAAAGCAGCAAGAGAAAAGCAACTTATTATAAGGCTTTAGCAGATTTTCCAGCAGAAAATTTATATGCCAGAATGGACTGGCTGAGAGAGAGGGGACAAAAAATCCAACCAAGAGTTCTCTGCCTGGTACGGTTATCATTCAGAATTGAAGGAGAGAGTAAAAGTTTTCCAGATAAGCAAAAGCTAAAGGAGTTTATGACCACTAAACCAGCCTTACAAGAAATCTTAAAATAACTTCTTTAGGCTGAAAAGGTACTGATTAATAAGAAAACATATGAAAGTAAAATTCTCATTGGAAAAGGTAAGCGCATACTAACAGCAGTGGGTAAATCATTGATAAAGCAACAAACTATCAGAAAGAGAAATAAGAAAATAATCCCATTTACAATTCCATCAAAAAGAATACAACATCTAGGGATAAATTTAACCGAGGAGGCAGAAGACCTGCACACTGGAAACTAAAGTGCTGATGACACTGAAGAAACAGAAATGGAAAGTATTCCCTGCTCATGGTCTGGAGTCACTACTGTTTCCATGCACGCAAACTGTTTACATGTCCGTGCTGCCCAAAGCCATCTGCAGAGGCAAGCAATCTCTGTGAAAATTCCAATGGAGCTACAGTAATCAAAACAGCATGGTTCTGGTACAAAAACATACACACAGATTAATGGACCAGAACTGAGAGCCAGAGATAAATGCACACATATATGGATAATTCATTTACAGCAAAGGAGCCTAGAACACACAGTGAGGTAAAGACAACGAATTAAAGAATTGAATGTGAGACCTGAGACCATAAAAATCCTACAAAACATAGGTGGTAAGCTTCTTAACACTGGTCTTAGTGATGTTTTTGCAGAACTGACTCCAAAGGCAAGGGAAACAAAAGCAAAAATAAACAAATGGGACTACATCAAACTAAACAGCTTCTGCACAGCGAAGGAAACTGTCCACAAACTGAAAAGGCCACCTAACTGAATGGGAGGAGATATCTGCAAATCATATTCATCAGAGTTATATTCAAAATAGTAATTAAAAAACCCATAAAGCTCAACAACAAAACAACCTGGGCAAAGGACTTGAATAGACAGCTTTTCCCAGAAGATGCACAGACAGCCAACAGGCACATGAAAAGGTGGTCAAAATTCACTAATTATTAGGGAAAGCCAAAGTGTTAGTCACTCAGGCAGGACCGACTTTTGCAACACCATGGACTGCAGCCCCCCGGGCTCCTATGTCCGTGGGATTTCCAAGGCAAGACTACTGGAGTGGGTTGCCATGTCCTTCTTCGGGGGAATCTTCCCCACCCAGGGGTCAAAGCCAGGTCTCTGGCATTACAGGCAGATTCTTTACCATCTAAGCCATCAGGGAAGCCCAAAACTGGCTGATCAGGAGTGGGATTATTACAGGGAAATGCAAATAAAAACCACGAGACTTCACCTCACATCTGTTAGAATGACTGTTATCAAAAAGACAAAAAGATAACTAGCAACAGAGAGGACGTGGGGAAGAGGGAACCTTCGAGCACTCTTGGTCGGATTGTAAACTGCTGCAGCCACTGTGGGAAACAGCAGGGAGGGTCCTCAAAAAATTAAGGCTGGAACTGTCACACGACCCACCTATTACCCTCTGGATCTTTACCTGAGGAACACAGAACCACTAACTTGAAAAGACACAGGCACCGCTAGGCTACTGCAGCGTTTACAGCTGGCATTTAGCTCAGCGCCCACCGGTGGCTGAACGAGTAACGCATGTGCAGAGCATCTACACACAGTAAAACACTCCTCAGTCAGAAAAAGGGAGATCCTGCCATCTGTGGCAGCATGGCTAGACACTGAGGGTATCACAGTAAGTGAAATAAGTCAGAAGGAAAAAAGACAAACACCATAGGGTTTCACCCTCACGTGGACTCTAAAACAAAACAAACCTATAGATTCAGAGAACCGATAAGCAGTTACCAGAAGGACAGGGGGCTGTAGGGCTGAACCACGGGGTAAAGCGGTTCAATCGTATGGTGACTAACGGTAATTGGACCTGGGGGTGGTCATTTTGTAGTATACATAGATGTCAAATTATAATGCCATATACCTGAAACTTACATAATAAAATACATACATTTTAAAAAACCAGAGCTTAATCTTAAGACAACCAACAACATGTGGAAACTATGGCAGAGAGAAACTGGGTATTAATTTCCCATAGTCTGTAGTATAAATCCCTGGTAGAGCCCAGGCTGGACCCCAGAACTGCCCTGCAAACAGCAGGGTCAAGGCCGCCTTCCCTGAAGCCTTGTGTGCGGCCACTGCCAGCAGCAACAGGAGACCCGGGGGCCAGGCCCCCAAGTCCCAGCAGCAGCTGGGAGGTGATGCCTCAGAGCTTGGATCCCGCTCCCCTCAGGACACAAGCTGGGCACTACCTCGGGGGCATGTGGAGAGCAGCGAGGCCCCTTCCTGAGCAAACACTGCACATCACAGATGGGAAAGCAGAGACCCACAAGGGGAGGGCGCCCTCTCAGAGCCCCCATATCTTAGAAGCCCTGCCATGACAGAAGCCCCGGGTCTCCTGACTTCTTTTCCAACTGTGCACACACCGGTTAAGACAAAGTCTTTACCATCAAAAGACCTGGTTCAACATCCAGCTCTGAAATCTACTTGCTGTGCAAACCTGGGCAAGTGACAGTACCTCTCCGAGCTCGTTTCCTCCCCTGCAAAATGGGGAGCTGCGTCGTACTTTGCAGGGGTGCTGTGCAATGGAAGTGAGGGAACCTATAAACAGCCCGCCGCACTCTCTGAGGCCCGGCTCCCCTCTGAGTCCTACTCAAAGCTGTGCCCAACGCACTGCAGATGCTCCACGAACATCCATGCAGGGAACAAAGGACAGGAGTGTGCAAATACTAATGCTAGGCATAAACAAAACAAGCCAAGCTTCAGAGCAGAGCCATGGCTGCTCACATGATACAGCAACTCTCTAACTGAAGAAACAGGGGAGGGAGCCTTCTAAGGTCCCGGGATACCAACGCCTTGAGCTCCTAAGGGGACAGAAGTCTTCAGGAGAGGCAGCAGAAAGGCCAAGATCCCTTTGGAAACAGCTCGGTACACAGCCTTTTTAGTCCCAGCAGCATCGGCTCTGAGATTAGAGGACTGGGTCTCCGGTCGGGGCATACAGGTAAGTATAAACAGGGTGGACACATGCGCGCGCGCACAGACACGCTGTAAGAAAGCTGCGGTCTTTCCTATCAAGGCAGAAGTCATAAAGGAAGAAGCCGTTCGTTCTTAGAAGAGCTGAACAGAAAGGTACAAGATGCCTAAAATGTTTGAATAAGATGCCTAAAATGGTGGCTAGTTTCCAGGCCTTTGTTCTTTTCACTTCCTGATTCTCCTTCCTCAGAAGAACCTTTTGGCAGGCTAATTTCTCAGGCTTTATCCTGGACAGACACAAAGAACTAAAAGGGTGAGGAAGACAGTTAACACAAATCCTCCAATCAGGAATTTACAAGCCCTCATGGAGACCAATTGTTAAAAACAAAAACACAATTAGGCAACGTCCAGGAGAGACTGTAATTCTGCGGTCCTCAACCTAGGAGGAGCCAGAGAAGGGAACCTGCGTCTCAGGGATAAAAATCTCGGGGGTTCCCCGCTCAGTGCGCTTGCTTCCCAGACTTCTGTCTGGAGCGCACCCTTCAACAGACGTCAAGACTGCCTTCCCGAGCCGTTTTCAATTGCCTGTCTTATTCCTGCGACACCGTTTGAGAGCATGTCCAACAACAGCAACCCTTGCCTTTTAAGAACACGCCCCGGTGGCGCAGTGGATAGCAGGCGACATAGTCTCGATGCCTGGTCTGGGGAGATGCCCCATGCCGAGGAGCAACTAAGCCCCTGCACCCNCTTTTTAGTCCCAGCAGCATCGGCTCTGAGATTAGAGGACTGGGTCTCCGGTCGGGGCATACAGGTAAGTATAAACAGGGTGGACACATGTGCGCGCGCACAGACACGCTGTAAGAAAGCTGCGGTCTTTCCTATCAAGGCAGAAGTCATAAAGGAAGAAGCCGTTTGTTCTTAGAAGAGCTGAACAGAAAGGTACAAGATGCCTAAAATGTTTGAATAAGATGCCTAAAATGGTGGCTAGTTTCCAGGCCTTTGTTCTTTTCACTTCCTGATTCTCCTTCCTCAGAAGAACCTTTTGGCAGGCTAATTTCTCAGGCTTTATCCTGGACAGACACAAAGAACTAAAAGGGTGAGGAAGACAGTTAACACAAATCCTCCAATCAGGAATTTACAAGCCCTCATGGAGACCAATTGTTAAAAACAAAAACACAATTAGGCAACGTCCAGGAGAGACTGTAATTCTGTGGTCCTCAACCTAGGAGGAGCCAGAGAAGGGAACCTGCGTCTCAGGGATAAAAATCTCGGGGGTTCCCCGCTCAGTGCGCTTGCTTCCCAGACTTCTGTCTGGAGCGCACCCTTCAACAGACGTCAAGACTGCCTTCCCGAGCCGTTTTCAATTGCCTGTCTTATTCCTGCGACACCGTTTAAGAGCATGTCCAACAACAGCAACCCTTGCCTTTTAAGAACACGCCCCGGTGGCGCAGTGGATAGCAGGCGACATAGTCTCGATGCCTGGTCTGGGGAGATGCCCCATGCCGAGGAGCAACTAAGCCCCTGCACCCCAAAGGCTGAAGCCCATGCGCCCAGAGCCCACGCGCGACAGCAAGAGAAGCCGCCATGGAGAGAAGCCTCGCACTGTGGCGAGAAGCAGCCCCTGCTGGAGGAAGCAGCCGCAACTGGAGGAAGTCCACAGGCAGCAAGGAAGAGCCAGTGCAGCCACAAACAAGTCATTGGTTTTCACATTCCACAAACAAATGGGATCCAATTAAATTGATATAAACAAAATTAAAAGACAATCTATGGAATGGGTGAACATATTTGCAAACAATGTGACTGACAAGGGCTTAATTTCCAAAATGTACAAACAGCTCATGCAGCTTAGTATCCAAAAAAGAAACAACCCAATCAAAAAGTGGGCAGAAGACCTAAATAGACATTTTTTTGAAAGATGATGTACAGATGGCTAACACGCTTAGAGAAATGCAAACCAAAACTACAGTGAGGTACCATCTCACACTGGTCAGAGTATCCATCATCAAAAATTCTGAAATAATAAATGCTGCAGAGGGTGGGGGCTTCCCTGGTTGCTCAACTGGTAAAGAATTTGCCTATAGTGTGGGAGACCTGGGTTTAATCCCAGGGTTGCAAAGATCCCCTGGAGAAGGAAATGGCAACCCACTCCTGTATTCTGCCCTGGAGAATTCATGGACTGTACAGTTTACGGAGTCAACTGTATAGAGTCTATGGGGAGGGTGTAGAGAAAAAGGGATCTTTCTACACTGTTGGTGGTAATGTAAACTGGTGCAGCCAGTATGCAGAACAGTACGGCGATTCCTTAAAAAACTAAAAATAGAATTACCATATGACTCAGCAATCCCCACTTTGGGGCATATATCCAGAGAAAACTATAATTTGAAAAGATACATGTAGTACCCCAATATCTATAGCAGCACTATTTACAATAACCAAGACACATAAGCAACCTAAACATCCTTTAATAAATGAATGGATGAAGAGGATGGATACATATATACAATGGAATATTACTCAACCATGAAAAAGAATGAAATCATGTCATTTGCAGCAACACGGATGGACCTAGAGATTATTGTGCTCAGTGAACCAGACAAAGACAAATATCATGACATCACTTATGTGGGGAGAAAAAACAATGTTACAAATGAACTTACTTGGAAAACAGACTCACAGACATAGAAGACAGACTTAGAGTTACCAGAAAGGAAAGAGGGAGAGGGATAAATTAAGGGTATGGGATTAACATTAACACATTATTATGAATGAAATATATAACCAGTAAGGGCTTGCTGTATAGCACAAAGGACTGTATTCAGTATCATTTAGTAACCAACAATGGAAAAGAATCTGAAAAAGAATATCTATATCTATCGATACAAAGATATACATATATATAAAACAGAATCACTTTGTTATAACCTGAAACACAACACTGAAAATCAACTATATTTCAATTAAAACATTACATCAAGGCGNATACATATATATAAAACAGAATCATTTTGTTATAACCTGAAACACAACACTGAAAATCAACTATATTTCAATTAAAACATTACATCAAGGCGGAAAAAAAGCAAGCAGAGAAGAATCAATAAACTTTACCAAATAAAAAAAAGAGGGTCCAAACTCCAGAGTCCTTTCAAGCATGGCTGTGCCCTTCGGGTAGAGAATCCTGGTGGATCCAGCCAACCTTTGTTTATTTACTCATCCACCAAGTACTTACTTATGTCAAGGAATGTTCAAACTACCGCACAGTTGCACTCATCTCACACGCTAGCAAAGTAATGCTCAAAATTCTCCAAGCAAGGCTTCAACAGCACGTGAACCATGAACTTCCAGATGTTCAAGCCAGTTTTAGAAAAGGCAGATGAACCAGAGATCAAATTGCCAACATCCACTGGATCATCAAAAAAGCAAGAGAGTTCCAGAAAAACATCTACTTCGGCTTTATTGACTAGGCCAAAGGCTTACTGTGTGGATCACAACAGACTATGGAAAATTCTTAGAGATGGGAATACCAGACCACCTGACCTGCCTCCTGAGAAATCTGTATACAGGTCAAGAAGCAACAGTTAGAACCGGACATGTATAACAGACTACTTTCAAGTCGGGAAAGGAGCACGTCAAGGCTGTATATTGTCACTGTTTATTTAACTTATATGCAGAGTATATCATGCGAAATGGCGGACTGGATGAAGCACAAGCTGGAATCAAGATTGCCAGGAGAAATATCAATAACCTCAGGTATGCAGAGGACACCACCCTTATGGCAGAAAGTGAAGAGGAACTAAACAGCCTCTTGATGAAAGTGAAAGAGGGGAGGGAAAAAGTAGGCTAAAAACTCAACATTCAGAAAACTAAGATGATGGCATCCGGTCCCATCACTTCATGGCAAATAGATGGGGAAACAATCAAAACAGTGACAGACTTTATTTGGGGGGGCTCCAAAATCATTGCAGATGGTGACTGCAGCCATAAAATCAAAAGATCCTTGCTCCTTGGAAGAAAAGCTATGTCCAATCTAGACATGTTAAAAAGCAGAGACATTACTTTGCCAACAAAAGCCCATCTAGTCCAAGATATCGGTTTTCCAGTAGTCATGAATGAATGTGAAGACTCCTGAGAGTCCCTTGGACTACAAGGAGATCCAACCAGTCCATCCTCAAGGAAATCAGTACTTAATATTCATTGGAAGGACTGATGCTGAAGCTGAAGCTCCAATATTTTGGCCACCTGATGTGAAGAACTGACTCATTGGAAAAGACCTAGATGCCAGGAAACACTGAAGACAGGAGGAGAAGGGGACAACAGAGGTGAGATGCTTGGATGGCATCACCGACTCGATGGACGTGAGTCTGAGCAAGCTCTGGGAGTTGGTGATGGACAGGGAAGCCTGGTGTGCTGCAGTCCATGGGGTCACAGAGTCGGACACGACTGAGCGACTGAACTGAACTACTTGCCGAACTGGGGCTGGGACTGCATTCAGGACCAAGATCAGAGCAGACACGGTCCTTGCTTTCAATGATACCTCAGACAAAAAGCAGTAATTGAAGAAAAAACAGCCACCACTCACACCAAGGGTGTGGTGTCTGTTTCCCCCTCCACTTGTGACACCAAACATGAGGTTTCCCATCCCAGCAACAACCAGTTCTCTGATTCCCCAACACTGGACGTCCAAACATTTCCATTCGAATTGCCTCTGGGACTTAGTGCAGACCCTACGGGTATAGGGCTCAGTCCCACGAGACTGCCCCTGCTTCCGACAACAACTGCAAATGCCAGGGGGCACCAGGACTTCTGACCTACCAGCTACACATAAAGTCAGGGGTTCCCATGACCCCCTCCCAGGGGTTCAATAACCTGCCAGAATGCCTCACAGAATTCAGGAAACCACTTGAGTTGCATTTACGGGTTTATTATAAGGGACCCAGTTCAGGAACAGCCACTGTGGGGCGGGG
>SJYQ01038579.1:0-20991 GCA_006410935.1 Redunca redunca
CCAGCATCAGAGTCTTTTCCAATGAGTCAACTCTTCGCATGAGGTGGCCAAAGTACTGGAGCTTCAGCTTCAGCATCATTCCCTCCAATGAAATCCCAGGGAGGTATTACAAAACTACATTTGAAAAGTTGTACTTCCCACTCAGTCTTAAGATGATATAGCACCATCTATCTCCATCAATGGAATTATCAATTTCTTTTTCAATAAGAAAGCTAAGAATACCATTTTAAAAGTCC
Organism: Redunca redunca; assembly: GCA_006410935.1. Lineage (NCBI taxonomy): Eukaryota > Metazoa > Chordata > Mammalia > Artiodactyla > Bovidae > Redunca > Redunca redunca. The sequence continues at coordinate 237 of SJYQ01038579.1, forward strand.
ATTTTTTTAGCTTTGCGCAGTGGCAGTATCGTAGCCAATGAGGTTTATCCGAGGCACGATTATTGCTAATAAAAAAAAAAATAAAAAATAAAAGTCCATTTTAACCCAGTTTTTGTAAAGAGCTTTTAGCTTAATTCTATACTATTTTTACAAAATCCCCTTACTCATTTGTATTTGGCTTTTAAATACTTCTTTTAGATTACATTTTCCCTGAATATAATACATACCAAGTACTCTAAGTTATGACCAACCTAGACAGCATATTAAAAAGCAGAGACATTACTTTGCCAACAAAGTTCCGTCTAGTCAAGGCTATGGTTTTTCCAGTAGTCATGTATGGATGTGAGAGTTGGACAATAAAGAAAGCTGAGTGCTGAAGAATTGGTGCTTTTGAACTGTGGTGTTGGAGAAGACTCTTGAGAGTCCCTTGGACTGCAAGGAGGTCCAACCAGTCCATCCTAAAGGAGACCAGTCCTGGGTGTTCATTGGAAGGACTTGTCGATGCTGAAACTCCAGTACTTTGGCCACTTCATGCAAAGAGTTGACTCATTGGAAAAGACTCTGATGCTGGGAGGGATTGGGGGCAGGAGGAGAAGGGGATGACAGGAGAAGGATGAGATGGCTGGATGGCATCACCGACTCAGTGGACAAAAGTTTGAGTGAACTCTAGGAGTTAGTGACAGACAGGGAGGCCTGACATGCTGCGATTCATGGGGTCTCAAAGAGTCGGACAGGACTGAGCGACTGAACTGAACTGACTGACTGACTCTTTCTTTCTTAAATACAATGAAATTCAAAGGAAAAGGAAAAATGTGCCACTAATCTCCCAGCCCAGATAACCCCTATTAATATTTTGTTTCACCTGAGTGTAGATATTATTTTTTAATTTAAGCACATTGGAATGATCTGCATGTTAAGACATCATTATTCAAGATATCACCTATTTTCCTCCTTAACTTAGTCTCACAATTATTTGTCATTCTACATCCATAATTAAAAATTTACATCTCTATTGAGCTGTCTTCAATTTCAAAATATATATTGAATATATATTGAAATGGGTATATATATATAAACATATGTTTATGTTTATGATGCATTAAGCTCTGCATCATCAAAATTCAAATAGAAACAAGAGTTGCCATTTTTAGACTATCAGCAGGACAAGTACAAAAAAAAAATGTTTGCTACTTCACACTGTTGAGGAATGTGAAAAAACGATACTTTCTTTGGGTATGAGTTCAACTGTTACAATTTCCATAGAAGGCAAATTGGTAATCTCCATCAAAAATTTAACAGATTTTTCTTTTAGAAAATATTTCAACAGATATTGATATTTTAATTAATTGTATACTGTAAAGCGGGCTTTCTGGTGGCTCAGACTGTAAAGAATCCACTGGCATTGCAGGAGACCTAGGTTCGATCCCTGGGTTGGGAAGATCCTCTGAAGGAGGGCATGGCAACCCACTCCAGTACTCTTGACTGGAGAATCCCCATGGACAGAGGAGCCTGGCGGGCTACAGTCCCTGGGGTGGCACAGAGTCGGACACGACTGAGCGACTAAGCACAGCACAGCACGTACTGTAAAGCAAAACACAGATACATAAGATATATTTTTAAAAGTAAGTTTTTATTCAACCCAGATCCCTGTTTCTCCAGCCTCTCTGTCCAAACTCACCTGTTGCCAGTTTTGGAGAGGATGTTTAAAAAAAAGTGTCTGTCTACTTATGTATTCATCCACTCAGAAGTGTATGTGTGTTACACCTATGTATATGTATAAATATGTCCATATACACATTTGTACTTATCTTTATATATGTTTATTACTTCTCTTTTAATTTACACGAACAGAATACCACACACAGTATTTTCACAAATAGATCATAAAGCATCTTAGGAGAGTATAAAACCTATAAATAAATAAGTAGCAAAAGTAGAAGATGAAATTAAATGGAAACATCTTTGAACATTCTTTTGCATACTTAAAGTGTAGTCATATCTATATAGTATATCTATATTATAAAGTAGGTCTATAAAATAAAATTCTGGAAACAGAACTCAGAGACCAAAGAATATGAACTTTTAAATTTTTGATAGAGATTACCAGTTTGCCTTCTCTGGAAATTATAACAATTCAGCCTCATACCCATAGAATGTATCTGTTTTTCCACACTCCCGCAACAGTGTGAAGTAACAAATTTTTTTAACAAACTTTTTTTATATTTGGCCTTCTAATAGCCTAAAGATGACAACTGTTCTTTCTATTTGAATTTTGATGATGCAGAGCATGTTTTCCTATGTTTATAAGACAGCCATGTATCCTTATCTGATAATTTCTCCTTCCAGTCTACAGTCCACTTTCTTAATGTTTTACTGGGCTGTAGTTTGTGTATTTGTAAATGATTACATGAAAGAAAATTAGCCCTTTGATCATCATATTGGTTGCAAATAGTTTTAAAGTTTTTAATCAAAATTTATAATTGATAGGTTTAAAAATTTTTTCCAGTGTTTTCTTGTAGTACTATTATAATTTTGGTTTTTATTTTAAATCCTGAATCCACCCAAAAGTTATGTCTCTGTCCCCCATGAGTACGGGAGAAATCCAATTTCTTTCCCTACCAAATGGCTAGCTACTTATTCTAACACAAGAAGGATTAACCAAATGCATATTAATCAGTAATCTTCCTCTATTCTAGCACAATACAGGCCCTCATATATATTTGTTAAATGATATTCATTTACTCATTCATTTATTCTGCAAATATGCATTGAGTACCTACAATATGTGAACATTATGCTTGATCTTAAATACGACAGTAGTGACTCAAGAAGCTGTCCAGGAAGCTTGTAGTCTATTGGTGAAGACAGGCATTAAATAAGTAATCATATAGCAATTATTTTAGACAAGATAACCTAAGATTCCTCTTGCTGTGAACATCCAAACTTGCCAGAAGAAACATGGTACATTTTAAAATGCAGAGTTGAGCTCCATGGATTCTCAAAGATCACATGCTAAGAAGTAACTGAAAACGACAAAGGCTGCTCTGGAGAGATTTGTCCAACTAGTTTATAGGACCTGGATTCCAAAGAGAAAAAGAGGCAAGGCTTTGGGTAACTGTATTCAGTTAAGCTGCAGAGTGGAAATCCATGAAGTTTTCTTGGAAGAATTAAAGACAGCATTTGAGACTTAAGTTCTAGTACTATTTGTTCTACCAGTGACTGTCTGTGAGGTCACAGGCAAATTCCTTTACTCTTTTCAGCCTCTACTACTCTTGTGTAAAGTGAAAGAATTGAATTAGAATACTATAAACTGTGTTTCAAGGTAAGAGAAACCCAAGCAAAATGGTAGGCGCTAAGAGAGGGCATCAGAGGGCAGACAGACTGAAACCACAATCACAGAAAACTAGCCAATCTAATCACATGGACCACAGCCTTGTCTAACTCAATGAAACTAAGCCATGCCATGTAGGGCCACCCAAGACAGTTGGGTCATGGTGGAGAGGTCTGACAGAATATGGTCCACTGGAGAAGGGAATGGAAAACCACTTCAGTATTCTTGACTTGAGAACCCCATGAACAGTATGAAAAGGCAAAAAGACAGGACACTGAAAGATGAACTCCCAAGGTCAGTAGGTGCCCAAAATGCTACTGGAGATCAGTGGAAAAATAACTCCGGAAAGAATGAAGAGATGGAGCCAAAGCAAAAACAATACCCAGTTGTGGATGGGACTGGTGATAGAAGCAAGGTCCAATGCTGTAAAGAGCAATATTGCATAGGAACCTGGAATGTTAGGTCCATGAATCAAGGCAAATTGGAAGTGCTCAAACAGGAGATAGCAAGAGTGAACATTGACATTCTAGGAATCAGCGAACTAAAATGGACTGGAATGGGTGAATTTAACTCAGATGACCATTATATCTACTACTGCGGGCAGGAATCCCTCAGAAGAAATGGAGTAGCCATCATGGTCAACAAAAGAGTCCGAAATGCAGTACTTGGATGCAATCTCAGAAAAGACAGAATGATCTCTGTTTGTTTCCAAGGTAAACCATTCAATATCACAGTAATCCAAGTCTATGCCCCAACCAGTAATGCTGAAGAAGCTGAACAGTTCTATGAAGACCTCCAAGACCTTTTAGAACCAAAAAGAACCAAAAAATATGTTCTTTTCATTATAGGGGACTGGAATGCAAAGTAGGAAGTCAAGAAACACCTGGAGTAACAGGCAAATTTGGCCTTGGGGTACAGAATGAAGTAGGGCAAAGGCTAATAGAGTTTTGCCAAGAGAATGCACTGGTCATAGCTAACACCCTCTTCCAAAAACACAAGAGAAGACTCTACACATGGACATCACCAGATGGTCAACACCGAAATCAGACTGACTATATTCTTTGCAGCCAAAGATGGAGAAGCTCTATACAGTCAGCTAAAACAAGACCAGGAGCTGACTGTGGCTCAGATCATGAACTCCTTAGTGCCAAATTCAGACATAAATTGAAGAAAGTAGGGAAAACCGCTAGACCATTCAGGTATGACCTAAATCAAATCCCTTATGATAATACAGTGGAAGTGAGAAATAGATTTAAGGGACTAGATCTGATAGACAGAGTGTCTGATGAACTATGGACAGAGGTTCATGACATTGTATAGGAGACAGGGATCAAGGTCATTCCCAAGAAAAAGAAATGCAATAAAGCAAAATGGCTGTCTGAGGAGGCCTTACAAATAGCTGTGAAAAGAAGAGAAGCGAAAAGCAAAGGAGAGAAGGAAAGATATACCTATTTGAATGTGGAATTTCAAAGAATAGCAAGGAGAGATAAGAAAGCTTTCCTCAGCAATCAATGCAAAGAAATAAAGGAAAACAATAGAATGGGAAAGACTAGAGATCTCTTCAAGAAAATTTAAGATACCTAGGGAGAGTCAAACACGAATAAAGCGACTTAGCAGCAGCAGTAGCACCAGAAAACATTTCATGCAAAGATGGGCTCAATAAAGGACAGAAATGGTATGGACCTAATAGAAGCAAAAGATATTTATTAAGAAGATGTGGCAAGAATACACAGAAGAACTGGACAAAAAAGATCTTCACAGCCCAGATAATCATGATGGTGTGATCACTCACCGAGAGCCAGACATCCTGGAATGTTAAGTCAAGTGGGCATTAGGAAGAATCACTACAAACATAGCTAGTGGAGGTGATGGAATTCCAGTTGACCTATTTCAAATCCTAAAAGATGATGCTGTGAAAGTGCTGCACTCAATATGCCAGCAAGTTTAGAAAACTCAGCAGTGGCCACAGGACTGGAAAAGCTCAGTTTTCATTCCAATCCCCAAAAAAGGCAATGCCAAGGAATGCTCAAACTACCACACAATTGCACTCATCTTACACACTAGTAAAGCAATGCTCAAAATTCTCCAAGCCAGGCTTCAGCAATATGTGAACCGTGAACTTCCAGATGTTCAAGCTGGTTTTAGAAAAGGCAGAGAAACAAGAGATCAAATTGCCAACATCCAATGGATCATCGAAAAAGCAAGAGAGTTCCAGAAAAACATCTATTTCTACTTTATTGACTATGCCAAAGCCTTTGACTGTGTGGATCACAATAAACTGTGGAAAATTCTGAGAGAGATGGGAATATCAGACCACCTGACTGGCTCTTGAGAAACCTATATGCAGGTCAGGAAGCAACAGTTAGAGCTGGACATGGAACAACAGACTGGTTCCAAATAGGAAAAGGAGTACATCAAGGCTGTATATTGTCACCCTGCTTATTTAACTTATATGCAGAGTACATCATGAGAAACGCTGGGCTGGAAGAAGCACAAGCTGGAATCAAGATTGCTGGGAGAAATATCAATAACCTCAGATATGCAGATGACACCACCCTTGGGGCAGAAACTGATGATGAACTAAAAAGCCTCTTGATGAAAGTTAAAGAGGAGAATGAAAAAGTTGGCTTAAAGCTCAGCATTCAGAAAACTAAGATCATGTCATCCGGTCCCATCACTTCATGGCAAATAGATGGGGAAACAATGGAAACAGTGGCTGACTTTATTTTGGGGGGCTCCAAAATCACTGCAGGTGGTGATTGTAGCCATGAAATTAAAAGATGTTTACTCCTTGGAGGGAAAGTTATGACCAACCTAGACAGCATATTCAAAAGCAGAGACATTACTTTGTCAACAAAGGTCCATCTAGTCAAGTCTATGGTTTTTCCAGTAGTCATGTATGGATGTGAGAGTTGGACTATAGAGAAAGCTGAGCCAAAGAATTGATGGTTTTGAACTGTGGTGTTGGAGAAGACTCTTGAGAGTCCCTTGGACTGCAAGGAGATCCAACCAGTCCATCTTAAAAGAGATCAGTCGTGGGTGTTCATTGGAAGGACTGATGTTGAAGCTGAAACTCCAATACTTTGGCCACCTGGTACGAAGAGCTGACTCATTTGAAAAGACCCTGATGCTGGGAGAGATTGAGGGCAGGAGGAGAAGGGGACAACAGAGGATGCCGTGGTTGGATGGCATCATCGACTCAATGGACATGAGTTTGGGTAAACTCCAGGAGTTGGTGATGGACAGGGAGGCCTGGCCTGCTGCGGTTCATGGGGTCCCAAAGAGTCAGACAAGGAGTCCGAAAGGTCCGGAAGGTCTTTCAAGTCTAAGATGCAGTCAAGTCAGTCACTCCATCCAATCCACTAGCGGTTGTAAACAGGGAATCTGTATAATAGGAATTGTTGTTTAGTCTCTCTCGTCGCACTCTTGCGATCCCATGGACTGTAGCCCGACAGCCTTCTCTGTCCATGGGATTTTTCAGGCAAGAATACTGGAGTGGATTGCCAGTTTCCTCTCCATCATTTATCCAAGACAAATATTGTCATATCAAGTTCCCTTCTAATGTGGCAATTGTTACCTCCAGGGCACCCAAAACAAAACACCAGCCTATCAGCGCCCCAGCTGGCAGTGGGACCCTAGCAAATCTGGGTAGGCAAAAAGACTCCCCCCAAAACACAGGAACTACGGCCTTTCTTGGGAAACTCAAAGACCCCACGTGTGCGGACAGCGAGTAAACTGTCAGCAGTGAAAACTAGGACTCCGCCCCAAAGTATTACACTGGGGCCGTCAGCGCGCGCTCCCGGGAAAGGACGTGGCGCCCCCGCCGATCGCCGGGTTCGGGAGGTGCGAGCCGGATCCTCCGGCGGTCGGTGTCCGCGGTCCGCAGTCACAGTGTAGACTCGGTCCTGCACGGGAGAGGGGACCCCGTCCGCCCCCGCAGGACTCGTGGAGCCGCTGCCCGAAGAAACAGGGACGTCGGCACCGCGAGCCGCAGGCAGATCCCCGGACAGCCTGCGCTCGAGGGCCCCGGCGGCGGCGCGGTGGGGCGGGAAAGGGGAAGTTTCAAAGCGGAGCGGTGGGAGCCGGTGGCTGGCGTCCCGGCGGGATGAAGCTGCACTGCGAGGTGGAGGTGGTCAGCCGGCACTTGCCGGCCTTGGGGCTGAGGAACCGGGGCAAGGGCGTCCGGGCGGTGTTGAGCCTCTGTCAGCAGGCGCCCAGGACTCCGCCGGGTCCCCGAGCTGGAGGCGATCCGGGCGGCCGTCATCCCGCCTGCTTGTTCATTTCCACCCTGAAAGACAAGCGCGGGACCCGCTATGAGGTGCGTGGAGCCGGCGGGTCAGGGGTGGCAGCCAGGCGTTCTTGCCCTAAGCGCTCGACTGTTTGCCCAGCTGGACTCTGTCCTGGGGATTCCCGAGCGCCCGGCCCCTGAACCCCACCATCACCCGGACCCTGGCGTCTCCCTAACGGACCCGAAGGCGGAAAGATTTTAGGAGTCACTTCTTAATTTTCTCGCCCATTTCTGCGACTTTATTGACAGCCTTGCTGTTTAGTATTAGATAGCAACCCTGCCCCTTTAATGCCTTTGAAATTTCGGCCTGCGTGTAGCATCAGTCCAGTTAGGGAGAACCGTAAAATGACTACACTTCGGTTCAGTAGATTGTTTCTTCCCTAAATTTGTTTGCTTGTTTTTAAGGCTTTGTGGGATGCGTCTAAGGTCGTTAGGCCAGATTGTGCTGTGCTCAATCGCTCAGTCGTGTCCGACTCATTGCGACCCCAGGGACTGCAGCCCGCCAGGCTCCTCTGTCCATGGGATCTTCCAGGCAAGAATACTGGAGTGGGTTGCCATTTCCTACTCCAGGGGATCTTCCCGATTAGTACCGTAGTAAAGCAGTGATGCTTGGGTTGCATCTTGATAATTTTATTAAAATTCTTGGCTACTACATCTCTCGCTCTTTCCTGTTTAATTTCCTAAGTTTTGATTTGTTAGGTACGGGGCTTTTTTGTATCTACATAACAGTAGTAAACCCTCTAGAAGAAGTTGGAAATTGAATTTTTAAAGCACAAGTTTCATAAAATCCTTTTACCTTGATTCCCAAGCACGTTCTTTTGTGAAAATGACTGGAATACCCTTGTGCCTACTATAATAAAATTGAGGGGTGATTCATCACCCTCTGTTGCATCTAACTCTTGACTGGGTTTTATACAATTTCTGGGATTGTTTCCCTTATAGTGTTGTATCCTCAGTAAATACTCTTAGTTGAGGAAGAGTTATTGCTGTTTCATTCAGAGCCACGTAAACGTTATGTGTAATGTTTGTGTAAGTAGTTGAAAGTCTAAATAATTCCTCTCTTCCGGTGGAATCAACTTGTGTAATTTTTCAAATGGAAAGGACTTCTGTCACCAAATTTTAAAGATTAGAAAACTGTTAGGTGAGAGAAACAAACTCATAACCAGAATTGGGTCTCCCTTTTTTCCCTGTTGACCTCCCTAAAACCTATCTTTTCATGCCCACCGTAGGTACTGTCTGTTTTAAGAGTCTGTTATGATCTCGTCTTTAAAAATTGTGCTATGCTAAGGTCAGTAGCTGAAAATCCTAACAAAAATTTTATTGTAAACCACTAGTTGAAAACAGTGTGTGCAGGGTGCATTGCTGGATAGATACTATGGGAAATAAACCTGATTTAATCACTGTTTTTCCAAGACTAGAAACGGAAAAACAGAAACCACCACGTACAAAGGTGGGCTATAATTGCTGTAATAAAGGTAGAAGCAGAGTGGTATTATATAGTATAATATTAAAAATGAAATGAATTCTGATTCAAGTCTTTGAGAAAGTTTTGTGGAAGAGGTGGTGCCACAGGGCTTGGGACATAGTAGGTGTCAGTTCAGTTCAGTTCAATCACTCAGTCGTGTCCAACTCTTTGCAACCCCATGAATCGCAGCACGCCAGGCCTCCCTGTCCATCACCAACTCTCAGAGTTCACTCAGTGTCAAGTAAACATTTATTTGATAAGTTAAGGTGGTTTGGTTTTGTCCTTGAGGAGTAGGAATTAGTGCTGAGTGTGCAAGCACCTTGGGTCTCTCTCTTACAACCTTCTACTTTTCTGTCCCATGACACTGACATCCATCTGACTGATTTCCAAATCTGTATCTTTTGCTAGTCCTCTCCCTTAATTTCCACCTTGAGCCAGCTACCTACTGGAAATCTTTTGGTTGTGTCACAGTATTTCAGACTCAGAATACCTCCAGATTAATTTTCCTTGCCACCCCTAACCCAGCTTTTCTGATAGTGTTCTGCAACTCCTTTAAGTAGTAGTCTGTCCCTCACCAGGAACCTTAAAAGCTTTCCTTCCCCACATCCAATATATTATTGAATTCTTTCAATTCGGCTTCCTGGGTAACTTGCGTATTTTCATACCCCCTTCCATCCCAGGTGTAGCCTAAACCACCATTGTCCCTTGCCTGGCTGGTTTCTTAAAGGATCTCCTTACCTCTACCATTGTCTTTCCTCCATCCCATTCTCCCCTCTCCCAGAGTTCATTATTAAACTTTGTAGTTAAAGGGAATTTTTCTAAATGTAGATCTAGCGGTAATATCCACTGAATATTCATCTAATCTCTGTTGACCCCCCTACACTCACCTGCCTCTTTTCACTGGATCTTCCAGCATACTGAACGTCTTTCACCTCCTCAGTTGCCAAACTCTCTTACCTTCAAGGCTTTGCACAGTGTTCCATTTTATTTATATACTACCTCCCTCTCCTCCCCTCAGTATCTTCACTTGCCTAACATCTTAATCCTTCATTTCTTACTCATTTTGGTTCTGTTTCATAGCCCCAGACCAGGTAAGAGTCCTTTCCTATATAAGGTCTCATAGCAGCCTGTACTTGCTTGTCTTAATATTTGTTATGCTTATAATTACTTGTTTAATAAACTTTCTCTCATGAAATTGGCAACTTGATAAGTGTAATTACCATGCTGGTCTTATTTACTACTGTTGTCCCAAGCCCCCTGTCGTAGTGCCTGGTACATAGTGGCTTGTCAATAAATAGTTGTTAAAGTCTGCGGCAGAAGCAACATCAGTTATTAAAAATTATTGAGCAGCTATTATATGTTAGTCACTCTTCTGGCTCTGGGAAAATAATACTGAACAAAGGAGACAAGATTCCTGCTTTCATCAAGTTTATATCTTGTGGGCTGCTTTCATCAAGTTTATATCTTGTGGGAGGCATGCCTACCCCAGGCTAGTAGACTGAAGTTAAGAAAGCAGGTAACTACTATTGGCAACTCTTACTACACCCAGAGTTAGAATGGGAGAGAAGAAGCATTCTCCTCAAACAAAGGGGATTCTGTTCTTGAGGAAGGAGGAGTTACTTTACAGGTAGAACAATTGTATCTTACCCAAAGCTGGATAAGGAGTGTAAATACCCCCAAAACCAATCAAACAAAAACCTTTAAATCTTAAAACCACAAAGCACCCAGATATAAGGACTATAAGCCAAACTGAATCTTGGCAAAGTGGCATATTGCAGGTGTAAAAAATACTGAATAACAGTACCTGGTTTTGTCATTTTCTCCCCCGCCCCCCTCATTGGTTTTAAGCAGCTAAAGGAGAACATCGAGCAGTTCTTCACCAAATTTGTGGATGAGGGGAAAGCCACTGTTCGGTTAAAGGAGCCTCCCGTGGATATCTGTCTCAGTAAGGTATGGTATTAATGCGTAGGTTGGTTTACTGTAAAGAGAATAGAGGCTGTGTTAGGAGCCTGATCTCCCACAGAGCTTGCAGGCATGTTTGAAGAAGTGATGGCAGCTTCCCTGGCTTGCTTGTGTCGCCTTGAAAAGAGCAGAGTCAGTCTTAGAAAAGTTGCCCAGGATGAGAAGGAAAATGATTTTGCTTCTATGCCCAAGATGGAGCCTCAGGGTGTTCTTAGAACTCTATAAGTAGGTGGCACAGGTCTGCATCTTGCCAGCTGAATCACAGGTGACAAATCTAAATTTGGTGTTTAAAAAATGGATAAAATACAATTAGAAGCACTTTAGGGGATATTTTACTTACTATAATGATTTTTTAAAATACATAAACCATTAGGATAAAAAACTGTTTTCTTCTATGACTTATCTCGCTTTTTCCGTTTTTCCCTTCCCAGAGGGTAGGAGCTGTGGTTTGTTCAACCTTGCATTTGCCTTTATCCTTGACCCCAAGTCAAGTGCTTTGTAAACATTTAAAGTTTAATAACTGTTTAAGCTGTTTTATTGAAAATGGAGGTGCTTTGTCCTACCTCCTCCTGTTCTGGTTTTTCATTTTCTCTTGCTAATCAGCCTGTCCTGCCACTGACTCCTTCTACCTACAAACAAGCTGAGAGTCCTAACAATTAGAAAAGACAAATTTCTGGAAGGTTGAGGCTAAAGCTGTTGGTTCCACTTTCTCAGTATCTCTTTTGACCTCTACTTTCACTGGTTTGGGCTTTCCTGGTGGCTCAGAGGGTAAAGCGTCTGCCTGCAATGCAGGAGACCTGGGTTCGATCCCTGGGTCAAGAAGATCCCCTGGAGAAGGAAATGGCAACCCACTCCAGTACTCTTGCCTGGAAAATCCCATGGACTGAGAAGCCTGGTAGTCTACAGTCCATGGGATTGCAGAGTCGGACACAACTGAGTGACTTCACTTCACTTTCACTTTAGTGGTTTATTCATAAAACACTGTCACAGGTCAGTGATCTCTTCCTATCTGCTAATCACATTGCCACGATTACTCATCCTTTTTGAGCTCTGTAGAATTTGACACTGATGACCACTCCTTTCATAATAACTTTTCTTTCTTGCCACCTGTGATAGGGCACTGTGCTGGTTTATCTTCAGTTTTCTTAGTCGCTCCTTTGTTTCCTGTTTCTTGGCAACCTTTCTTCTGTCCTGGGAGTGAAGACTTTATTCCCATCCTCTGCCTGTTCTCTGCCATGCATGCTTTCTGTTGCCACAGTTCCCTTTAGTGCACGTAGCTCCCAAATGTGGAACTCCCAAGTAGGTCCCTCTGCTGGACCTACTTAACCCAGGTCACCAGACTTGCCTCACTCCACTTCACTGTGTATATTGCTGCGAGAATAACATGTAGCTCTTGTTACATAATTCTCAACTCACAATTCTTCAGTGATCTCCCACAGCTTGATCATTCTGTCCTCCTTACCCTGGCATCAAGGGTACTCATTTATACTCTATAGCCATACAACATTTCTACTCTTTTACTCCTCTGCAAAGCTCCCACATTCCAACCAAATAGTTTCCCAGACTTGCTGAAAGTTCACTAGTCCTTCATATATAAAGTTTTCGAAACTTCTAAAGTATCCAGCAAGTATTTTTATTGCTGACTTAATTCACATATCACTTTAATAGTGATTTCTCTGCCCAGCTGGAAGCGGTCTCTTGCTTTCGATGTGTTGTACAGCTTTTGGCAGTAAGTGCTAAGTTATACCTGCCTTTTTTGATTTTTAAAAGTTTCTTGATATATACATATATAATTTTTACTTATTTTATTTTTGGCTGTGTTGAGAGTTGCAGTGCATGGGCATCTCATTGTAGTGACTTCTCTTGTGGAGCCCAGACTCTAGGTGAGTGGGTTTTAGTAGTTGTGACATGTGGGCTCAGTAGTACCTCTTGGACTTAGCTGATCTGCGACATGTGGGATCTTCCTGGTCCAGGGATCGAACTCATGTCCCCAGCATTGGCAGGCAGATTCTTATCCACTGCACCACTTGGCCTTGCTTTTGACAGGGCTATTGCTTTTTGAAATTCCTAGTCTTTGTGAATAACCCCCCTGGGTATTTTGCACTGTACAACACTGCTTCAGCCTGTCTCTGAGGCACCAGAAATTTGAGTCATTTCATCTTTTCATTTTCTTTTGGTTACTAAGGTTAAAGTAACTTTAAAAAAAAATTTTATTGGATTATAATTCATGGGTCAGTTCTTCTTAAATCCAAGTCTTCAGTGGAATCTTCATGTTTTCCTGTTTTATTTTATGCTCATATGGTTCCCTCTGTGAACAGTTTTATTTAGTGTGTCAATATAATTTAAAAATTTTGTATATGTAATTAAATTTAGTGAAAATGGAATACTGAAAAAAATTTAGTAATTTTCAACAAATAATTGCATGATTTACATATACAACTTCACCACATTTGTTTAGGATGAATTAGCATCCATGTATTACCTAAAATGGAATTTATAACTGTACAACCTACTTTTACATCTTCAGGCCAATTCCAGCAGTCTAAAGGGTTTCCTTTCAGCTGTGCGACTGGCTCATAGAGGCTGTGATGTTGAGGCATCACTTTCAACCCTCACACCAGTGAAGACTTCAGAATTTGAAAAATTTAAAACTAAAATGGTTATCACATCCAAAAAGGACTATCCTGTAAGCAAGAACTTCCCCTATTCTCTGGAACATCTTCAGACGTCTTATTGTGGGCTTGTCCGGGTTGATATGCGTATGCTTTGCTTAAAAAACCTTAGAAAATTAGACTTGAGTCATAACCATATAAAAAAGCTTCCAGCTACAATTGGAGACCTCATCCACCTTCAAGAACTTAACCTGAATGATAACCACCTGGAATCATTTAGTGTAGCCTTGTGTCAGTCTACACTCCAGAAGTCACTTCAGAGTTTGGATATCAGCAAGAACAAAATTAAGGCACTCCCCGTGCAGTTTTGCCAGCTCCAAGAACTTACATATTTAAAACTTGATGATAATGAATTGATTCGACTTCCTTTCAAGATGGGACGACTGAGGAACCTGCGGTTTTTGTCAGCAGCTCGAAATAAGCTTCCATTTTTGCCTAGTGAATTTAAAAATTTATCCCTTGAGTACTTGGATCTTTTTGGAAATACTTTTGAACAACCAAAAGTCCTTCCAGTTATACACCTGCAAATGCCATTAACTTTACTGGAATCATCTGCACGAACCATATTATATAATAGGTAAGCCTTTGATAGCATCATGGTATTTTCATCATTCTCAAGAGTTAAGTCTTTAACATAGCTATTTATACTATGCACAATCTGACCCTTTGCTCCAGTGGCCTTCTTTTAAAAAGAAATGACAAAAGTTATGGGTCTAGAAGAATGGGCATATGAATAAACACAGATAAACTTTATAATGCTCATAGACACCCACTGAAACCCAAGCCAGTCTTCCCTCTTCATCATCCCTAGCTTAAGTGCTCTTATCCTAAAGCAGTGGTTCTCAGATTTTACTTCACATTAAAATTACCTAAAGAGCTTTAAAAAATTCTGATGGTTAGTCCCCACCCAAGACTTATTAAATCAGAATGTTTGGGAGTAGGACTGAGATTTTTTTTTTTAACTATCCAGGCATTTCTAATGTACAGCTGGCTAGGATTAGGAGACTTGGCTTACTTCTCAAATTTTAATATTCATCACATCCCTGGGAGTCTTGTTTCGCAGATTTTGTTTTAGAGGTCTGAAGTGGAGATCTGCTTTCTAAACTGCATTCAAGGTGAGGCTGCTAGTTCATTAGTTATACTTTGAATACTAAGGCTCTAAAAGTAACTTGGGCTACCCTTGTAACTTAGTTGGTAAAGAATCTGCCTGCAATGCAGAAGACCTGGGTTTGATTCCTGGGTTGGAAAGATTCCCTGGAGAAGGAAATGGCAACCCACTCCAGTATTCTTGCCTGGAGAATCCCATGGACGGAGGAGCCTGGCAGGCTACTGTCCATGGGGTCGCAAGAGTCAGACACGATTTAGTTGCTAAACCACTGCCACCACCAAAAGTAACTAAGGGCTCATTATTGTTTTAAGGCAGTGAGCCTCGAAAGTTGAGGAATGCTTTACTAATCATGCTTATTGTAACACAGTACTTAACTAAAGCAGATTGCTGGTCCCAGCCCTCAGAGATTCTTATTCAGTAAATTTGTCATGGGGATGAAGAAACTGCATCTCTAACAAGTTCCAAGGAGATGCTGATAATGCTGGTCAGGGGACCCACTTGGGGACTGCTGGTTTAGGGTACTGACTCTTAGCTAGGAGTTTAAAATTCTCTCTCAAGTGACAGTACATGTAAGTGCCAAGAACAGTGCTTGGTTCATAATAGGTCTCAGTACTCACTGGATTTATAAATACATGTCATTTGCTTATTTGGCAAATTAAAAATCATTAATTGCATTATCATTAGTTGTAGAGGAACTGCTAAATAATATAGATGTGAAATACATACCTAGATCTGGTCATATGGGTCCTGGATTCTACCTCAAATCAACTAGTTCAGAATCTCCAGAGATGGGCCCCTACTGTGTGTCATGTATTTTTTAAAGTCTCCAGAAGTGATACTCATGATTCAGGTTAAAACAGCTGATTTGAGAGAACTCTAAATGGTGTCTTTTGGCAACAAACTACTCCCAAGTGTCTTGTTCTTTGCTTTCTCTGAGACTTACATATGAAAAAAAAATAATGTATTTATTCAAATTTGAAAATTATGTCCAAGTGAGAAATACTGTAAATGGTCACTGATGATTTGAAAGGATCATAAATTGGCTAGGATGACTCTGATCTTTACTGAAGTATAATTTTGCAAATTTCCAGCTCCCTTGGTTTAAGAATATAGATCCAAAGCCATGAGAACAATCTCTGCTATTTAGCTGTTGATAGATTGTCCTAACTACTGGTTACAAACATAAAATTATAGTCTTAGAAAAATATGTGGGGACTTACATTGGGTAGAAAACACAGTTTTTAACTGTTTCCTGTTTTTCTTAGTCTATAACCAAGAGCCTGGAATATAAGTAAGTGGTTTTTGTTTTTTTTTTAAAGTTACTTACACAAGTTAACAGATTAGTACATGTGAAAAAAATGAAAAATTGTAAACAAAGTCAATCCCATCCTTTAAGTAAGCCACTATTTTTGACTTGATGTGCACTTTTCTACTAGGGTTTTAAACACCAGTTTAGGGACTTCCTTGGAGGTCCAGTGGTTAAGACTACTTCCAATGCAGGGGTCACAGGTCAGGGCACTAAGATCCCACATGCTGTGTGGCAAAACAAAACAGCACCAGCTTAAATTATAATAGTAGGCTTTCCTTGTTGCAGAAGACCTGAACACCTGTTAATGTGCCAGCCTACATACTAGAGAAAGAATAAAGAAAGGCGTATGGGAGACACAAAGCACTTGGGCTATGATTATGTTCAGGGTGCAGGAGAGATCTGGGCAGGCAATCTCAAGAGATTGTCTCAGTGTTATGCAGGGTGAGAGGAATTGTACTGGGGGCCACTGAAGTTTTAATTTTAAGTAAGAGGGTGAATGACTTAATTTAAGCACAGTTAGGAGCCTTGCTTGCTTTAGTAAAGTAAAACTAATATTACAATATTTAAAAAATTTGTTTCACGCAGTTTAGGATTCTCTTTTGAACACTTGATGCCTAGGAGTGTATATGTATTTATTTAAATAAATGTTTCTTCACAGATAGAACTGAGAAATTCTCTCATCACCATTTATAGGAATTGTATGAGAGAGCCATACATTTAAATTATGTTACACTCGTCATACAGTATAATTATATAAAGGACAGATGACTCTTTCCTTGTATTCAGTGGGTTATACTATTAAGTGGCAATACTAAAAGGTCACTACTTTATGGAGTAGTATAGATCCTCTTAGGCTTAATGTCATATGCTGTTATTTAGTATATTTTTCCCATTTGTACCAGTTTGGAAAATAAAAACAATATACTGAATTAATAGAGTAATTTTATTTTCTCATGGTTATAATTCAGTGTCTAATAATTCATGTCCTAATACATGAAGTTTTAAATCATTAAAAATATCTTTAAAATATTTTTTTCCAATAGGATTCCATATGGCTCTCATATCATTCCTTTCCATCTTTGTCAAGATTTGGATACTGCAAAAACCTGTGTTTGTGGAAGATACAGTATAAGCAGTTTTATTCAAGGAACTACTACCATGAATCTACATTCTGTTGCTCACACTGTGGTCTTAGTAGATAATATGGGTGGTACTGAAGCACCCGTTATTTCTTACTTCTGTTCTCTAGCCTGTTACGTAAATTCTTGTGATATGCTCAAGTAATAGGTGATACCACAAAAAGAAATTCCATTTAGTCTCAGACTAATTTGGGATTCACTTATGGTTTAAATGTCAAATTGGAGAAAGGGCAGCTTTCCATGGATTTTGTATACTTGATTGAGGGGAAGAATGTGTGGTAGTCTAACGTTTTCAATCACTTGACTGTAAAGTTTTAATTTCATTAAAACCTGGTTAATTTTATTGTGGTGTTAACTTTTATGTTTATCACACTTGTGTTGGTTTTGGCCTAGTATTTTTGGTTCTGCTGCTGCTGCTGCTAAGTCGCTTCAGTAGTGTCCGACTCTGTGCGACCCCATAGACGGCAGCCCAACAGACTCCCCCGTCCCTGGGATTCTCCAGGCAAGAACACTGGAGTGGGTTGCCATTTCCTTCTCCAATGCATGAAAGTGAAAAGTGAAAGTGAAGTCACTCAGTCGCTTCTGACTCCCAGCGACCCCATGGACTGCAGCCCACCAGGCTCCTCCGTCCACGGGACTTCCCAGGCAAGAGTACTGGTTATGGGGTTATCTTTTAATGTTAAACAGATATTGATCCCAACCACTCTGTCCATAGAATTTTCTTAATCAATTTTTGTCTTGCATTTAAGTTAAATTGATTTTCTGTATATAGAAAATATACTTTGGACTAACACAGTCTAAATTGTAGTGAAAATTTGTTCAATATGAAACTACGTTTTTAAACACTTGTATTTTCAGGTATATATTTCTATATACAGAATTTTATATTCACCAAAGTAGATGTTGTTTTGGACAAATAGACTTCAGCCTTTAAAAGTTTTATATTAATTGCATAATCTTTGTTGTGATTTTTAAGTTTTTCCATTTTTAGGGTTGGAATAAGGTTTTGGTATTGGAGAGGAATAGAAGAAAATTGCTACTTTTTTTACCGATTAACTCTATTATTATATGAGAGCTGTTCTTTTTCTATTGGTCAGGTTTTTTAAAATTGGAGTATAATTGCTTTAGTGTTGTTAGTTTCTGCTGTACAACACAGTGAATTAGCTGTCGTCATATTGTGTGTGTCACTCTGCAATGTAGCCTGCCAGGCTCCTCTGTCCATAGGAGTCTCTATGTAGACATATATCCCCTCACTCTTGACCCGCCTCTAGGTCATCACAGAGCACCAAGTTGAGCTCCTTATGCTATACACCAACTTTTGGTCTTTAAAACTAAGAATTTTATAAGAATCTTAGGATTTTCTAAACTCATAAATTACTGAGATATTGACCAAAAATATTATAAAATTTTAGTAACTTTCTTTAAAAACATGGTTCTTTAAAAAGTGATTGGGGGGACATATTTAAAAGTAATTCAGTGCTTTCCTGATTTTTACATGTTCCTGTAGAGAATTATTTCATCAATAAATGCAGGTATAATAGTTTATGTTGGGATTAAGTGCTAGCCGTTATTCCTACACTCCAGCCCTTTGCATTCTTCCTCTCTACAAGCCATCTCCATGTAAGCATCTTAGCCTACTTAAAATTCATGTACAGAAAGCAGAATTTGTTCTCATAACCCATACCCCTTCCCAATTTATTTTTCCTTTCACTCAATATTCAAACTCCTTTTTCCTTCTTGCCTTTGTGTTTACTAGACTCACTTCTTTCATTCTGATTTTAACTTTCCGTTTTATTCAGTCATAGTTGTTTACCTCAACCCTCCCCACAGTCAATTTGTAACATCTGAGTACCCCCTGAGTATGCTCAAAAGGGTTCAAACAAGAATTTATGTTGTCATGAATTCATGCTTTTTTCACAAGCTTCAGAACTTTTTGTAGTTAGAAGTCCATTATCGACTCCTACCTTACATTCAAGACTGAGGTCTAAAAAGGTACTGTCCAAAAAACTGATGGAATTGTTTGTTCTGTCTCTTGTCTAGTAGGGTGGTCATTAGCCACATGTGGCTATTGAGCAATAAATGTAGTAATGCAAGTGAGGCATTGCATTAATATAAGTAGCTATATGTGGCTAGTAGTCCCTGCTGGAGTGTACACTTGCAGAAAAGTCAGGGTGGTTTTTTTTTTGGCAGCCATTGTAGGATGTTAACTCCCCAACCAGGGATTGAACCAATGTTATTAGCAATGAAAGCACCGAGTCCGAACCACTGGACCACTAGGGCATTCCCAAAGTCAGCTTTTAATTTTTTCAACTTGGATCCTCTGTTTCAGTCAGTCCACTATACACAGGTCTAGCTTATTCCCTTCACTTTTAAAATTTCATATTGGAGCATAACACAAATAATATTATGTTAGTTTCAGGTGTAGAGCAAAGTGATTCAGTTATACACAGACCTACTTTTCAAATTATTTTCTCATTTAGGCCATTATAGAATAGTGAACAAATTCCTTGTGCTATATACAGTAGGTCCTTGTTGGTTGTCTGTTTTGAATATAGCAGTGTGTACATGTCAATCCCCAATTCCCACTCTACCCCTTCCCCCCATCAGAAATTTGTTCTCAATCTGAGTCTGTTTTGTAAAATTTTAAATTCATTTGTATCATTTCTAGCCATGTCGTCTTTCTCTGACTTAATTCACTTAGTATGATAATCTCCAGGTCCACCCATGTTATTGCAAACGGGATTATTTCATTCTTTTTAATGGCTGAGCACTTGTCATTTACTTTTTTTCAAAATTTGATTAAGAACTTTCCTAGCAGCTCATCAATCATAATTATGAATTCACCCAACATAAATATATATTTGAAATTGACCTGAAAAAGTAAACCATCAGTTTTTCTCTTCTTTATGATTTATCTCCATAACCTAGTTAGAAAACTTGAGGTGGGACTATCTTCTTTATATATAAATAAAAATGTCAGTTCTTGTGGAACGAAATTTAAATACTGAATTTGAGAAGAGGATGAACTTTAACCCACAAATAATTTACCATTATTTTAATTTAGAACCATATTAGGCATGCAACTAATGTAAAACATACAAAAGATTTTAGTAGGAATATCACTATTTATTCTCATTCAGGCAATTTTTCTGTAACTTCAACATTTGCCTCTCAAAACATAAGAACAAAAGAATCCCAAAGATTAGAACTGGATCACTTGGCCCTTTCTCTTCTTATCTCCTCCGAGTTCAAAATGCTTGCACCTCTTAATGGCCAGCATCCTCTTGGATCTGCAGTTGGGCTCAACGCATTCAAGTCTCAGCACGATCTTCTTTGTGGTTTTAGCCTTCTTCCGGAAAATTGGCTTGGTTTGCCCACCGTAGCCACTCTGCTTCCGGTCATAGCGCCGCTTCCCCTGGGCATACAGGGAATCTTTGCCCTTCTTATACTGGGTCACTTTGTGAGGCTGATGCTTTCCACA
>SJYQ01038587.1:0-15326 GCA_006410935.1 Redunca redunca
GAAAAGTATCAATTTCCTCACCATTAAGTATAGTTTTAGTTGCTGAGGTTTCATTTTTCTACTTTTTCTGCCTTCTCTTATATTAATTGATCATTTTTATTATTCCACTTTAATCATCAATTTACTTCTTATCTATGATGTTGACTTGGTCACTCAGTCTTGCCTGACTCTTTGTGAACCCATGGGCTTCAGCCAGCCTGCCAGGTTCCTCCATTCATGGGATTCTCCAGGCAAGAATACTGGAGTGGGTAGCCATTTTCTTCTCTACTTCTTATCTATCTATCTATCTATCTATCTATATATGTTAATAGAAATAGCTCTTAGATACTAGAAATATGTTAGTAATATAATAGAAATTATTTTTAATTTTAGGAAAAAAGTTACAATTATTCCCAGCTTATATAAAAACTTACATTCCCTTTACCTCAAAGAAGAATGAACTTTGCAAAAGATATAAATAAAAGCAGTATGATAAGTATATACTTTTCAGATGGAGAAGGCAATGGCACCCCACTCAAGTACTCTTGCCTGGAAAATCCTATGGACGGAGGAGCCTGGTAGGCTGCAGTCCATGGGGTCGCTAAGAGTCTGACACGACTTAGCAACTTCCCTTTCACTTTTCACTTTCATGCACTGGAGAAGGAAATGGCAACCCACTCCAGTGTTCTTGCCTGGAGAATTCCAGGGACAGGGGAACCTGGTGGGCTGCCGTCTGTGGGGTCACACAGAGTCGGACACGACTGAAGTGACTTAGCAGCAGCAGCAGTAGCAGCAGCATACTTTTCAGATATGGTTCCTTAGATATATAAAGGGTCTTAGACATTATGTAAAATATGAAATGTAGTAAAACTATCATCATGAAACACTCTGCCTTATTTGTTTCTTCAGATTTCCCAGAGAACTTCAAACATTATTTGAGGTAACCTACTATCTCCATATTCCCCTTGAAACCAAATATGTTATTTAGAATGCAGCTTACACTGTTTTAATAAAGAATCTTAAAACATACATTTTTAAATAGGTCAGAACTTTTTCTTCTTCTCACATAACCATTCAGAACAGAAGAAGCTATAGCTTCAAAAGCTCATTAAGGTCTTAAGACTTTCAATCTTGTGGCCTCACCTTGCTTCATAGTGCTGCCCTTGTCTACACAGTTAAGACTTTGTCATTACCACATGCTTATTCCAGGCCCCAGGAAGGAGGAAAGAGAGTAAGGGTCTGGGGCAAATGACCTGAATGCTACTTATGTAACTTTGAATCACATTTTATGACCTAGCGACTAAATAACAACTGCAAAGTCACATTTCACCAGCTGAGCCACAAGGGAAATCCCCACATTTCACTAACAAGAATTTAATCATATGGCCAGATGTAGCTGCAAGAGAGACTGGGAAATACGATATTTAGCTGGGAAGTCATATGCACAACTAAAACTTAAAAGCAGAAGGTGGGGAGTTTTTATAAGAAAAGAAAAATAAGAGGATGATAGAATAAATACAGTTTCCATACCAAGCATTTAATTTTACAAACAAATGTATATTTGTATTTATACTGGTGTTTGTTTTAATAATAGAAAAGCAGTAGAACTTCATCAATTAGCAGGCTTTGAAAGATTTAAATAGGTAAATCTCTATTTACTTGAGGGTAAAGATTAAACTTTTTTAATACTAAATTATATGTTTTAAGGTTTCTATGAAGTAGAAATCATAGATACATATGATTCCTATATATATTAATATTATAGTATATATGTTTTTATTGTTTCCATTATATAACTCCAGTACTTTGGCAACCTCATGCGAAGAGTTGACTCATTGGAAAAGACTTTGATGCTGGGAGGGATTGGGGGGCAGGAGAAAAAGGGGACGACCGAGGATGAGATGGCTGGATGGCATCACTGACTCGATGGACACGAGTCTGAGTGAACTCCGGGAGTTGTTGATGTGACGTGCTGCGACTCATAGGGTCACAAAGAGTCAGACATGACTGAGCGACTGAACTGACTGACTGACTGATAACCGGTATCCAAGAACAGTAGTAGAATATTAGCATTACTGATATGATAAGAATATGAACAGCATTTATAATGCCTACAGGTGGTACTCAACAGGTTTGAGTAAGGCATCATTTATTTATTTTCTGTAAAGTAGCTAAGGACTTCTGGCAAACTGGAAATTGGATATCAAATCTCTAAAACGAACCAAATTATACAGAACAATTTTATTCTTTTCTTGCTGTAAAATTATCTTAGTTTATAAGCTTATAACTTTAGCAAAGATTAAAACTGAAAATACTTGAAGGAATATATATATATAATATATATACATACATGTATATATCATTCATATATATAATTCTGCATATATGTATACATTCACCCACATGAAGACAAAATATCTGAACTAGTGTGTTCTAACATAGTTAAATGCGGCAAAGACTTAGAAGACTTAATGAGGCTAAATCAAATTAATTATAATTGTATCTATGACAGCAAGTCCCCCCAAACTGCCTCCTGGCATTGCAGAGACTTTGACAAATATGAGCTTAGGTCACACTACTCAAAATCAAGGAGCTGACAGACCAAATTTTCTTCCTGAGATTTCACTCATTAGCCAAACCGAAGTACTTAGTATATCAGGTGATGCTGCTTGAATTCTCGAACAACACTAGGCTTTGGGATATGATCCCATGATAACTCATTGAAAGTATCTAAATACTTGTACCTGGTATAATGGTCCACAGATGACAAATTGGGCAGAAGGATTTTTTTCTTCTCTCTGTCATGTAATTTTGACAGTTTTTCAAACTATAACAGCCACCTTCAGACTGCATCTTAACTTTTTGTTTATTGTACTGCCATAAATTGTGTTTCTCTGACTTTTAAAGATTTTTGTAGATGTTATTATAACAGTCTGTGATAAGTTTCAAATTGGATGAAGATATTTACAGATTAATTTGTAGAAGTAAAAAAAAAAGCAAACATTTACATTAATTGGAAGATAAGGCAATGTTTACTTAAGTAGCTGGTATTTGTTATACATATATAATTATTTGTAATTGAATTACAACTTATACCTCCATATTATAGTAAGGTTTTAAATTAATGTGCTATTTTTTCAGAATATGTCCAATGTTCCTTAGCACCTATGAAAAAATGGGCTGTTTAAGCATGTACATGGTTTCTAAGCTCTATTATAAAGTGATAGAAGTAAAAATGTTCTGCACTTGTTAGAAGACATATAGGGTAATATATAGATAAAGCCAAAAATATATAGGACATTATAAAAATCATATGTCTGTCTTCTAAACTGTATAAAGTCAGCAGAAAACCCACATCCCTTCTGCCTTACTGTCAAACAGTATATCCTCTCTTATTAAGTAAAGCAATCACAAGAGACCTAATTCAATTTCCCACTATTATAATAGTGAAATATGTCTGTGTCATTATATCCCTTCCATTCTTTTTCCAGTTGTAATAGAAGTATTACTTCCCATGTCAGAAATAATCTTTCTATCTGTGTTTTGGATCTATTTTTTTTTCCTTCTCTGACACAAAAGTTTCTCATATATAGTCAATTCTTTCTCTTTAGAGATGCCTTCCCTTTAACAATTAAAGAGATATATCAAGCCACCTATATATCAACAAACAACAAAACAAATTCTTCCCTATGTTCTCTTAAGTTAAATATCTTTTCACTCACAGTCATAATTATTAAGAGTTATTTCTACTCCTTGGCCTTCCCTGGTGATTCAGTGGGAAAGAAGCTGCCCACCTTCCAATGCAGGTGATACAGGTTCAATCCTTGGTTGGGAAGATCCTCTGGAGAAGAAGATGGTAGCCCACTCAGTATTCTTGCCTGGGAAATCCCATGGATGGAGGAGCCTGATGAGCTACAGTCCATGGGTTGCAAAGAGTTGAGTAGGACTTACTGACTAAACAGCAACAGCAACAACAGTATTCATACTTCATGTCTCCTTGACTTACTGCACAGCTCAATGTATTCTGAGAACTTTATCACCAAAATAACAAATTATACATACAAAATCAAAAATGTCAACTGTGGACTTTTTCAGTCATTTTCTAAGTTTCTCATTAGCAACATTTGAAATGTTCTCGACCAGTGCTTCATGCTCTGATATCGTGTTATAGCATATTCTTTTTATTCATAGTCATATATTTAACTGCATATTGGAAATCTCCATTTGGACAGTTCTTAAAAATATGTCACCCTGCATTTTCCTATTCCCAACAAATCAATTTATTTGTATGTGTTTTTAGTTTGCTGTCTATTCAGTTGCCCATTAAACCTTTCTCATTTTTGACCATAACTTTTACTTACCTGTGTGTGTATGTGTGTATCCTAAGTTCCTTCAGTCATGTCCAACTCTTTTGTGAGCCTGGACTGTACCCCACCAAGGCTCCTCTGTCCATGGGGATTCTCCAGGCAAGAATACTGGAGTGGGTTGCCACTTCCCTGAATCATCTTAAATAATCCATCAGAATTCTTCTATTTCCTAAATATAGTTCAAATCTGTTCACTTATATCTGTCACTTCAGCTGCCATTTCACTCAGCTCACAATTTTATGGTCTTGCCTAATCTTGTAGGACATCCTACCATAGAGATTCTCAATAACAATGTGTTTTTCTCATTGCAACCTGGTAATTTTTTTAAATTTCAAATGAAGTCATATCATTCCACTATTTAGTGGCTTCCAATTTTCACCTTTTTATCATTGGTATCTATCAAGAATAGATTTTTAAAATTTAACCAATTTTACTTAAACACAAAGTAGTAATACAAGCATAATTCAGGAATACTTAAACATATCTCTTAGGTTAATTTTCCAATTATGAATTATTTGGTAATTTTTAGATATTGTAAATTAAGAATTTGAACCATATGTCATTAAATAAGAAAGAAACATAGAATATTGCACATAGTATGATACTATTGGTAATTTTATGTGGGGGGAAAAAAAATCCAAACGTGTAAGTAAAAGATTCACAACTTTCAGTAATATTTTTGTTTTTTTGCAATTGTATGTTCATTACAGTATAAAACATTGTAAACAAACACAATATTAACTCTTATTTATCAGTTTCAACCTACTTAATTTAACTTCCAAGGATACAAAACACCTTTTTTAAGATGAGGTATTTTAGGTTATTTGTTTTAAGTATTTCACTGGTTAAAAGATGTTTTTACCTCAAAGGGAATGAATATCATGTTCAAAGCAATGAATTTCTCACACATGAATTCTAAATGAGCTATATTTTCCATGGTGATGACATTCATGCTGCAGTACATTCTAAATGTCAAATATTTTTCATATTTCTTTAACCCCCAAATACATGAAATACATATTGTTGAATACTCAAAAGAAAATATTAAATTCTCTAAGGCTTCCCTGGTGGCTCAGAAGGTTAAGAATCTGCCTGCAATGCAGGAGACCCAAATTCCAACCCTGGGTCAGGAAGAGCTCAAGAAGGAAATGGCAACCCCTTCTAGTATTCTTGCATGGAGAATTCCATGGACAGAGGAGTCTGGCAGGCTACAGTCTATGGGTTGCAAAGAGTTAGACATGACTTAGCAACTAACATTCTCTCACTCAAATATTTGAGTGTTCAAAACAATTGAATACTTGAGTTAAATATAAACATTTAAAAATATTNCCATGGACTGTAGCCTACCAGGCTCCTCTGTCCATGGGATTTTTCCAGGCAGTAGTACTGGAGTGGATTGCCACTTCCGTCTCCAGGGGATCTTCCCGACCCAGGGATGGAACCTGGGTCTCCGGTATTGTAGATGTGCACATATATATATGTAATGTTTTTATATGTATATATCTATAATAATATTTCATGTTCTTACAAAAAGTTGAAACATCTTTTCTCTAAATACTTTAAGGATGATAGAAAGATCCTGTGTGCCACATGCTGCTGCTGCTAAGTCGCTTCAGTCGTGTCCGACTCTGTGCGACCTCAGAGATGGCAGCCCACTAGGCTCCCCTGTCCCTGGAATTCTCCAGTCAAGAACACTGGAGTGGGTTTCCATTTCCTTCTCCAATGCATGAAAACAAAAGTGAAAGTGAAGCCGCTCAGTCGTGTCCGACTCTTAGCGACCCCATGGACTGCAGCCTATCAGGCTCCTCTGTCCGTGGGATTTTCCAGGCAAGAGTGCTGGAGTGGGGTGCCATTGCCTTCTGCATGTACCGCATGTGATGCAGCCAAAAAAAAAAAAGATAATTGTAATTGAAGTTACTTTAGAAAAAAATTGGTGTAAAACCAGACTGAAACTTGATAAATCCTTAAATTGTATATATTTAAAAAGCTTTTTAAGTGTTTGAGTTGAATGATATACATATAGTTTAAAATAGTCATCTGGAAAATTGATTAATTGAATCCATTGAAGTGGTAAAGTAATCTATGTGTGGAGGCCAGAAGGTAATAGCAAAACTTGAACCCAGGGTATGAATGCTGGGAAAACTTCTCTTTTAGAGGAATAGATTAGTCATTATTGACATGTTACTATAACAGAAAGATGAAAGTTGTGCTAAAAAAGTATATTTCTAGGTCTACCATCTTGAATAAATGTGTTTAATAATAATAAAAAAACCACAGAGAAATTAACTCAAATATATTCTGAAATGTGATTTCCATTTCCTTACTGACACACAATAGAAATGATCCCAGAAAATATACTGTTAGTGGAATCTTTAAATTTGGATCCTTAGAATTAAAGATAAAAATGAATGAGTAACTCAGATATAAACTATCAGTACTACTGTGTTGGGTTTCAGGAATAATCTGTTCAAGTACTTAAAGTGTGTTTAATGCTTAAGTTATGTACTCATAATCTATGAGGGGTAGCAGAAACCAAATTATTTCAAATACTTAAAGAAAATCTAAGATTATCCATATTTGTATGATCACTGATAAAATTAACTGTTGCTGTTGTTCAGTCACTCAGTATATGTCCAACACTTAGTAACCCCAGACTATAGCCTGCAAGGCTCCTCTGAGTTCGTGGGGTTCTCCAGGCAAGAATATTAAGAGTATGTTGTCATTAAATTAATTGTGTATATTTAATACTTGGGATGCTTTTCTTAGATTGGTAGATTGGAGAATTTGAAGAAATTTAAATATATTATATATATTCAGTCAGTTCAATCACTCAGTCATGTCCAACTCTTTGTGACCCCATGAATCACAGCACGCCAGGCCTCCCTGTCCATCACCAACTCCCGGAGTTCACTCAAACTCATGTCCAACGAATTGGTGATGCCATCCAGCCATCTCATCCTCTGTCGTCCCCTTCTCCCCCTGCCTCCAATCCCTCCCAGCATCAGGGTCTTTTCCAATGAGTCAACTCTTCAGATAAGGTGGCCAAAGTATTGGAGTTTCAGCTTCAGCATCAGTCCTTCCAATGAACACCAAGGACTGATCCCCTTCAGAATGGACTGGTTGGATCTCCTTGCAGTCCAAGGGACTCTCAAGAGTCTTCTCCAACACAGTTCAAAAACATCAATTCTTCAGTGCTCAGCTTTCTTCACAGTCCAACTCTCACATCCATACATGACCACTGGTAAAACCATAGCCTTGACTAGAAGGACCTTTGTTGGCAAAGTATTGTCTCTGCTTTTCAATATACTATCTAGGTTTGTCATAACTTTCCTTCCAAGGAGTAAGCGTCTTTTTATTTCATGGCTGCGGTCACCATCTGCAATGATTTTGGAGCCCCCCAAAATTAAGTCTGACACTGTTTCCACTGTTTCCCCATCTACTTCCCATAAAGTGATGGGACCAGATGCCGTGATCTTCGTTTTCTGAATGTTGAGCTTGAAGCCAACTTTTTCACTCTCCTCTTTCACTTTCATCAAGAGGCTTTTTAGTTCCTCTCCACTTTCTACCATAAGGGTTGTGTCATCTACATATCTGAGGTTATTGATATTTCTCCCAGCAACCTTGATTCCAGCTTGTGCTTCTTCCAGTCCAGCGTTTCTCATGGTGTACTCTCAGTTCAGTTCAGTTCAGTTCATTTGCTCAGTCGTGTCCGACTCTTTGCGACCCCATGATTCGCAGCACACCAGGCCTCCCTGTCCTTCACCAACTCCCGGAGTTCACTCAGATTCACATCCATCAAGTCAGTGATGCCATCCAGCCATCTCATCCTCTGTTGTCCCCTTCTTCTCCTGCCCTCAATCCCTCCCAGCATCAAAGTCTTTTCCAATGAGTCAACTCTTCACATGAGGTGGCCAAAGTACTGGAGTTTCAGCTTTAGCATCATTCCTTCCAAAGAAATCCCAGGTATGATCTCCTTCAGAATGGACTGGTTGGATCTCCTTGCAGTCCAAGGGACTCTCAAAAGTCTTCTCAAACACCATAGCATATAAGTTAAATAAGCAGGGTGACAATATACAGCCATGATGTACTCCTTTCCCTATTTGGAACCCATCTGTTGTTCCATGTCCAGTTATAACTGTTGCTTCTTGACCTGCATATAGGTTTCTCAAGAAGCAGGTCAGGTGGTCTTGGTATTCCCATCTCTTTCAGAATCTTCCACAGTTTATTGTGATCCACACAGTCAAAGGCTTTGGCATAGTCAAAAAAAGCAGAAATAGATGTTTTTCTGGAACTCTCTTGTTTTTTCAATGATCCAGTGGATGTTGGCAATTTGATCTCTGGTTCCTCTGCCTTTTCTAAAACTGGCTTGAACATCTGGAAGTTCACGGTTCACATACTGCTGAAGCCTGGCTTAGAGAATTTTGAGCATTACTTTACTAGCATGTGAGGTGAATGCAATTATGTGGTAGTTTGAGCATTCTTTGGCATTGCCTTGCTTTGGGATTGGAATGAAAACTGACCTTTTCCAGTCCTGTGGCCACTGCTGAGTTTTCCAAATTTGCTGGCATATTGAGTGCAACACTTTCATAGCATCATCTTTCAGGATTTTCAAGAGCTCAACTGGAATTCCATCACCTCCACTAGCTTTGTTCCTAGTGATGCTTTCTAAGGCCCACTTGACTTCACCTTCCAGGATGTCTGGCTTTAGGTGAGTGATCACACCATCGTGACTATCTGGGTCTTAAAGCTCTTTTTTGTACAGTTCTTCTGTGTATTCTTGCCACCTCTTCTTAATATCTTCCGCTTCTCTTAGGTCCATACCATTTCTGTCCTTTATCGAGCCCATCTTTGCATGAAATATTCCCTTGGTATCTCTAATTTTCTTGAAGAGATCTCTAGTTTTTCCCATTCTGTTGTTTTCCTCTATTTCTTTGCATTGATCACTGAGGAAGGCTTTCTTATCTCTTCTAGCTATTCTTTGGAACTCTGGATTCAGAAGCTTTTATCTTTCCTTTTCTCCTTTGCTTTTCACCTCTCTTCTTTTCACAGCTATTTGTTAGGCCTCCTCAGACAGCCATTTTGCTTTTTTGCATTTCTTTTCCATGAGAATAGTCTTGGTTCCATCTCCTGTACACTGTCACGAACCTCTGTCCATATTTCATCAAGCACTCTGTCTATCAGATCTTGTCCCTTAAATCTATTTCTCACTTCCATAAGGGATTTTATTTAGGTCATACTTGAATGGTCTTGAATGGTCTAGTGGTTTTCACCACTTTCTTCAATTTCAGTCTTAATTTTGCAATAAGGAGTTCATGATCTGAACCACAGTCAGCTCCCAGTCTTATTTTTACTGACTGTATAGAGCTTCTCCTTTGGCTGCAAAGAATAGAATCAATCTGATTTCAGTGTTGACCATCTGGTGATGTCCATGTATATAGCATCTTCTCTTGTGTTGTTTGAAGACAGTGTTTGTTATCAACTTTAAATTTCTTAATAAAATTGTTTACTTCAGTGAATCCCTTAAAGTGATTTCAGAGATAGAGGAGCATTATATAGAATAAAAAGGTTTTATAATTTTGCTTTAAAAGTAAAACTCTAGTTTAAAATTTTTATCTCAGTAATTTGAATATTAATTTTTTATAGTTTTGTGTACTTATGGCTGAGCTGGATCTTTGTTGCTCCCCAAGGGCTTTTTCCTGGTTGCAGCAAGCGAGGGCTACTTTCTAGTTGCAGTGCATGGGCTTTTTGTTGGGTGGCCTCTCTTTTCCAGGGCACAGGCTCTAGGGCTGTGGGCTTTAGTAGTTGCAGCATATAGGCTCAGTAGTTCTGGCTCACGGGTTCAGTAGTTGTGGTGCACAGGGTTTAGCTGCTCTGAGGATTGTGGAATCTTCCTACATCAGTGATTGAACCTGTTTCTCCTAAATTGGCAGGTTGATTCTTTACCTCTGAGCCACAGGGAAGCCCCAAATATCAATTTTTAACACACAAGAAGGTAAAAAGTTTTTTTGCCCCAATTTCAAATACACCAAAATACAGGTTGACAGGTTCAACTATGTAATTTATGAGACAATTTCTCACATATTTAATTATGCTCTTTGATTCTTAAAACCTATTAACAACTTTTTTTTTATAAAACAGAAAAGGTTAAGATTAGCTATTTTCAATATTTTATATAATTAGCAAAAAAATTAAATTTGCATGTTGTCATCTCATAGCAAATCTGAATACTAAGTGACCATCAGTTTTTCCCATTATCTCATTATAATATGTCGTCTGCTTCCAACCTGGAATTATCCAGCATTACTCATGGTCAGACTGTGAAGGATTTTCTTGTAGCCTTTGTCAAATTTTATTATCAGAGTAATGCTAATCTTTGAGATTATTTTTTTAAATGTTTTTGTCAACTGAAAATCAAATATCTGTAAATCTGTTTTAGTAAAGTATATTAAGTTTTGGATGAATATACCCTGACATTGAATAAAATTTAGTGTTTGTCATATAACAAGCTCTATTTACTACACGAAAAGATCCTCTGAGGTTCAAGAGAGGATGTTGAACTGACCTCTCCAAGGTTGGAGGTTCAAGTTCAACTTTAAGACGGGCATGTGAGGAAGGAAATAATGTTGCAATCATATGTGGAATATACATTCTCATTAAAGATTCAAGGATTGGAGACTCAGGGATGTAAAGTAACTTTCCCGAAATCACAAACTTTAGCAAGAAGCAGACCTAAATAGGTTTTGTACTATATACAGGTAATTTCCTTAACATTTTTAATTTATTATTGAGATTAATAATAATATTCTCATGAATTCTAGTGTAAATATTCTCATAGCGTGCTGAAGTATTTATTGGACAGTTATATTTAGTTACAAAACAGTTTTTTACAGCCTCATACTTTATCCATCAGCTTAGTGTATGTTTGTTGTTGTTTTTGTTAGTCATTAAGTTGTGTTCTTCTCTTGTGACCCCATGGTCTGTATCTCACCAAGCTCTTCTGTCCATGGAATTTCTCAGGCAATAATACTGGAGTGGGTTGCCATTTAGTTCTACAGGGATTCTACCTGACGCAGGGATGGAACCCGCATCTCTTGCATTGACAGGCAGATTTTTTACTGCTGAACCACCAGGGAAGCTCTAATATATGTTTACCATGATACAATTATACAACTCTGTATGATTATGATAGGAGGTACTACTCTGGTGAACAAATTGTGGAACAAATATAACTAAAACTGCTAAGCATAAAATGAATAGGTAGCAGCAGAAATATATTGATATATGAGAATAGGTGAACCATGGATATTAGTCCATTGTATTGAGTGAATGAATGTCAGTTCACCAGATGAATTAGGTCAAAGGAGGTCAAATAGGAGCTTTTACTGCACTTGAAAATTTAAGCAGTCATATCATTAATTCAAATACTTAGAAACATTATATAAATCACATGTACAATAAGTTATATTCTATATATAAGGACACTTCATTAATTGTGTATCTGTATGCAATGGCAACTCACTCCAGTACTCTTGCCTGGCAAATCCAGTGGACGGAGGAGCCTGGTAGGCTGCAGTCCATGGGGTCGCTAGGAGTCAGACAGGACTGAGCGACTTCACTTTCACTTTTCACTTTTATGCACTGCAGAAGGAAATGGCAACCCACTCCAGTGTTCTTGCTTGGAGAATCCCAGAGACCGGGGAGCCTGATGGGCTGCCGTCTATGGGGTCGCATAGAGTTGGACACGACTGAAGCGAGTTAGCAATAGCAGCAGCAGCATGCATATGAAGAAATGGTCCTTGGTTACTGTTTTAAGTCTTTCTCTTTACTAAAGGGTCAAGCCTTCCTTTGATGGTTAGACAGCTTCCTATATCTTCTTGGGTTGACTGAAAAATAGTATCATCCATATCTGTGCATAAATTGAACATTATGACCCAACTGTCATGTAACAGGAGGGATCATCTGTCTTTCCTTTTTTGAGTCAAGGGATTTTGGCAGGAACATAATATTCCCTTCAAAATCAGTTTGTTCCCTTGACTTTTTTTTTTTTATAGACTCCATTTATCTGATTCTGCCTCTTCCACAGAGTCTTTGGGCCTCCAGACAAATTAGATCCTAATTCTTTTGGCATGCTGTCAATGTATCCCACTCAGAATAACTATTAAACCTTTGCTTTCACTACCCGTCTGCAATTTTGTTTCCCTTTCTGTGCATCATGTCTCTGCTTTGTGATTTTCACCTATTTTTGCCTCAGGCTGTCTCCTGACAATGTGTTACCACCTCCCTCGATTAATTTGTTGCTTCTTTGCCCAAGTAATTTATTTATGTCCCCTTCCTTCTTTCCCCATCCCACTTCAATTTATGATCCCAACTATTAACTTTTTATGTATACATTCTTTTGTTTCGTTTCAATTCACCATGAATATTTTAAAAGATTAGACATTTTATTTTCTCTAAAATATATAAACAGTACGCTAGATTAAAAGGCTTCACATGTAAATACTCATGTTGCAACTACAATAACCCAATAACCAATTATTAAGAGGAAAATCTCCTTTTCTATTTAGCAGAAACATTGAATGCTTCAAATGTTGCTAATGTAAGCTAAATCATTCATCCGGATTTTTTCTTCAACTTGAATTGTTTTACACACTGGTAACAGTTAAAACTGCAATTTAAACAGGTTTCAGTACTATGTATTAGCTAGCATACAGATTTTATTCAAAGATGTGTATGTTCTCAGGAAATAAATCCAGGGATACTGTCAACAAAAATTGATTCTCTGTTGTTTTGCATTAATATAAATTATTTAAAAGGAAAGTATAATGAAGTCATAAATGCAGTTGAAAATAATTGATTAAATCTTTCCCTTTTATCCAATAACTGAAATAAGTGAGACCTAAGAGAAATTTTAAGAATTGAACTAAGCTGATGGCTTTGAGTACTTATGTTACTTAGAATAAAGGATGATTGTTCAGTTTTCAGATGTTCTCAATTGTCTTATTTCCACTGTTTTTAGAGGAACTCTGTATGTTTCATTATTCAATTCACTACTAAGAAAGTAGTTTTATTCTGCATTACATGGGAGGAAATGTAATTGACTGAATTACCAAGAAAGTTGAATCTGAAATGAAAATTAGATTAGTCTGTAGGAAGTTTATTAAGGAATGCTCATGTATTCACCACCTATAGAAGGAGTAGAAAAAGGACAGAGCAGGACTGGAGTGGGGAAAACAAACAAACAAACTGGAATTTGCTAGAGTATTAACAAAGACCTAGCTGATCACCTGGAAATGAGGATAGTTGTTAGAAAGTACACCAAACTGGGATAAGAAGACTAGATTTTTGTGCTATGTTAAGCAATTGTTGGATGAGCAGATCCTGTTAAAGAGAGCTGACCTTGCAAGAGGCAATTCTTATTAGCAAAAGCGATATTGGAGGACTTTAATGGGAATCTGGGCAGCAAATCCCACCATAAGCTAAGAAAATAATTACTCAAAGTAAAATAAAAATACTTTAAGAATAATAGGCACATTGTTGTACAAAGACAGCATCAATCATTTAATATTGTATAGATCTTATATCTTTGACATAGACTAATATTCTATTTTCTCTCTTCTCTTCTCTTTCCCCTTTCCTATTCCTCACTTCCCCCTCTCTTTCTCCACTTGTTCTCTCTCTGTTCATATTTCCATGAAGACATTTTATGATACACATTTAAAAAAACATACACCAGACTGAACAGACTTTTACAGTAAACAACTATATGTTGACCACTTACACTTTTTAAAATTTACCTTTTATACACATCATATAAAGTTCACTTTTTTGTTGTTGGTCAATTTGTATCTTCTGAAAAATTTACAGAGTAGTATGTCTTCTTTAGACTGCTACACAGAATATACTAAAGTGGCTAGCTTATAAACCACAGAAATTTATTTCTCACAGTTGTGAAGGGTGGGAAGTCTAAGATTAAGGCACTTACTTTTGGAGTCTATTGTTTTGGTGTCTGGTGAAAGTAGACATTCTTCTTTAATGGCCTTATTCTCACTGTAACCTCACATGGTGAAAGGGCAAAGGAGATTTCAGGGTCTTTTCTATACAAGAACTATCATACATAAGGGCTCCACATTTGTAACCTAATCACTTTCCAAAAGGCTCCCACTTTTTAATATTATCACCTTTAGAGTTAAAATATCCACATTTGAACTGGGGGGCACATAAGCAGCATTCTGTCCCTGGCCATCCAAAATCTACATTCTTTCCTAGGTAAGATATACTTATTCCATCCTAAAAACCCAAAGTCTTAACTAATTCCAGCACCAACTCAAAATAAATACATGATTCATCTAATATCTAATATTATCTAAATTCAGCATAGGTAAACCCACAGTATGCTTTTTCCATTAGTCATGTATGGATGTGAGAGTTGGACCATAAAGAAAGCGACAAAGAATTGATTCTCTGAACTGTGGTGTTGGAGAAGACTCTTGAGAGTCCCTTGGACTGCAAGATCAAACTAGTCCATCCTAAAGGAAATCAGTTCTGAATTTTCATTGGAAGGACTGATGCTGAAGCTGAATCTCCAATACTTTGGCTACCTGATGCAAAGAACTGACTCACTGGAAAAGATCCTGATGCTGGGAGAGATTGAAGACAGGAGGAGAAGAGAATGCCAGAGGATGAGATGGTTGGATGGCATTAATGACTCGATGGACATGAGTTTAAGCAAGCTCCAGGAGTTGGTGATGGACAGGGAAGCCTGGTGTGCTGCTGTCCGTGGGGTCACAAAGAGTCAGACATGACTGAGAGAACTAAATGGAACTGAAAACTCAAGGTATGATTCATGCAGAGGCAAATTGCTTTCCAGCTGTGAATCTGTGAATTCAAATATGTTATGTGCTTTCAAAATATATGGAATTTAGAAAGATAGGGATGATGACCCTGTATGCGAGACAACAAAAGAGACTCAGATCTATAGAG
>SJYQ01038587.1:20542-32722 GCA_006410935.1 Redunca redunca
AGCAGTGGGATTGCTGGGTCATAAGGCAATTCTATTTGCAATTTTTTAAGGAATCTCCACACTGTTCTCCATAGTGGCTGTACTAGTTTGCATTCCCACCAACAATGTAAAAGGGTTCCCTTTTCTCCACACCCTCTCCAGCATTTATTGCTTGCAGACTTCTGGATCGCAGCCATTCTAACTGGTGTGAAGTGGTACCTCATTGTGGTTTTGATTTGCATTTCTCTGATAATGAGTGATGTTGAGCATCTTTTCATGTGTTTGTTAGCCATCCGTATGTCTTCTTTGGAGAAATGTCTATGAGTTACTTTAAAAGAATCATTTTGGTAACCATGTATAGGATAGCTTTGATTAGGAGAAGGAAGGAGTGGTGATGTTAAAGGCAAGCACTCTTTAAGAACATAATCTAGCAGACTAGAACTGAAGAATTGAGCCTATGGGTGCAATACTAGTGCAATGGAAAGGCAGCCACAGAATTGAATAATCATTTTGGTCCTTAGAATGGATAATCGGTTCTTCACATGGCTGTTAGGATTTTCGGTTGTTGTTTAGTTTTTTCAACTTCAGTAGTATAATGATAATGCCTGGCTTGAAACAAAATGAACCTCTGCACTCTCTGGCCTCTGCTTCTCTTACCTCATTTCAATCACACTTGTGAGGTCCAGGGATATTAGCATGGGCTTGATTGAACCATATCTTTCCCTCTCCAGGATCTCTAACATACTGGCCTCTCTGGAAGAACTCCAAACACCACCTTCTCTCTTCAGAACCCCTTTCTCATACCTTCATGTGTTTTCTTACATGTTGCTTTTTTCAAAGATTTCTTCCCTCTTCATCCAATGTAAATTTCTTATGTTACGATAACTTATTTTGTTTTTTTCTTAGGATTTACTCTAATTTACAACTATTTATTTATGTGTATGTTTGCTTTAATAATATCTAGTTCACTTTATTACACTTTTATTTACAGTCCATAATTGCATTGTGTAACCAAAACTTAGTTCCACAGTTGATAAAATTTAAATAAACATTAAATAAATGTCCTATGTATATTAAATGAGTAAATGATATACCAAAGTTATCATTAGGAATGGGTTTGGGAGATAAGAATGTGAGTGTGATTCTGAATATCTGGACTATGAGGTGTTTACATCCTCATCTTCATCATTGTTCTAATCAACCCCACCATGATCTGAGCATTCCCTGTAAGTGAACCAAGGGCTCTACATACAAGTTTCTATTTTAATCTCACAGTATTGAATAAATAAGATATAGAGGTTATATAATGATCCTAAGATTAAAAAACTAGAAACTGAGAGATTATAATTTAAATTCGGGGTTTTCTAACTCAAAATCCTACTCTTCTTACTGCTGTGATATAATGTTAATGTTTTAAGACAATCTAAACCTTCAAGATTTAGGAGGAGGAAATGGCAACCCACTCCAGTGTTCTTGCCTGGAGAGTCCCAGGGATGGGGGAGCCTGGTGGGCTGCCTTCTATGGTGTCGCGCAGAGTCAGACACAACTGACGCGACTTAGCAGCAGTAGCAGCAAACCTAAAAAATATGTTGTTCCTTGAAATTATGCAAACTAGAGAAAAGATAGAAAAATTATTAGAAATTCAGAGCAAAGTATTAATTTTAGGCAACATTTATACCAATTATACAATAATTTTTATTATAGAAGTATTGTGTGAATTAATGTCAATGGTTACAATCAAAATTTAAATAATTGGATAAATAGGGTGCATGTTCAAGGCCAGTCCGGGAAAGGGGTGTTCCTGGGTGTGTTTTTTTGCTAGAGATTTTTACTCCACTCTGTGCCTTTTCTTTTGTGGGCTTTTTTCTTTCTTTGTCCCTTTCACAGGCTTTTCCCTCTTATTTATTTGCCCTCCACATGGTTCTTCTATTCACCACTTTCTCTGACTGCCATCTGGGACCCTGTTTCACTATTCTAATTACCTAACAGATTTAAGTTCTCCATTACAACTTAAAATATGCAGATTATTTTATTTGCTTCAAGCATACAGGAGTTAGCACATAAACTAATCAGTAGAGTTCCACAGAGTATACATGATTCTCTTAACTCACTTAATATACTTTCTGTGCACTCTCTAATGACTGACTAACTTCAAGAACCCTATGCTCACTGCCCTATTTTTCCAAATTGAAGACATTTGTTATGCTACAAAATTAATAATAAAAAGGATGTAGAATTTATGTCATCAGAAAAAGATGGTATCATTTAAACTGCAGCTTAGGTCATACTAGAAGTAAGAAAAATATAATCCATTTCCACACCTCAAATTTTTAACATTGGTAATTTTTCAGTTTATCTGAGTACCACCAAAGTCTTGCTTGCCCCAATATTCTTCACAATCCCAATTAAATTATTTAAACATGACCTAAGTCATTAGATAGCACAGTATTACAAATATGAAAGGAAGAAAAAATATGCTATTTTTCCTTCCTCTCAAATCGTAGGCTTACACAGAGGATTCAGGCCATATTCTGTATTGATTCAACATTATACTTTTGGAGATAGCAACAGCAAAAACAGAGATATGCAAATATACTGCAAAAGTTCATAAATTTTTCACACAGTAGATATAAAATTGTTGAATGACAGTCATAGGCTGCTACAGCCAGCAGGGATGTTTGATAATGTGTAATGTGATAGATGAAGTAACACAAAATCAATGACTTCCATGTAGCCAGGAGTTTTTTTCAGGCTATACTCAGCTTCAATTTATTACATTGCCAAAAGGTGAAGTTGTTGATGAACTCATTTGACAGTGCCTTTTAAACAGAGAAGGGGACTGGCATAGAGAAATTAGCACATAGACTGAGAATGTAGAGGCAAAAGCAATTGCAGTGGGCCTTTTTTATAGTGTACCTGAAGGACAGATGACCACCTCATGTCCTAAGACTTATTGCCTAGATTTGCTTATGAGCTCTTAAAACTGCAGTAACCAGAGTTAGAGAAAAGCTAAAAGAAAAAACTATCTCTACAAATGCAATGAATGAAATTTGTGGACCAATGAAGGTCACAGAAATTACGTACAAAGAGACTTTTTAAAAATTTACAAGATATTTAGCACCTGTTGATAATGCATCTCACAGCATAGTGCAGACTTGTTCCTTTAGACTTTTTATTTATTGTATTTTTATGAATTTTTCAGTTTTATAAAAATAGGTATGAATTATTTTGCAAAATTTAAAGTTTTTGTTTAGCAGATTTTTGTTATTTTATGGATGTGAGAGTTGGACTATGAAGAAAGCTGAGTGCTGAAGAATTGATGCTTTTGGACTGTGGTGTTGGAGAAGACTCCTGAGAGTCCCTTGGACTGCAAGGAGATCCAACCAGTCCATTCTGAAGGAGATCAGCCCTGGGATTTCTTTGGAGGGAATGATGCTAAAGCTGAAACTCCAGTACTTTGGCCACCTCATGCGAAGAGTTGACTCATTGGAAAAGACTCTGATGCTGGGAGGGATTGGGGGCAGGAGGAGAAGGGGACAACAGAGGATGAGATGGCTGGATGGCATCACTGACTCGATTGACATGAGTTTGAGTGAACTCTGGGAGTTGGTGATGGACAGGGAGGCCTGGTGTGCTGCATTTCATGGGTCGCAAAGAGTTGGACATGACTGAGCAACTGAACTGAACTGAACTGAAGTGAGAAGCTGTCAGGTCCTAGAGGAGGGCATGGCCACTCACTCCCTTATTGCTTGGAGAGGAGCCTGACAGGCTACACAGTTTAGGGTGCACAGAGTCAGACCCGAATGAAACGACTTAGTATGCATGCATACCGAGATATATGAACAACCATAAGTTTCATAAAACAATTACAGTTTGGGGTATGGTTTCAACAGAGGTGAGTTTGCTTCAGCAATATTTAGTAAGCCTTATATTCTGCCCAGGGATGTTGTTCTGTTATACAGGCATGGAAATCCAGCCATTTATTCAGTCAAATACAAACACTATGTAATAAATGTATCTCTTTTTTGTAGCAAATATTTTATGTACCATCACCAGATGCGGTATTAGTGGGAACTAACAATAAGCAAATCCACCTAAGTGCCAAAATGTTCTCTATTATACCATGATAACTGACTTAAATTGAACAAAGTAGGTAAAACCACTAGACCATTCAGGTATGACCTAAATCAAATCCCTTATGATTATACAGTGGAAGGGAGAAATAGATTTAAGAAACTAGATCTGATAGAGTGCTTGATGAATTATGGACAGAGGTTTGTGACATTGTACAGGAGACAGGGATCAAGACCATCCCCATAGAAAAGAAATGCAAAAAAGCAAAATGGCTTTCTGAAGAGGCCTTACAAATAGCTGTGAAAGAAGAGAAGCAAAAAGCAAAGGAGAAAAGGAAAGATATAAGCATCTGAATGCAGAGTTCCAAAAAATAGCAAAGAGATAAGAAAGCCTTCCTCAGTGATCAATGCAAAGAAATAGAGGAAAAGAACAGAATGGGAAAGACTAGAGATCTCTTCAAGAAAATTAAACATACCAAGGGAATATTTCATGCAAGATAGGCTCGATAAAGGACAGAAATGGTATGGACCTAACAGAAGCAGAAGATATTAAGAAGAGGTGGCAAGAATATACAGAAGAACTGTACAAAAAAGAGTTTCATTACCCAGATAATCATGATGGTGTGATCACTCACCTAGAGCCAGACATCCTGGAATGTGAAGTCAAGTGGGCCTTAGAAAGCATCACTAGGAACAAAGCTGGTGGAGGTGATGGAATTCCAGTTGAGCTCTTGAAAATCCTGAAAGATGATGCTGTGAAAGTGCTGCACTCAATATGCCAGCAAATTTGGAAAACTCAGCAGTGGCCACAGGACTGGAAAAGGTCAGTTTTCATTCCAATCCCAAAGAAAGACAATGCCAAAGAATGCTCAAACACACATAGTAAAGTAATGCTCAAAAATCTCTAGGCCAGGCTTCAGCAATACATGAACTGTGAACTTTCAGATGTTCAAGCTGGTTTTAGAAAAGCAAGAGGAACCTGAGATCAAATTGCCAACATCTGCTGGATCATGGAAAAAGCAAGAGAGTTCCAGAGAAATATCTATTTCTGCTTTATTGACTATGCCAAAGCCTTAGACTGGGTGGATCACAATAAACTGTGGAAAATTCTGAAAGAGATGGGAATACCAGACCGTGTGACCTGCCTCTTGAGAAATCTGTGTGCAGGCCAGGAAGCAACAGTTAGAACTGGACATGGAAGAAGAGACTGGTTCCAAATAGGAAAAGGAGTATGTCAAGGAAGTATATTATTATCACCCTGGCTATTTAACTTATGTACAGAGTACATCATGAGAAATGCTGGGCTGGAAGAAGCACAAGTTGGAATCAAGATTGCCGGGAGAAATATCAATAAAATCAGATAGGCAGATGACATCACCCTTAAGGCAGAAAGTGAAGAAGAACTAAAAAGCCTCTTGATGAAAGTGAAAGTGGAGAGTGAAAAAGTTGGCTTAAAGCTCAATGTTCAGGCACCTGGTCCGATCACTTCATGGGAAATAGATGGGGAAACAGTGGAAACAGTGTCAGACTTTATTTTTCTTGGCTCCAAAATCACTGCAGATGGTGACTGCAGCCATGAAATGAAAAATCACTTACTCCTTGGAAGGAAAGTTATGACCAACCTAGATAGCATGTTGAAAAGCAGAGACATTACTTTGCTGACTAAGGTCCATCTAGTCAAGGCTATGGTTTTTCCTGTGGTCATGTATGGATGTGAGAGTTGGACTGTGAAGAAAGCTGAGTGCTGAAGAATTGATGCTTTTGAACTGTGGTGTTGGAGAAGACTCTTGAGAGTCCCTTGGACTGCAAGGAGATCCAACCAGTCCATTCTGAAGGAAATCAGCCCTGGGATTTCTTTGGAAGGAATGATTCTAAAGCTGAAACTCCAGTACTTTGGCCACCTCATGTGAAGAGTTGACTCATTGGAAAACACTCTGATGCTGGGAGGGATTGGGGGCAGGAGGAGAAAGGGATGACAGAGGATGAGATGGCTGGACGGCATCACTGAATTAATGGACATGAGTCTGAGTGAACTTCAGGAGTTGGTGATGGACAGGGAGGCCTGGCATGCTATGATTCATGGGGTTGCAAAGAGTCTAACACGAGTGAGTGAGTGAACTGAACTGAACTGAATAATTATATGGTCTATAAAACTGATTTACTTTTTATAACATTCTGTGTATCCGAAAATTCTTTGGTTAATGCTAAAAGTAGAATAAATCACTATCTAAAAAAAATTGCATTTGCCTGTTTCTATGTTTATGAGGATGAACTAGCTCTCTAAATCTTACAAAATTCTGGGAGGATGTAGTAGATATCTTATTAGTTAAATTTTCTATTTAATATCTGGATATGAAAAATAATCTAAGAGCACTCTGACCAGCTCCATTACAATGAGGACAAATTAGCAGCAAAGAGCCAATACTGGCCCTTTTTTATTATATCTTCTGGATGCCTGAACTATAGAGAACTCTGGGGAGTAATTAAATTTCCATACCTTATGTGGAGTGGCCATTAAAGTAGATAGTGCTCTTTGTGGACCAGTTAGAAAGGCATTTGCTTATGGCTCTTTCCTTTGTAATTCTATGGGTTTGCCAGGAGTTGTGATTTGAAATTTATCAATATACTTTTTTTTCTTGTATCAAATGTGTAGTATTTGATATTATACACAGTAGATATTGCACACAGTATCAATAACAGTAGAAAGAATGGAGTTTAGTATAAATCAAACAGAGACTGCATTCTAGAACTCATATTATTAGACTTCATAGTTTTCTATTTCATTTTTAGCTGCTTATGTTAGAAGTTTGAGACTAAACTATGTGAATTCTCAGATCATATAAATACACTAAGAAAATCTTTTAAACACTTTACCAACAACATTAACTCTTTCAATCTATTTAGTTAGTTTTTATTGAAGTGTTAAAAGGAAATCTGTGGCTTGAAATAAATGAAACCTATCTAATAACTTAAAAGAAACTTGCTGCTACTGCTGCTGCTAAGTCGCTTCAGTCGTGTCCGACTCTGTGCGACCCCATAGATGGCAACCCACCAGGCTCCCCCATCCCTGGGATTCTCCAGGCAAGAATACTGGAGTGGGTTGCCATTTCCTTCTCCAATGCATGAAGGTGAAAAGAGAAAGTGAAGTCGCTCAGCTGTGTCTGACTCTTAGCGACCCCATGGACTGCAGCCTACCAGGCTCCTCCACCCATGGGATTTTCCAGGCAAGAGTACTGGAGTGGAAAAGACACTTAGAATGTTAAAAAATAGTTGAAGATGAGATATGAAAGGATGAGATAAATGAAACCAGGTGACTCAACTGGAAACAAAAAATTTAGAACTAACGCATTATGTTTACAGCAGATTTATAAAGTTCCCTCATTTAAGAGGGTCTTAACCAAAGTGTGTTGATGTACCTAGTGGTAGAGCTTAGGGTTTCTGCAGCTACCTTGTTTTTTCAGTAGTTTTCTCAATGCAATCTTTCTAACTGTTCATACTGAATTATCTTCTAAGGAAGGCTCTATTTCCACTAAAGATTCCTTATTCCCTCAGTCAAAGAAGAGGTGTACCTGATCATATTGTCATGCAATACCTTATACATTAGTTTGGAATTTATCATCAACCTCTCTGTATAATATAAACAGAAGCTTCAAATATAATCAACAACCGAAATGTACAATCAAGAAAACAGGACTTATACACTACTACTAGGAGAGATTGGTGTCAACTGAAATAATCTGTGAAGACAACAGGAAGGAAATACTTGGGACAGGTCCT
Source organism: Redunca redunca (assembly GCA_006410935.1). Lineage (NCBI taxonomy): Eukaryota > Metazoa > Chordata > Mammalia > Artiodactyla > Bovidae > Redunca > Redunca redunca. The sequence goes on from SJYQ01038587.1 coordinate 28,372, forward strand.
GAAAAAAATGGTGAGAAGCATATTCTTAGCAGAAAAGTCACTTGAGCCTGCCTATAACATTATTGTTAAATGTTCAGAAAACTAAGATCATAGCATCTGGTCTCAATACTTCGTGGCAGATAGATGGGGAAACAGTAGAAACAGTGACAGACTTTATTTTGCGGGGCTCCAAAATCACTGCAGATGGTGACTGATGGTCACCATTAGATGGTGACTAGCTTTAACCAACCTAGACAGCATATTGAAAAGCAGAGACATTACTTTGCCAACAAACGTCCATCTAGTCAAGGCTATAGTTTTTCCAGCAGTCATGTATGAATGTGAGAGTTGGACTATAAAGAAAGCTGAACACCAAAAAATTGATGCTTTTGAACTATGTTGGAGAAGACTCTTGAGAATTCCTTGGCCAGGAAGGAGATCCAACCAGTCCATCCTAAAGGATATCAGTCCTGAATATTTACTACATGTCTTTCTTTTCCTGTGTGTTTCCTTTTCTACTCTCACAGACCACTTCTGATTCTGGTCTCCAAATGCATAATTTCCCGTTACAACAAGTAATTTTCTCACATCAATGGGTGTTGTAGAGTTTATTTCAGTTATGACACTATCTACCTTCAATTAACATCAGATCCTATGGGGCTCAGTCCACAAGACTCTTCCCCACTTCAGATGCCAGTCCCTCAAGTTACTCAAAACTTCTGTCTAAGTTGGCTACAAATCAGAGGTTCCCATAACCTACTCACTCTTAGATTCAATTATTTGCTAGAGCAGCTCACAGAATTCAGGGAAACATGTTTATCAGTTAATTAAAGACTGATAAAGAATGCAGGTGAATAGCTAGATGAAGGGATATACAGGGTGAGGTCTGAAGGGTCCTGAGCATAGGAGTTTCTGTCCCAGTGGAGTTGAGATGCCACACCCTCCTGGTGTGGATGTGTTCTCCATCCTAGAAATTCTCCAGATCCTCTACTGTTTGGATTTTATGGAAGAGTCCTCATGTAGACATGTTCAACTATTTAACATCATTTTTAGCCTCTCTTCCCTCTCTACAGAACAGGGGTTGGGGCTGAACATTCCAACCTTCTAATCATGATTTGGTCTTTCTGGTGACCAATCTCCATCCAGGAGCCCACTTAGAATGTCTCATTAAAAGAGAAGATGCTTCTAGTACTCATAGGAATTTATAAGGGTTGTAGGAGCTCTGTGTCAGAAATGAGGTAGAAGATCAAATATTGCAAGACATATTTCTATTTTTTAAACATAATATTTAGTTTGTTGTGTATAAATTATAATTTAATACACTAATTACAAAAACTAAATTATTAATTTTTCTCCCTCATATAACTCAATGCATTCATATTTGTTTTTATTTTAAAAAATCATTATATTCATTTCTCAATTTCCTTTCATCATTGGTGTGTTTCTAGAACCCCAAGCATTCTAACTAAAAGTTTTCTTTGCATCCTTCTTTGTTTATACATACNATATATATATATATATTCTATTATCTTACAATAAGGCTAGTGGGAACTGAAGTTGAAGAAGTCTGATCAACCTTATTATCACAGGAGTGAGTGAAGAAGATTGTTAAGATGGTATAAATAATATAGATAGGGTAATCAAGGTTTACATTAAATAAAAATGGAAGAATTTTTAAAAATGCCTCCTGTTATAGCATTCTCAAAATAGAAAACAATGTTAACATTGTGTTAAAAAGAAAAAGAATGTGATGGTGATTCTAGGTATTAATATCTGGTATAGTGGAAGCCTTGTTATTAATTATAATTTGTCAAATANAACATTGTGTTAAAAAGAAAAAAAATGTGATGGTGATTCTAGGTATTAATATCTGGTATAGTGGAAGCCTTGTTATTAATTATAATTTGTCAAATATGTTTAATGTTCCAGAAACTTTTGATTTCTTGGGTTTTAATTTTCATGAGAATGATATGAAGTAATATAGAGTTGTTTCAAAAAGGAATGTGAGTTCAGAGAGCTTAGCTTCCACAATTGGTAAATAAAAGATGCAAATTTAGATCCAAAATGTATGTTCTTCAAACCAGACTACACTACTGCAAATCTATGTCCGACTCTTTGCAACCACATGGACTATACAGTCCATGAATTCTCCAGGCCAAAAACTGGAGTGGGTAGCCTTTCATTTCGCCAGGGGATCTTCCCAACCCAGGGATCAAACCCAGGTCTTTGCTATTGCAGGCGGATTCTTTACCAGCTGAGCTAAAAGGAAGCCTAAGAATATTGGAGTGGGTAGCCTTTCCCTTCTCCAGCAGATCTTCCTGACCCAGGAATGCAAACTGGGGTCTCCTGCATTGCAGGCAGATTCTTTACCAATCAAATCTGTTAAGGCTAAGTGAATATGAGGGGATGGAAAGTAATCAGAGCAGGCATTCTTGGCTGTCTAGAAACCCTCTTTCCCATCTTTTTGCTCATTCCCAGTGAAATCCTAATTGTATTCTGGTATCCAGGCTCCTCAGCATGCATGGCTATGAGTTTTAAAGGAGATTAGAGAAAAACCCAGTCACCAAGTTTCATTTCCCTTATCAGTGATAAATATAGACAAAAGAATATAAAGCATCTAGCTAATGAGGTATGGCAAAGTTCCTCTGGTGGGTTTCTGGGAAATCTTCCTTTGATGAGAGACACATAAGAAATCTTGGTCTTTTCTAGTACTGGATGGAATTAACAGAATTGCATTGAAGTTACAGCAGCCCTGGAGAACTAATACAAGATGTACTAACCTAAGGATAAAAATGGCAGAAGAAAATGCAGAAGAAACTTGACTTCATTATACTGACATCAAGTCATTCAATTAGTCAACCATAGAACCACTCTTTCTTCTTATTATGTAGGGTAATATAGTTTTTAATGCTTATTTTATTTGTTTTTATAATCTCTAGCAAATGCATTCTTTCATTCATAGTACACAAGAAGATATTAGACTCTTAATGAGCTTTCTTCTCAATAATATAACCATAGTTATGATACTATATAAAATCATGGAGCATGGGTGACATTTTATAGAATTATTGAAAATGTACTGAATGTTACATCATTCAGTTCAGTTCAGTTCAGCCGCTCAGTCGTGTCCGACTTCTTGCGACCCCATGAATCACAGCAGGCCAGGCCTCCCTGTCCATCACCAACTCCTGAAGTTTACTCAAACTCATGTCCATTGAGTTGGTGATGCCATCCAGCCATCTCTTCCTCTATCGTCCCCTTCTCCTCCTGCCCCAATCCCTCCCAGCATCAGGGTCTTTTCCAATGGTAGATCATTAGAAATGTCTAAATACAGATAGTTCTCTTTTTGCATGGTTCTACTATGCGTGCATTTAAGTTACCATGGCTTAGTTTAAAAAAATACAGCTTCTCAACTACATGATTAAAATTTGAGTTATCAAACTATATTAACTAAAAGTAATTGCAAAGAATCCAACTTTGTTACAAACACTTCAGTCCACAAGTTACTATGCAACTAATAGATATACATTATGATCAGAGACCAGCCACAACCCTTCTTGCAAATTCTGTTGGTGATTGGTCACTGTGCAGCTCTTGGTTCATACATAGGTAGGCAAGTATGCAGTTATGTTCCCATTTTGTCTCTGAATGATTCAGTTCAGTTCAGTTCAGTTCAGTTGCTCAGTCGTGTCCGACTCTTTGCGACCCCGTGAATCGCAGCAGGCCAGGCCTCCCTGTCCATCACCAACTCCCGGAGTTCACTCAGACTCACGTCCATCGAGTCAGTGATGCCATCCAGCTTAACACATATATTATAGATCTGGAAAATCTAAAGTGATAATTGGTCACTAAAGATAAAAATGAAGCAAAGAAACAAAGATGATAACACTGGAAGTGAAATTTGAATTGAATGTTGACAAATTACAGAAGAAATTTCCAACTGTGAGAATGTGATACCGCTGCAGCTGGAGAGCCTCTAGACACACAGCCTCAGGATTTTAGCAACAGCAACCTTATTGACACAAATGAATAAAGTGGTTGTGGTGAAAAGAATGAATATGTCAGAAAGGAAGTGTCACTGGCAAAACATTCTTGGAGATACTTCACAACCCTGGAAACAGAAAGGATAAAATATTTGAACTGATAGAGTCTTAGAAAGGAGTATGACACTTCACCAAAATATAGAAAAGATTCCTATTCTATTAGGTCATAAGATGAGAAAAAAGGACAAAAGCGTTGTTCAAACTACTACTCTATAACTTTTTGCAAGAAAATAAAATAATTTGTCATGTTTCTGATATTTCAAATTATAGTTCACTACATAAATATTAGTTTCACAATTTGTCTTTTTAAATTATACATTTATAACCAA
>SJYQ01038588.1:0-27427 GCA_006410935.1 Redunca redunca
GCCCGAGCAGCACCTCCGGAGTGGGGTGGGTGGGGGCTCCAACGGGTGGGGGATCCACTCACCGCCAGGCCCCCGAGGGGCAGGAGGGGGATCTGGGTGCTCGAAGCTGAGCTCTGCAGTGCTGTTCCGGGCCTGGCCTGCAGGAAGGGGAGTGGGTGCTGGGCTGGGGCTGGCCCCAAAGGACACACCGACAGAAGAGGGCGGGCCTGGAGGGTGGGGTTCTCCACACGGACTGGGGGCCTGGGAGGGCCTCTTCTGAGTCACCCCAGGCCCTCCGCTGGGCCACAGCTCCTTCAACCATGCCCTCCGGTGAGCCCCCAGCCCTGAGCCAGCTTCTCCAGGGGCCCTTCCTTCACGCACACCAAGCATCCACCAGGTATCAGGCCCTGGCTCCCTGCTCAGGACACGGGAACAGCAGGAGCGCCCGCCGGGCAGCAGCCCATTGAGGGGCAGACCCTGAGGCCGTGGGCGGGCTCAGCCCCTCCAGAGCCAGCTGGGGATCTGAGACCAAGAGTGCACACAGAGCTGCGCCCAAAACAAGGTAATCAGCGCCGCCGCATAGCTCAGCGCCGCGGAGGCCAGGCGGGCAGCACCCAGGGACGAGCAGAGTCAGCCCAGAGGCCACCCCAAGAACCTGGCCTTGCCTCTGAGGCGCGTCCCCAGCCGGGCAGCCTCGGCCTGAGCACTGAGGCAGCCGGCCGCAGGAGGCTGGGCACCAGGGCATGCAAGCCACCTGGGTCAGGGGCACTTCACCTGCACGGCATGGTCCCTGAGCTGCCAGGCGCTGGGGGCTGAGCAGCCCCTACATACGTCCGGGGCCCGGCCGTGCCCTCGGAAGCAGGTGGGAGGTGCCAGCCCCGTGGGAGAGGCCTCTGCGGACGGCACCCTGCAGCCAGCGGCTCACAGATGCACGGCTGACCCCTCCCCGACCCCCACCTGGACCCTACAGCCCCCAAAGCCCCTCCCTGACCCCACAATCTCCTGGAGCAGGACCGAGCTGGAAGAGCAGCCCAGACACCCTCGGCTTCTCAGAGCCTTGGGCAAGGCCTCCGAGCTGCTCACTGCCCACCTGGCCCCAGGGCCATCCTAGGACTTGAGGGGTGGCAGGGGCTCCAGGCTCCGGTCACAGCCGGCCTGGGGATGCCAGCGGGCACCTTACCTGTGCGCTGGGCACAGGCCAGAGTGAGGGCCAGGGCCCAGAGTGAGGCCAGCCTCCTCCGGCCGACACCCATGGCGTGTGGGAGAAAGTCCCAGGGCAGCCTCTGAGGACGGCTGTGAGCCGGCAGGAGCCTTTTGTAGTCCTGGAGCTGGCTGCGGCCCCACCGGCCTCACGTGGGAGGGCGGGGCCACGCCTGCAAGTCCCCTCACCCAGGTAAACAGTGGCCACTGACTTTGGGATGGCCCGCGGCTGAAGACAGCAGAGACGGGCGTGTCTGCAGCTGGGACGTGGTTCCTGGGGTCCCTCAGCACTGGCCTGGGTGCCCTCTCGCCGGGCACCCAGCCCTGAACCTTGGCTGGGCAGGCTTCCGTGGGGCCGATCCTTGAGCTCCTGTGCTTGGAGGCCACCGCCATCCTTCCTGTTGCCGGGGCTGCTGGGCTGGCCCCACCCTCACTGCAGGGGGCTCAGGGGCAGCATTCACAGTGCCAGGACCCTGCCCCCCGGACCAGGGCTGCCTGGGAGACTGGCTGTGCTCCCAGGGGGCCGTGAGCAGCCCCGAGCTAGCTCATCCCCCTGAGCCTGTGTCTTCCTTGAGGGGCAGGGGCGATGCTGAGTGAACCAGCCCAGAAACCGGCCTGGTGGTCTTGGCCACGACAGACTCTGCCTGAGGAAGCACGCTGGCGAGGGCCACCCGCTCGGGTCGTGGGCGTGTGGGCTCCGGGCCCGTGAGGCCGTTGGGCGCTGGGGCTGGACCCCAGTCCCAGGTGGCCACACGCAGCAGCCGCCGCCGCTGGTGCCTCCACCGCCGCGGGGGGCTGGCCGGGAGGCTCTCCCTGGGGCGGAGCCGCGGCTGGGCCCCTGCCGAGGAGGCAGGCCTGGCTCAGGGGCCCGGAGCTGACTGGAGCTCTGGCTCCCGGCTCTCGGGGCCTGTCTTGAGTTCCTTCTGGGCACCTGGCTCTCCGTCCCAGAACCTTTCCCTCCTTCTGCCCCCGATTTAGCCTGGTATCTGCTGGAAAGAACACCTCACACAGAACAGGAGCGTGCGGGTGGGGCATGGTGAGTGCGTGAGTGCGTGAGTGCGTGCGAGTGAGTGGTGAGCGCTGGCGGCTGCCCGCACAGGCCTGGCTGAGGGGTGCGGTGGGAGCGGCCCGCACACCGGCTGCCGCCTCGTGCCCGCCCCCCCCATCCCTGCGCGGCTGCCTGGCTCTGGAGCTGGATCTCTGGCAGCCTGGTGCTGTGCCGGAGGGGGGTCCCTAGGGGACGGGCCAAGGGATGCGTCTGGCTCCAAAGGGCTATGGCTTTTGTGGTTGGGGTATTGGATGTGGGCAACTTGTGCCTTGGGGGAGGTTTGAGGGTCGGCCTCAGGGGGCCGGAGCCCGGGTCAGGGGGAGGAGGCTGGAGGCTGCAGTGACGTGAGCCTGTCCTCCTCATGACCCCAGGCAGGCAGGGAGGCAGCAGGGCAACCAGCGTCTACGCCGCAGGCGGGGGGGCACGGCCTGGGACCTCCACACCCCCTGCCTGGTCTGAGCTACCAGCATATGCCCCACCCCAGGGTTAGCTTGCCTTGCAGGGGAACCCTGTAAGAAGCACCCCGCAGGGAGACGGCCTGGCGTTGGGGCCGGAGTGGCCCAGTGACCCAGCCCGGGAACCCAGGCCTTCTTCCCTGGGACCTCCCCCTACGCCCAGTGGGGGCTCTGGAAGGGTTGGGGCTGGAGGGAGACCCCTTAAATTTTAGCGTCCTCCTCTTGGGGTCTGCACACTCAGCAAAGGGCCGCACAGGGAAGGGGCCGAGCTGGGGCCACCTCAGGTTCCCCCTCTAAACAGAGTCCATGGCAAGAGCAGGGCTGCGTTCCCAGGGCTCACATAGGGTGCTACGCGTGGGGATGTGGCTGGCGCAGGGCGGTGGTCCCAGAGGCCTTGCTTCCTCAGGGTCAGCTGCCCCAGGGCTGTTGCCAGCCCCAGCCTGGACCTGATGAACTGTGGGTTGACTGGGGTCCCGCAGGGCAGTGCTTGTTTGGACGGAGGGCCGGGGTCCAGCAGGGCAGTGCCTATGTGGACAGAGGACTGGCATCTGGCCCTGACTGGAGTGCCCACTGGTTGTCATGGCGACAAGAGGACCGTGGCGGGACGTGGGCAGGATGCAGGCCAGGCCAGACCTGCTCTGGCAGCTCCGATTCGGGATGGGAGGTGAGCATCAGATGGCCCTGTGCTTATGAGTGGCTGACCAGATGATGGGGAAATGCCTGACAGCCAGGATCTGCTGAGAACCAGGCCCCATGGTGGGCAAGGAGCCGGCAGGAACAGGGGCAGGGAGCCGGCCCAGCACTTTCCTCCCAGGGCGGGCGGCACCCCGGGCACCCGGCAGAGCTCGGTCCTCACAGCTCTCTCCTCAGACACACAGCCCACCCGTCCGCCCCTCTGGACCCGGGGCTGCCTGACCCCGACCCTGATCTTGACCCTGGCCTGGCCCGGCCCGGCCCAGCTGTTTCTGACCAGCAACCAAGGCAGAGGACGCCGGCTTCAGCACTCCCTGCCCGGCACTGGGGCCCCTCCCAGTTTTGGGGGGCGGCCACGGTGCCAGTGCGGGCGCCTGGGGTTTGCGCTGCGGCAGCTTTGGGACCTGGGGTGCCAAGCAGTCCTGCCAGCTGCCTTCAGGCCCGACACTCCCTGCTCCCTGCCAAGGTGGATGCTCTGCCTAGGGGCGCAGGCACAGCTTCGGGGAAGCAAAAGAGGGCAGTTCACGGCCCTTCCCAAGTGGGACTCGGGGCTTGACCTCCGCCCCTCCAGGCCAAAGAGGTGAACACAGCTGAGTGGCCAGATGGCTGGGAGCCAGGCCGCCCTCCGCAAGCCCGGTGCCCTCAAGGGGCCGCAGGGGAGACCTGACTTCCATCCTCACACCTGGGGCACGCCTCCAACCTGGAGGTGGACGCCTGCACCCCAAACGCCAGGTCACTCCACCCCTGTCCCCTGAGGAAAAGGACAGGCCTGGACCAGCCACAGATGGTGCCCAGACAGTGGAGTGGACGGCTGTCTCCCTGGCGGACACTCTGCCAACCCTGTCTCGGACGCCCTGAGTACAGGGCCGGCTGCTCCGACACAATCGGTGCACTTGTTGGAGGCTCCACCGTGTAATTCAGTCCATAGGACACCGACGCCTGAGAGCTAGGGTCTGTGGGTGTCCCCACTTCCGGGTGACACAGGTGGGAAGCACCCGACCTCAGAGGGGCTGGCTAGGATCTGAACCCAGGGTCAGGGGCTCCAGACCCGGAGGAGGTGGTGTCCCGGCCCCTGTGTGTCCCTGGCAAGCACATCACCCTCTCTGTGCCTCATCTGGAAATCATGATCACAGGACAGAATGGGCTTCAGGGGAGCATCTCCCAAGCTGTGTCTGGTCCCCAGCAGAGCCCCCACCACCCTCATGGGGCCCCCCAAGGAGACTTCCTGATGCCACGCGGTATCACCCCTCTGACTTTGTGTGCGTTCTAACGTGTCTGGAGTCACTGAGCGTCGCGGGCCTGATTGCACTGACAGGCGAAAGGGCAGCGCCTTCCTCACCTTGCGGCGTCTGAACTCATGACCCAGATTCTCAGCATCCGGGACCCGCGGCCGTGCCTGACTGAGGGGACCCTGTGGGGCCAAGGGTACGGCCCCCTGGCCACGCACCAGACGGGCTGCTCTGGGCCCTGATGTCACAGGTGGGAAACCAGCAGTCTGGGGAAAGGTTGCCGCGTCTCCCGTGTGGCAGGGGACGACTCCAGGACAAAGACAGACGGAACCCTCGAGCCCGCGAAGAGGAAGTGGGCGCCAACTTGGCAGGAGGTGCTGGGAACCTCCGATAGCTTGCAGGAATTATCGCACTGTTGACAGAAAGGGCAGGGTGGCCCCGAGTTTCTCCCAGCCCGGAGACTTCCTTGATAAGGACGAAGGTGCCCTCACCTTCCTGCCTGGCCCTGGGGCCTGGGAGGCAGAGACACCAAGAGATGCCCACAGGGCGGGAGGAGAGTAAATTTGGTTTCACGGTGGGGCTGCACTGATTTGGACCTTCCTGCACGTGTTTGCTCATCTGAGTCACTGGGCAAACAGAATTCCTCCCGAGAGCTGGCCTGGAAGCCGAAGCCCTGAGCCCCGACCCGCAGCTCCAGCGGCACTGCCCGTGGCTGCCCCTGCCCATCCGCACCCCGCGGCCGGCCCCGCTCCATCCAGGCTTGGTAGGGCAGTGCCACCCTGGGGTCGCTCACCTCCCCGGGCCCAGCTTCTCAGCCCTGCCTGCCTCCTCACTCCACCTGCCCCAGGAAGCCCAGAGGCCTCCGCTCCTCCCCACGCCTCCCTCCGCAGCGCCCCCGCCCCGCTCAGCAGTCATCTCCCACCTCCCAGGGCCGGGGAGGGATGGTCCGCTGAGACCATTCCAAGGAGGTACCTGCCTCCCTCGGCAGCCAGGGGCCAGGGAGTGGCTGACCCTCGAAGAAGCCCCTCTTCTGCCCTCAGAGCTCTGTGCCAGCGCCTCCCCGGGCACTGCCGTCCGCAGGCAGGGAGCTGCCAGGCCACTTGCCTGCATCAGGACAGGGAAGCGTCCCCATTGCTGCCCCATCAGCCTCTAAGAAGACAGGAGAACACGGCCAAGTGCCAGGCCGTCCAAACGGCCCTGACCGTGACCCCAGGGGCCTGCTGAGGGTCAGCTGTTCAGCTCAGCGGCTGAGCCCAGGATGAAGGGGTCAGCGATTGGAGCCGGGGGTCGGGGCGAATGCATCAGTACATGTTCAGGTGTCTTTCATGGTGTGAACCAGGGCGCCTCTGGACGTGTCCCTAAAAGACGTGAGAGCAGGATTTCAGCGAGATGCGCGCACCCCGTGCTCTCAGCGGGTCCTCACAGTCACCCAGAGGGAGAGACAGCCCCAGGGGTCCACAGTCCATGGGTGGATGAGGGGGACGTGGATGGAGCTCCATCCACACGGTGGACGTTGTCACTCAGCCTCGAGCAGGAAGGGCATTCAGCACAGGAGGAACCTGCAGGACACGGTGCTCGCTGAAATTTGCCAGCCACTGAGGCCAGACGCTGTCTGACTGCCCCCGGGAGGGCCCTGGAGGGGTCGCCGCCATAGACACAGGAAGCGGGCCAGGGGCCGGGGCCGTGGGGGAGGGGAGCGAGGGCTCAGCAGGCAGTTGAGATTCTGCAGGTGGACGTGGGCAAGACGCACAGTGACGCGGGTCGCTGTGCATCTGAGCTGTACCCTTAGGCGTGGTTAACGTGGTAGATACACGTGTGCACGCGTGCTACGTCGCTTCAGTCACGTCCGACTCTTACTGACCCCGTGGACTGTGGCCCACCAGGCTCCTCTGTCCATGGAATTCTCCAGGCAAGGACACTGGAGTGGATTGCCATGCCCTCCTCCAGGAGATCTTCCCGACCCGGGGATCAAACGCGCGTCTCTTATGCCTCTCGCATTGGCAGGTGGATTCTTTACTATTTAGCACCACCTGGGAAGCCCTTTGTCACACAGATAGTAACACATTTTTCTTTTACAGCTCACAGTTTTGTTCTGTAAACAAATGATAGTGCACCCCCGAGGCATGAGGGCGGGCCGACACCAAAGGAGAGGCCAACACGGTTCTTTTTAATGGGAGGAAAAATGAAGCAAAACTTGCCACTCTCAACTTGAGGAAATACTGGTAAATAATTTGGTGTCATATCTTTTTGCCTTTTCAAAAATGGGCACAATAAAGGACAGAAATGGTATGGACCTAACAGAAGAGAAGATGTTCAGAAGAGGCGGCAAACATACACAGAAGAACTATATTTTACAAAGATCTTAATGACACAGATAAACCAGGATGGTGTTCGCATCGCTATGAACAAAGCTAGTGGAGGTGATGGAATTCCAGCTGAGCTATTTCAAGTCCTGAAAGAAGATTCTGGAGCCCGAGAAAATAAAGCCTCTCTCGTTGCCCAGGAGCTTCCTCCAGTTGCGGGGAGAGGGCTTCTCTCGTTGCAGAGCGCGGGCGCCGGGGTGCGCAGGCTTCAGCAGCTGGGACGTGCGCGCTCAGTAGCTGTGGGCCCTGGACTCCAGAACACAGGCTCAGCAGCTGTGGGGCACAGGCTTAGCTGCTCCACAGCACGTGGGATCTTCCCGGATCAGGGACCAAACCTGTGTCTCCTGCGTTGGCAGGCGGATTCTTGACCGCTGAGCCACCAGGGAAGCCCTATGAGGTGTCGTTTCTTGTTTTCAACTAAGCTTCTTATTTTGAGATGATTGTAGACTCTCAGAAGCTCTAAGAGAGCATCCAGAAAGACTCCAGGCACTGTTTCCCAGCCTCCGTGGCGGGTGGCATCTCACAACACGTCTGCCGCCGACGCGGCCGAGACACTCAGCCTCCCCAGCGCCCCCAGGAGCCTGCCTCTGGCTCTGCTCTCACTCCTCCCACCTGCTCAGCCCCCGACAACCACTCATCGGTCCTCTAGCTCTGTAACGCTGCTGTTCCCAGGATGCCACACAGCCTTTGTGGACCAGCTCCTTTCCCTCCGCATAATTCTCTGGAGATTCGCTCAGACTGTTCTGTGCTCTGCTTTTCAGTGCCGAGTGAGAGTCCGGGTTGTGGCTGAACCACAGCGTGTCCATCCCTTCACCTGTGAAAGGACTTTGGGGTTGTGGCCAGGTTTGGGCTGTTACGAATGAAGCTGCAGTGAAGACGTGTACACAGGCTTTGGTTTGAACATCTGTTTTCATTTCTCTGGGATAGATAAATATCTGAGTGCAATTTCTGCATTAAACAGCATTCACATATTTAGATTTTTAAAAGCTTGGCAACAAAGTGCTATCAGAGTAATTATATTATTTTTCATTCCCACTAGCAATGAATGAGCGAGCCACTTTCTCTACATCTCCACCAGCATCTGGGGTCATGGTTTTCTTAGCCAGGCTGACAAGTATGGTTTTAATTTGCATTTCCCTCTGGCAGAAAAGCTATGACAAACCTACACAGTGTATTAAAAAGCAGAGACGTCACTTTGCCAACAAAGATCCAAATAGTCAAAGCTATGGTGTTTCCAGTAGTCATGTATGGATGTGAAATTCTGACCATAAAGAAAGCTGAGCACCAAAGAATCGATGCTTTTGAACTGTGGTGTTGGAGAAGACTCTTGAGAGTCCCCTGGACTGCAAGGAGATCCACCCAGTCCATCCTCAAGGAGATCAGTCCTGAATATCCATTGGGAGGACTGATGCTGAAGCTGAAGCTCCAATCTTTGGCCATTTGATGAGAAGAGCCCGTCGTTGGAAAAGACCCTGATGCTGGGAAAGACTAAAGGCAGGAGCAGAAGGGGGCGACAGAGGATGAGATGGTTGTACGGCATCACCAACTCAGTGGACGTGCGTGTGAGGAAACTCTGGGATACAGTGAAGGACAGAGAAGCCTGGCGTGCTGCAGTCCATGGGGTCATGAAGAGCCAGACGCGACTGAGAGGCTGAGCACCAGCAACAGCCAGGCTGGTGACGCTGAGCGTCTTCTCAAGCGCTTCTTTGCCCCCGTGTCTCCAGAGAAGTGGCTCTTCAAATCTCTTTCCCATTTTCTAATCGGACTGTTTGGTTTTTAGAGCTGAATTTTGAGTGTCTGTCTATAGTCTAGGTACCAATCCTTTGGTGAATATGAGGTTTGCAAACATGCGCTCCCAGCAGCACACTCTCTTTGTATCTTCGCACAGGACCTTTCTTTGTGCCTTTTCATGCTGCTCATGGGCTTCTCAAGGCAAGAGTGCTGAGGTGGTGGCCAGCCCCTTCTCCAGGGACCGCATTTTGTCAGAACTCTCTACCGTGACCGTCTGTCTCGGGTGGCCCTACACAGCATGCTCATAGTTTCACTGAGTCAGACAAGGCTTTGATCCATGTGACCATTTTGGTTGGTTTTCTGTGATTGTAGTTTTCATTCTGTCGGCCCTTTGGTGGATGAGGATAAGAGGCTTGTGCAAGCTTCCTGATGGGAGGGACTGGCTGCTGGGAAGACTGGGTCTTGCTCTGGTGGGCAAGGTCATGCTCATTAAATCTTTAATCCAATTTTCTTCTGATGGGTAGGGCTGTGCTCCCTCCCTGTAGTTTGGCTTGAGGCCAAGCGAGGGTAGGGGTGATGGCAACCTTCTGCAAAAGGACTTAGGTCAGTGTGACTGCTGCTGTCAGCGCGCCTGAGCCCACTGCTGGCCGCCGCTGACCCACACCTCCACCGGAGACTCCAAAACACTCACAGGTAAGTTTGGTTCAGTCTTTTGTGGGGTCACTGCTCCTTTCTCCTAAAAGATGATGCTGTTAAAGTGCTGCACTCAATATGCCAGTAAATTTGGAAAACTCAGCAAAGGCCACAGGACTGGAAAAGGTCAGTTTTTATCCTAATCCCAAAGAAGGGCAATGACAAAGAATGTTCAAACTACCACACAACTGCACTGATTTCAAATGCTAACAAAGTAATGCTCAAAATTCTCCATGCAAGGCTTCAACAGCACGTGAACCAAGAACTGCCAGGTGTTCAAGCTGGATTTAGAAAAGGCAGAGGAACTACAGATCAAATTGCCAATATCCACTGGATCATAGAAAAAGCAGGGGAATTCCAGAAAAACATCTACTTCAGCTTCATTGACTGCACCAAAGCTTGTGACTTTGCAGATCACAACAAACTGTGGAAAATTCTTCAAGAGGTGGGAACACCAGACCACCTCACCTGCCTCCTGAGAAACCTGTATGCAGGTCAAGAAGCAACAGTTAGAACCAGACATGGAACAATGGACTGGTTCAAATTTGGGAAAGGAGTTTGTCAAGGCTGTATATTGTCACTCTGCTTATTTAACTTCTGTGCAGAATACATCATGTGAAATGCTGGGCTGGATGAAGCTCAAGCTTGAATCAAAATTGCCAGGAATCATAGCAACCTCAGCTATGCAGATAACACCACCCTAATGGCAAAAAGCAAAGAGGAACTAAAGAGCCTCTTGATGAGGGTGAAAGAAGAGAGTTAAAATGCTGGCTTAAAACTCAGCATTCAAGAACTAAGATCATGGCATCTGGTCCCATCATTTCATGACAAATAGATGGGGAAACCATGCAAACAGTGGGAGGCTTTATTTTCTTGGGCTCCAAAATCACTGCGGACGGTGACTGCAGCCATGAAATTAAAAGACGCTTGCTCCTTGGAAGAAAAGCTATGACCAACCTAGACTGTATTAAAAAGCAGAGACATTACTCTTCTGACTAGGACCATCTACTCAAGCTATGGTTTTTCCAGTAGTCACGTATGGATGTGAGAGTTGGACTATAAAGAAGGTTGAGCACCAAAGAACTGGTGCTTTTGAACTGTGGTGTTGGAGAAGACTCTTGAGAGTCCCTTGGACTGCAAGGAGATCAAACCAGTCCATCCTAAAGGACATCAGTCCTGAATATTCATTGGAAGGTCTGATGCTGAAGCTGAAGCTCCAATACTTTGGCCATGTGATGCAAAATGCCCATCATTGGAAAAGACCCTGATGCTGGGAAAGATTGAAGGCAGGAGAAGAAGGGAATGACAGAGGATGAGATGGTTGGGTGGCATCACTGACTCAATGGACATGAGTTTGAGCGAGCTCCAGGAGATGGGGAAGGACAGGAAAGCCTGACGTGCTGCAGTCCATGGGGTCACAGAGAGTCAGACATGACCGAGCGACTCAACAGCGACCACCATCACGCAGTTTTCATTCAACTACCCGGGAAATGTGAGCGTCAGGCACAGTGACTCCTCCTCACTGTTCTTTTTCAAAGTCGCTTTGACTACTCTAGTTCCTTCATCTTTGCCAGTGAATTTTAGAATAATCTTGTCTATATCTACAAAAATTCCTGCTGGGATTCGATAGGACTTGCACTACACTTGTATGTTAACTTGGGCAGAACTGACAGGTTTACTCTGCCAAGTCCTCCAGTGCATGAACAAGGCATGTCTTTAAGAGAACAGGACCCTGTGGGGCCTTCTCGGAACAGACCTCACTCCCGTCCTCATCTTCCTCCTGTTTATAGAAAAACTAGCCTCCTAGACATTCTTTGAGTTCCAAATGATAAATTTAATCTGAGAAGTGAGAAAATGCAAAAGCGAAGGGAAACAGTCAAGCAAGACAAAATAATAGTTTAGCCACAAAACAAAGTCAAGGATCTTTTGTTCCTCCTCAGGGGCTGTAGATAATATCCACTGAGCTGTTTCATAGATGCTGAAACTGGAAAAAGCCAATTGGGTTATGATCAGACGTTAGTCATTACACAAGCTGTTCTATCTTGCACAATTCTAAGAACTGGCCTCAAGGAAACAGGAAGGAAAAAAAATGACCGTGGAGTTGAAGATTAACTTTAAAATTAACAGTTAAGATGACGCTCATGAGACCACTACATGACCAGTTTCACAACGAGGTCAGCGCTGACTCGGTTGCTTCTTTTGGCCCCCTCGCCCTACCTGTGCATCCTGAACAGTCCCTGAAAATCACTTGCCCTCTTACTGGCAGTGGGGAGTTGGTTCTTTGGGACATGAGCTCCCCTTTTCTCCAGGGCTGCCAGCTTCCTCAGTAAAGCTGCCTTTCCGTTTACCAACATCTGTCTCTTAGCGTTGGGCCCTTCAGGTGAGCAGCCAGCTGAGTTCAAGAACATTTCCATCTGTTCAGGTGCCCTTTGATTTCTTTCATCAGTGTTTTGTAGATTTCAGCACGCGAGTCCCATATACGCTTTGTTAGAGCTACTTCTAACTTTTTCGATCGATTTGAGCAATTGCAAATGGCACTGTATTCTCTTTATCATTTTGTTTGCTGACTTATGGCTGTGCTGGGTCTTCATTTCTGCACAGATTCCTCTTTAGTTGTGGGTGCATGGGCTTCTCGTTGCAGTGGCCTCTCTGTGGAGGGCAGGCTCCAGAGCCCGTGGGCTCAGGAGTTGAGGCTCCCAGGCTCGAGAACACAGATTCAACCGTTGTGGTGCATGAGTTTAGCTGATCCACAATGTGTGGGATCCTCCTGATCAGGGACTGAACCTGACTGGCAGGGGCGTTCTAACACCGCTGAGCCACCAGGGGAGCCCGCAGTATTGTGATCTTAGTACAGTGGTCAGGGACGGCCTGGTCACTGCTAAGTGGTCATTGCTAAGATGTAGAACCTCAACTCATGGCTATGTGTTTATCTCGTATCCTTGAAACTTGCAGAATTGGCTTATTCGTGCTTGCAGTTTTTAATAGATTACTTGGAGTTTTCTGTGTAGACGTTTGTGTTATTAGCAAATAGGGACAGCTTCATGTCATCCAACCTGGACGCTCACTTCCTTCCTTCACCTTATTGCGTGGACCAGAACTTCCAGGCCTGTTGGACAAGAGTGATGAGATGGCTGTCCTTCTCTGGTTCCCAGTGGTCACCTCTCCCTGCAAAGTTCAGTGTTAGAAATACAGCTTTCTGTAGGTGGCCTTCATCCAGCTGAGGAAGCTCCCTTTATTCTTATTTCTCTGAGAGCTTTTATCAGGAACAGATGTTGAACTTTGTCCAGAGTTTCTTCTGCATCAGCTGATAAGCTCATGTGGTCTGTCCTCTTTGGCCTGTTGATACAGTTGATTTCATTAGCTTCTTAATGTTGAAGCAGCCTTGCACCTCTTGCACCCCCCACCTGGCCATCATGTGTAATTCTCTTTATGAACTCTCTCCATGAACTCTGCGCTGTTGCTTTAGTAAGCGTTTTTGTGTCTGTATTTATCAGAGATGTTGATCCGTAGTTTTGAGAGTTGGTTTTTAATTTTTTGTGTGTGCTGTCTCTGTGATTATCATATCTGGGTGACACTAGCTTTGTGAAATAAATTGGGACAAGTCCCTCCTCTTCTATTTTCTGGAAGAAATTGTGCAGACTTGGTGTCAATTCTTTAAAAGTTTGAAAAAAATTCTTCCCTGAAACCGTCTGACCCCAGGTTCACTTTTTGGAGTTTAAAATCATGAACCTAATTTTCTTAAGGGTCATAAGGCTGTACAAACTGTCTATATTGAGCTGGTAGCTTGTGCTTTTTGAAGAACTGGTGTATTTCTCCTAAGCTGTCACCCCTGTCTGCCGTTTCCAGCACTTGCTCGTTATCCTGTCTACGACTGTGGGGTCTGTAGTGATGGCCTCTGCTTCCTCTCTGATGTTGGCAGCTTAGTCTCCTCTCTTTTCTCTTTGCAGACTTTCTAGAGTTCTGTTAATTTTATTGACATTTTTCCTTTCCTTTGATTTGAATGAATTAAAATTCATTTCGTTCCTGTTTTCAATTTCACTGAAACCTGCTGTTGTCTTTGCTTACTATCCCTTCTGACCTGAGTCTGTTTTTTCTCTTCTCTTCCTGGGTTCTGAGGTGGGAGCTCCGTGTCCTGATCTGAGACGCTCCCTCTCTCCTAGGATGTGCGCTTGCTGTTGTGACATTCCCCCAGCGCTGCTTTAGCTCTGTTCCTCAGTGTTGATGGGCTGAGTTTTCATTTCAGTCACTTGCATGTGTCTTTGTGTTTCCCTCAAGACTGCCTCGCTGCTCCATGAATTATTTAGAACTGTGGTTCTGAGCATGTGGAGGTCATCTGGTTAACTTTTACTGACTGGTTTCTAATCTGATTCTCCGGCTATGTGGTCAGAGGACAAACTCCACGTGGTTTCAGTCACATTAAGTTTGTTGAATCTGTTTTGCGTCCCAGGATACAGCCCATCTTGGTGTGTATCTTCTGTGGGCACCTGAAACCGAGCGTTCTGGTTCTGCTGGGTGGAGCATTCTGTAAATGGTGATTAGATCCTGTTGGTGGACAGCATTAAATTCTTCTGCATCCTTGTTGATTCTCTGTCTCTCGTTCTATCAAGGATACTCAGGATAGTCAGCCAAACCAGATCTTCCCCTTCGTCCTATTAGACTTCCTGTTCTCACCCTGCTTTTTGGTTTATTGATACTGTTGCTGTGTCTCCGCTTCTGGCCTCTGTCAACTTTGTGTTGCCTTTCTCCTCTGACTTTTCTGTGGCTTGGGTTTTTATTTATTTAAACTTTTTCTTTTATATTGGGGTATAGAGCGGAAAATTTGGCTTAAAGCTCAACATTCAGAAAACAAAGATCATGGCATCCGGTCCCATCACTTCATGGGAAATAGATGGGGAAACAGTAGAAACAGTGTCAGACTTTATTTTTTTGGGCTCCAAAATCACTGCAGATGGTGATTGCAGCCATGAAATTAAAAGACGCTTACTCCTTGGAAGGAAAGTTATGACCAACCTACATAGCATATTCAAATGCAGAGACATTACTTTGCCAACAAAGGTTTGTCTAGTCAAGTCTATGGTTTTTCTTGTGGTCATGTATGGATGTGAGAGTTGGACTGTGAAGAAGGCTGAGCGCCAAAGAATTGATGCGTTTGAACTGTGGTGTTGGAGAAGACTCTTGAGAGTCCCTTGGACTGCAAGGAGAGCCAACCAGTCCATTCTGAAGGAGACCAGCCCTGGGATTTCTTTGGAAGGAATGATGCTAAAGCTGAAGCTCCAGTACTTTGGCCACCTCATGCGAAGAGCTGACTCATTGGAAAAGACCCTGATGCTGGGAGGGATTGGGGGCAGGAGGAGAAGGGGACGACCCAGGATGAGATGGCTGAATGGCATCACTGACTCGATGGACGTGAGTCTGAGTGAACTCCGGGAGTTGGTGATGGACAGGGAGGCCTGGCGTGCTGCGACTCATGGGGTCGCAAAGAGTCGGACACGACTGAGCGACTGAACTGAACTGCACTGATAGCCAATTAACAATGTTGTGGCTGTTTCAGGTGAACAGCTAAGGGACTCGGCCCCACATACACGTGTACCCATCCTCCCCCGGCTCCCCTGCCATCCAGGCTGCCACGTAACCCTGAGCAGCGTCCAGTGCTATACAGCAGGTCCTTGCCGACCATCCACTTTTAATCAGCCACGTGTACACGTCCATCCCAGCTCCCTAACTACCCGTTCCCCCACCCTTCCCCCCAGCAACCATAAGGTGGTTCTCTAGGTCTGTGAGTCTTTTTTTGCTTTCTAAGCTCATTTGTATCATTTCTTTTTAGATCCCACATGTAATGGGTGTCAAACGATATTTCCCCTCCGCCTGGATTGCTTCAGTTGGTATAATCTCTGGGTTCGTCCATGCTGCTGCTAATGGCGCCATTTCACCCTGTCTTGTGGTGGAGTAATATTCCACTGTTCAGACGCACCGCATCCTCTTTGTCCGTTTCTCTGCTGATGGACATTTACGTGGTTTCCATGAACAGGATGTTGTAAATAGTGCTGCAACGAACATTCGGGTGCTGTGGCATGGTTTGTAGACAAGTCTCTTACACAGTATGTGCAGCCAGCCTGTGGGTACCTTCATCCCTTTTCAGCCTGACTGGCAGCTTCGTGCTCAGGAGGGGCTGGACGTGCCCTCGTCGTCACAGGTGAGAGTGGGCTCTCCGGGCCGTGTGTGTGCATCTCTGCCTCTTTCTTCAGCCTGGCTTCTCTCGCCGCTGGGCTCGTGTTTGCTTTGCTCTTTTTTTTTGCCTTGTGGGCACTCACTCTGTAATTTCACCTCACCATAGAGACTATCTCTTTCTTCCGACAATATTGACTCACCACTGTGGATGGCAGAAAAACCACCACCCTTCTGTTCTTCCAGGCATTATTCTGGAATGTTCACTCTGGATGGTGATAAAAATTTCACCCCTTGTGTCTGTCCCGCAAGAGCTATTTGTCATCTTTGCGCTCAGAGCTGTTGCCACAGCACACGGCCACCTGAGTGACGCCCAAGCCCGGGTGCCCCAGGGGCCCCGCCGGCCTCCTCATGTCGCAGCTTCCTCATTCTTGAGCATCCTATTCAGGCTGCAATTTTTTTTTTAACAGAATTTGAAAGTTTATTAAGAATTTTGTTTTAGGCCACTCCATCTGGCTCGTGGATCTTATTTCTCATCCAGGGGATGGATCCTTGCTCCAGGCACTGGGAGGGCAGAGTCCCAAACCACAGACCGCCAGGGGCATCCACAGAGATTGCTTCTTGATCGTATCATCTCCAAGCATGCCTTTGAGTCCTTTTAGTTTCCAGGAAAAGTACATGGGGAGTATTTATTCTTTCTGATCCTTTGGGATTCCCTGGTGGTCTAAGAGCTTGAAGCAGTTAAGACTTTGCCGTCCACGGCAGGGGTGTGGGTTCAACCCCTGGTCAGGGAGCTGAGATCCCTATGCCTCATGCCTTTAAAACATTAAAGAGAAACAATATTGTAGCAAAATTCAATCAAGACTTTAAAACGGTCCACATCAAAAAATCATTAAAAAAAAAAGAATAGAAATAACAATCCTTGGACTGAACAGTGTCCAGAGGCCCTGTCCCCTGCCACTGCAGCTGAACGCCTGTGTCTGGGCCTCCATCACTCGGTTAGGGACACCTTCTCTGGCTGCCCTCCGCTTCAGGTGGCTCACCTCCCAGGAAGAGTGTTCCCAGAGAACTATGTTCCTTGTTCAACTACACCCTGGTTAATGAGGCTGTAGAATCAGAAGGTGGTCCCGCTATATCTCATTTCCCATGAGAGCAAGGGCTCTGTCTTGTGATTTTCGCTCAGCGGAAAAGGGCAAGTCAGGTTCTCAAACAGCTAAATGAATGAGCAAAACTCAGAAAGGCTTTCTCCTGCCACGTCCTCGCCTGTCATACGGCTGGCACAGTCGGGCTTCAGCCTCTCATCTCTCAGTTTGTTCTGTGTCTTACGCACCTGTGCTTTGTTCCTCTCCTGATTTCCTTTCAATTATTTTTTTTCTTCTTTTAAAGTAAACTTTATTGAGATATAATTCACACACCATAAGATTAATTCGTTTCAAGCTCTTAGTCAGTGAGTTTTAACAAACGTTTACACTCACAAAACCACCACTGCGATTGAGATATGACTTTCCTCCACCTCTGAAAGAGCTGTTTGTTCCACTCTACAGTCAGCCCCTGGGTTGGGAAGACCCCCCCCCCCGCGCCGCCCCCCGCCGGAGGAGGGCATAGCAACCCACTCTGGAATTCTTGTCTGGAGAATCCCATCGACAGAGGAGATGGGGTCGCAAAGAGTTGGACACTTATTCCACATTCTTGCCAACAATTGGTATAGTTGGTTAAGTATTTTTCAATATGTAATTTGAATACCTCTATCGACTTTTTGGGCTTCCCAGGTGGTGTGGTGGTGAAGAATCTGCCTGCCGACATGGGAGATGCAAAAGACGCAGATTCAATCCCTGGGTTGGAAAGAACCCCTGGAGGAGAAAAGACAACCCTGCCCAGAATTCATGCCTAAAAATTTCATGGACAGAGGAGCCTGGCAGGAGTCTGTGGGGTCCATAGCATGAGCCTGGCAGAAGTGCATGGGGTCCACAGCGTGAGCCTGGCAGGAGTGCGTGGGGCCACACAGAGTTGGGCACGACTGAGCGCGTGCACACATGTTATCTTTTCACCTGTCTACCTTTATATTTCTAGTGGCCTTTAAAAATATTATAGTATCATCCTTAACTTATCAGAATCTATTTTGAATTAACATCATATAGCTCAGTGTGAGGTGTAAGAACTTTCTTTCTTTTGTGTGTGAGAACATTGATCTGATGAGTGTCACAAACAAAAATGTGAATTTGGGCTTCAATGTCTGCCCTAGAAACTTACAGTTGAAACAAATATTTTCTTTTGGAAATTGACACTGTGGTTCTCAGGGCTCGAGCAAAGGTTTTGTTGGGAAATGGCTGAACCGTGAGGACTTCAGAACATTCTGGTTCCATTTCTCCCCATGTCGTGTGCGCCCCTCCGCGCGCGCCCCTCCGCGCGCGCCGCTCGCTCTCATGGCCGGTGTTTCGTCTCGCTCCCTGACTTGCTTGCTCTTGTCCGCTCTGGGTCTGCACTGCTGCACAGGCTCGCTCCGGCTGCAGCGAGCAGGGGCCGCTCCTCGTCGTGGTCTGAGGGCTTCTCGCCGCGCTGCCTCCTCTTGTCTCGGAGCGCTGGCTCTAGGGCGCACGGGCTCCGCGGTTGGGGTGCGCGGGCTTAGCTGCTCCACAGCGTGTAGAGTCTGCTTGGAGCAGGGCTCAAACCCACATCCTCGGCCTTGACAGGACTCTTAACCATTGGACCACCAGTCAAGTCCTTCTTTTTTGGCTTTAAACGACACGACTGAGCGACTTCACTTTCACTTTTCACTTTCCTGCATTGGAGAAGGAAACGGCAACCCTCTCCAATGTCCTCGCCTGGAGAATCCCAGGGACGGGGGAGCCTGGTGGGCTGCCATCTGTGGGGTCGCACAGAGGCGGACACGACTGAACGACTGTGTTCGCTTTCTGGTGGCCTAGCTGCTCAGTCGTGCCCAGCTCTTTGACCCCAGGGAGTGCGGCACGCCAGGCTTCCCTGTCCTCCACTACCTCCTGGAGTTTGCTCAGACTCGGGCCCACTGAGTCGGTGATGCTGACTAACCGTCTCATCCTCGGCCGCCCCCTTCTCCTTTTCACTCCCCAGTGGCTTTTATTGCACACAGGACCTTGTGCAGGGTGCATGCCAAGTCCTGGGTCCTGTTCTCGTCCTCAGAGAAGGCTCTGTTCTGGGTCAGCAGGGAGTTAACTTTTCGGCGGGTCACTTGATCTTGAAGGGGGCTAATCAGCCACCTTCCACTTCTTGTTTCAGAGTCAATAGTTCCTTGAATTAATAGAGACTTTCTGAAGCACACTTTACTTCTCTGTTGTCTTTTTTCCTTACAAAACTATTACGTCTCTTCTGCCTCTCAGCAGAAATGCTTCTTTCGTACTAGCGAATGCCTCCTTTAGAGGGCTCCGCTTCAGTTGGTTTTATTTGCTTGTGGTTTGCCTGCTATGAAGTAGCTTCCCCAGGCCTCTGGCACTTTCTATGGAGGGGATCGTGCGTTCTCCTCGTCCCGGGGCTCAGTGATTGGTTAGTGTATCAGTCAGTTTGTTAAAAGTCTGAGGTTTAAACTCTCCAGGCTCTAACCGGGGCCCACGCAGCAGGCACGTCCATTGTGGACTGGCCGGGGCCTTGTGTGTGGCACCGCTGCTGCGGGACCTGGGCTCCTAGGGCATGGCCCCACACTGTGGCAGAGGACAGAGCCCTGGGCCAAGAGTATTGCTAGAGATGTTCCTATTTCTGCATCTTTATTGCCCAGGGCAATAAAGTAATCCTGAATAAGCAGAGAGCTGTGAGCACATGAGAAGGCTGGGTGCCAGGAGAAAATGGCCCTGAAGGGTTAAATCCCGCCGGGGCCAATGGAGTAAGAATGGGGTGGTGATGACCAGGTCTCTGGCAGGTCTGGAGATGACGGACAGGAGGCTAGGAGAGCGGTGCTCCAAGGAGGGGGGCCTGCCTGGAGGCCACAGGGTGTTTCCAACAGCGCGCACACCTGGGTGAGGAACGCTTGCCTGGGGCTGGGAGGATGCCGCATGCTGAGGATGGAGGCTGGCGACGAGCTGCCGGGGGCTGGGATGCAGAGAGGAAGTGAGGGTATGTAAGGGGCGACGGTTGGAAGCAGGCATGAAGCCCACCGGTTCCCGGGACAGGGGGTCTCAATGGCCGGTGGCAGAGGCCGGGCAACACTGGACCACAGCAGGGCATCACCCCCCACCAGCCCCTTAGATCAAGTCTCACAGGTGGCTCCCCCATCACAAACCCGCTGGAGGGGCTCTGAGGCCAGTGGGGGAGACAGAAGGGAAGCCACATCCTGCCGGCTTCCTGGAGGAGGTGACCTCACGGAGGGCCAAGTGGGGGCAGGAGAAGGGCAGCAGGGCGGGACCACAGCTGGGCTCCGTGCCCCAGCTCCGGCCCCTCTGCAGGCTCCCGCCCACCACACCTGTGCGTCCCCGTTCTCCCCCACGGGTGGGGCCGTCTAGACAGCCTGCAGGCTCCTTGGCCCGCCTGGCTTTTGTCCCCTGAGACCCTCGAGCAGAAGCCGGGGCTGCAGACAAAGGGGTGTTTGCCTTCCTCTCCGACTGGAGACGCCCCCTGGCTCTGGGCCAGAGCGGGGCCCAGGCCCCCCGCCCGGAGCGCCTAGGGGCTGCAGCTCCCAGGATGCATACGCAGGTCCAGGGCCAGCCGAGGGCCCGGCCTGGGAGCTTGACCTCGGACCTGCTGCCCATCTGTGGCCGAGGGGCAGGTGGGGTGAGGACGGGCTCGGGGGCAGGGAAGGGCATTGTGCAGGGGCGTCCAGGGAGGCTCAGATGCAGGCTGGGCCTTCGTGAAGTGGACACAGAGCTGGGAGCTGGCAGGGGTCCTGGGGGCAGATCCAGAACCCAATGTTCTGGGAGCAAAGACGAGGCTCAGCCTGGCGGACGCAGAGGCCCCGGCGGCTGAGTCTGCACCCCCGGCCCTCTGCCCCTCCCTCCTCTAACCACCCAGGGCCTGGAGCCCTGGCCCCCTCCCTCTCCATGGCCCCACCTCCCACGTCCAGGCAGCAGCGACAGGAAGACTTGGTGCCACCCCCGCCATGAGTGAGCAGTGCCTGCCTGAGCAGTGCCCGCTGCCCGCTGCCAGCCTGGCCCTACCCGCATCCCGGGCCAGCCTCTCTTTCCCTGTTTCCCCACAGGGCTGCCTTTATTTTCCTATGCTGCGTGTCTCTGCGAGGTGCCCGACCCTGTGGGATGAGGCGAGCTCTGACCATGATGGTCCGAACCACCACCCAGTGACCTCATGCGAGGCAGACAAGGCCCTGAGACTTTTTCCTCACTTGTGGGCAGGGGTCCCCTCTTGAGAATCCAGGCAGAGGGCATGTGGGTGCTCTCGGGCACCCCAAGCACCCCCGATGCCACTGCAGACACTGCCCAGTGGGTGCCCGTGGCCCCTCCCAAGCAGGGCCCTGAGCAGGCCAGGGCCCCTGTACCCTAGCGTCACCTGGCCCCCAGTGCAGAAGCTCCGGGAAGATCAGGGGCAGGACAGGCCCTTGGAGACCAGGCCACTCACCAAGCAGCGGGCACCCTGCTGCCCACCCCCCCGGCTCTCCCAGGCCCCTGACCCAGGCTGCCGGCCACCCTGCCCCCCAGGCCATGGGAGGGGCAGGGAACGCCCTCCAGACCTGGCAGCCCAGCTCTGCCTGAGACAACATCCCAGCCGATAAGGCTGATTTCACGGCCCTGACTTGCTGACGTGGGGACCCACCAAGCCACTCCCTGAGGAGCGCCCCCGGGCCTGATAGGAGGGAGGCACGCCTGCCACCCAAGCTCAGCTAGCCTGTCAGCAAAGGCCAGAGCTAAGCGTCTGGCATGCCCGCTTCCCCGTGCCCCACGGCTACAGGGGTCACCATGGAGCCGTGTCCACCTGCAGGACACCTGGGCTGGGAAGGGACCTCCCTCCACGGTGGTGTCCGAGCCTCCTCAGCCCGGGCCATCCTAACCCCCTCCCATCACTGGACAGTGTCCACACACGTGGCCTATGCCCCTCCCCACCAAGCAGCTCTGGCCGGAGTGTGCTTGCCGCTGGCCCCCAGCCCCCACCTCGTCCACAAGGCAGGTGGCTCTCACTCCCCTCCCTCTGGGTGCCCAGTGCTCACACTGACCCCGGCCCCAGGGAGCCCCGCTCGGGACTGCAGGCTGGGGACCCCTCCTGCATTGTGAGGACACCCCCACCCTGCAGGGGCTGCGAGGATGAAGCCGGGGGGCACGCGGCTGGCGGCCCTTGAGTGACCCGCTGCTTCCTTCAGTTGGGAGGCCGGCCAAGGGCCTGCTCTCAGCACAGACCACCCCCCTGCCCCGCCGCAGCTCTGATGCTGGCGGCCGGAGATAAACCCCAGGAAGACCTTGGCCAGGCGGTGCAGGGCAGGGCGGTGATTACAGAAGCAAGGACACCGGGCCTCTGGGAGGCACACGGGCTCTGAGGGCAGGTTCCAGGCCCCTGGTCCCCACAGATGCCCCTCCCCCAGCAGAGCTGGCAGGTGGGCAGGGTGAGGGCCAGGACACAGGCCGGGTGGGCGGGTCGGCTGTGCACTGCTGTGCCTGAGACAGCCGGCCTGGCGTCCTCCCCAGATGGCAGGGGGTCCCAGGATGCTCAGCCTCCGGGCCTGCCTGGGGCCACAGAGTGGGGCCCAGGAACAGGCTCTAGGTCTCTGGGGACCTTGGCTGTTCTCTCGGGAGCAGGGGGCACAGTGGGTTTAGTCCGTGGGGGCGGGGGGCGGGAGAGGTGATGTGGCTCCACCTCCAGAGCTTCAAGGACCTTAGTAACCAGTCAGCTTGAAGCCCAGGGTCTTTGTCCCAGAGGGGAGAGGCCTGGGGACTTTCCAGAAAGTGGGAACAGCCCAGGACAGCTGTGACCGTGATCTGGCTTGGTCAGGCCCGTGGGGACTCTGACCCTCAGCCTCGCAGGATGCCCTGCCTGCCCTCTGGACCACCCTGTCTTGGGCTTCGAGTGAAGCTAGTGAATAGTTGCCCCCCAGATTCACACCTGCACCCCAGCCCCGGAAGCCGTGAGCATGCACATTTGGGAGCACGAGTCTTCAGGGCTGTAACTCAAGGGAGGCCCCTGAGCGCCCTTCATCCCGGTTCCCTGACGGGTGAGCGGACGGGAAGGGGGAGGCGAGACAGAGCCTCATGGGGCACGGCCCTGGAGACGGGGCGGGCACAGGAGGGCTGCTGCCGTGAGCCCAGCGCACTGGCATCCCCAGGGCCGACTGAGCGGCCGCAGCCACATCCTTGGGGCTCCAGTTCCCTGACCCCCAACCCCTGGTTGGAGCACGTTCTCTGGGGGTGATGCTCTCCAGCCTGGGTCGTTGGTCATGGACCACACACCTCCAGGAGCTCAGGCTGGGAGGGCGTGGCCCTGTGCTAAGCAGCTGCGAGCACCCTAGTGGCGGACAGACCCTGAGTGGCCTCACAGCAAGGGAGCTGGCTGCGGCCCCTCTGCCCACTGCCCCCATCCCCACAGGTCAGCACCAGGGTGGGGGCGGGCACACGGGGTGGGCAGATCCGGCCGGGAGATGCTCCTGCCTTGGCTGCCAGGCCAGCTCAACCCAGGAGGCTCTGCAGGACGCCAGGGCCACGCCTGCAGCTGGCTACCGGCTGGTCAGACGCCACCGGCTCACCTGTGCTCACCCCCACTCATCCCTTTACCCCACTGTTTATGGAGCCCCTCCCTTCAAGCCCCCCCCCCCCGAGGTTTGGGGGACACACTGTTCACGGGCATCGACGCAGCAGGGTGAGGGGTGATGTGGGGGCAGCAGGGACTCTGAGCCCAGTGAGTCTGTGGAAGGCTCAGTCCCAAGTGCTAAACCCCCACTGGGTCAGAGAGCAGGGCACTCTACTGGGACACCGTGCACCTGGGCCCCCAAGGCTGGGCCCCCGGGGCAGGTGAGTCTTGGTATGAC
Organism: Redunca redunca; assembly: GCA_006410935.1. Classification (NCBI taxonomy): domain Eukaryota; kingdom Metazoa; phylum Chordata; class Mammalia; order Artiodactyla; family Bovidae; genus Redunca; species Redunca redunca. The sequence continues at coordinate 23,481 of SJYQ01038588.1, forward strand.
TGCACCCCTGTGCCAGGGCAGGCGGCTCTCCTGTCCCTGGGGCAGGTGGGTACTTGCTGCCCTCTGTGAGGGTCGGCCAGATGCAGCAGCCGGAGGGAACGGGGCCAGATCACCATCGCACTGGGGGCCCCGCGGGCCTCCAGGCCGGCCGCTCCGCCCTCCCCTGGGCTCTGGGGCTAAGAGGTTTTAGAAATTCTGGTCCAGCTCACATCCGTACATGACTACTGGAGAGACCGTAGCTTTGACTGTTCAGACCTTTGTCGGCAAAGTGACGCCTCTGCTTTTTCACACACCGTCTAAGCTTCTCGTAGCTTTCCTTCCGAGGAGCAAGCATCTTAATTTCATGGCTGCATCACAGTCCACAGTAATTTTGGAGCCCAAGAAAAGAAACTCTGTCACTGTTTCCATTTTTCTCCATTTGCCATGACATGTATGGATATTAGAGTTAGACCATAAAGAAACCTGAGGGCCAAAAGGTTGATGCTTTTGAACCATGGTGCTGGAGAAGATTCTTCAGAGTCCCTTGGACTGCAAGGAGACCAAACAAGTCCATCCTGAAGGAAATCAATCCTGAATATTCATTGGAAGGGCTGATGCTGATGCTGAAGCTCCAATACTTTGGCCACCTGATGTGAAGAGTTGACTCATTGGAAAAGACTTTGATGCTGGGAGGGATTGGGGGCAGGAGAAGGGGACGACCGAGGATGAGATGGCTGGATGGCATCAGAGACTCAACGGACACCAGTTTGAGTAAACTCCGGGAGTTGGTGATGGACAGGGGAGCCTGGCCTGCTGCAGTCCATGGGGTCACAAAGGGTCGGACACGACAGGACAGCTGAACAACAACCCCAACCAATTTTCATGACGTGATGGGACCAGACGCCATGATCTTCGTTTTCTGAATGGTGTGTTTTAAGCCAGATTTTTCACTCTCCTCTTTCACCCTCACCAAGAGGCTCCTCAGTTCCTCTTCACTTCCTGCCATAAGGGTGGTGTCATCTGCATATCTGAGGTTATTGATATTTCTCCCGGCAATCTTGATTCCAGCTTGGGCTTCATCCAGCCCAGCATTTCGGATGATGCATAGAAATTAAATAAGCAGGGTGCCAATGTACAGCCTTGACACACTCCTTTCCCAGTTTTGAACCACTCCATTGTTCCATGTCTGGTTCTAACTTTTGCTTCTTGCCCTGAAAACAGGTTTCTCAGGAGGCAGGTCAGGTGGTCTGGTAGTCCCATCTCTTTAAGAATGTTCCATAGTTTGTTGTGATCCACACACTCAAAGGCTTTAGCATAGTCAATGAAGCAGAAATAGATATTTTTCTGGAACTCCTTTGCTTTTTCTGTGATGCAGTGGATGTTGGCAATTTGATCTCTGATTCCTCTGCCTTTTCTAAATCCAGCCTGTGTTTCTGGAATTTCTTGGTTCACATACTACTGGAGCCTGACTGGAAGGATTTTGAGCTTGAACCTGCTCGCACGTGAAATGAGCACAATTGTACGGTAGTTTGAACATTCTTTGGCGTTGCATTTCTCTGGGGTTGGAGTGAAAACAACTCTTCCAGTCCTGTGGTCCCTGCTGAGTTTTCCAAATCTGCTGGCACGTCAAGTGCAGCACTTGCACAGTATGAAGTTTTAGGTCTTAAAATAGCTCAGCTGCAATCCTATCACCTCCACTAGCTTTGTTCGTAATAATGCTTCCTAAGACCTACTTGACCTCACACTCCAAGATGTCTGGCTCTAGGTGAGTGATCACACCATCGTGGTTATCTGGGTCGTGAAGACCCTTTTTGTATAGTTTTCCTGTGTATTCTTGCCGCCTCTTCTTAATCTATTTTGCGTCTGTTAGGCCCTTGCTGTTTCTTTCCTCTATTGTGCCGATCTTTGCATGAAATATTCCCTTGGTATCTCTAATTTTCTTGAAGAAACCTCTAGTCTTTCTCATCCTATTGTTTCCCTCTATTTCTATTATAAAGAAATGGAGCATCCCTCATCGTCAACAGAAGGGCCGGAAATGCAGCACTTGGGTGCAGTCTCAGAAATGACAGAATGATCTCTGTGTCCAGGGCAGATCATCCGCTGTCACAGTGATCCACGTCTACGCCCCACCCACTAATGCCGGAGAAGCTGAATCTGAATGGTTCTGTCATGACCTACAAGACCTTCTAGAACTAACACCAAAAAAGATGTCCTTTTCATCATAGGGGACTAGCATGCAAAAGCAGGAAGTCAAGAGATACTTGGAGTAACAGGCACGTTTGGCCTTGGAGTACAAGACGAAGCAGGGCAAACCTAACAGAGTTTTGCCGAGAGGACGCACTGGCCATAGAGAGCACCCTCTCCCAACAGCACGGGAGGCGACTCCACACGCGGACGTCACCAACGGCCAGACTGAGATCAGATCGATTTCTTCTCTGCAGACGAAGATGGAGAAGCTCTGTATAGTCAGCAAAAACAGGACCTGGAGCTGACTGTGGCTCAGATCAGTTCAGTTCAGTTCAGTCGCTCAGTCTTGTCTGACTCTGCAACCCCACAGACTGTGGCCTCCCTGTCCATCACTAACTCCCGGGGCTCACTCAGACTCACATCCGTCGAGTCGGTGATGCCGTCCAAACCTCTCATCCCCCGTCGCCCCCTTCTCCTCCTGCTCAGTCTTTCCCAGCATCAGGGTCCTTTCTGATGAGTCAGTTCTTCATGTCATGTGGTCAGAGTATTGGAGCTTCAGCTTCAGCATCAGTCCTTCAGTGAGCAGTCAGACCTGATCTCCTTTAGGATGGACTGGTTGGCTCTCCTTGCAGGCCAAGGGACTCTCAAGAGTCTTCTCCAGCACCACAGTTCAAAAGCATCAATTCTTTGGCACTCAGCTTTCTTTATAGTCCAACTCTCACATCCATACATGACCACTGGAAAAAACATGGCTTTGACTAGATGGATCTTTGTTGGCAAAGATCTGTCTCTGCTTTTTAATATGCTGTCTAGGTTGGTCATAACTTTCCTTCCAAGGAGCAAGTATCTTTAAATTTCATGGCTGCAGTCACCATCTGCAGTGATTTTCTAGCTCCCAAAATAAAGTCTGTTACTGTTTCCACTGTTTCCCCATCTATTTCCCATGAAAGATGGGACCAGCTGTGATGACCTTAGTTTTCTCAATATTGAATTTTAAGCCAAATTTTTCACTCTCCTCTTTCACTTTCATCAAGAGGCTCTTTAGTTCTTCCTCACTTTCTGCCATAAGGGTGGTGTCATCTGCATATCTGAGGTTATTGATATTTCTCCCGGCAATCTTGATTCCAGCTTATGCTTCATCCAGCCCAGCATTTCTCATGATGTACTCTGCATATAAGTTAAACAAGCAGGGTGACAATATACAGCCTTGACATACTCCCTTCCCTATTTGGAAACAGTCTGTTGTTCCATGTCCAGTTCTAACTGTTGCTTCCTGACCTGCATACAGATTTCTCAGGAAGCAGGTCAGGTGGTCTGGTATTCCCATCTCTTTCAGAATTTTCCAGTTTGTTGTGATCCACACATCAAAGGCTTTGGCATAGTCAATAAAGCAGAAGTAGGTGTTTTTCTAGAACTCTCTTGCTTTTTCTTTGATCCAGTGGATGTTGGCCATTTGATCTCTGGTTCCTCTGCATTTTCTAAATCCAGCTTGAAAATCAGGAAGTTCATGGTTCACGTACTGTTGAAGTGGCTCATATCATCAGCTCCTTATTGCAGAATTCAGGCTTAAACTGAAGAAAGTAGGGAAAACCACTACACCATTCAGGTATGACCTCAGTCAAATCCCTTATGATTATATAGTGGAGATGGTGGACAAATTCAAGGGATTATGTCTTGTAGACAGAGTGCCTGAAGAACTATGGGTGGAGATTCATGATACTGTACGGGAAGCAAGACCAAAACCATCCGAAAGAAAAAGAAATTCAAGAAGGCAAAGTGAT
>SJYQ01038588.1:27528-41466 GCA_006410935.1 Redunca redunca
CGGGGGCCACGCCTCTGCGGGGTGTGGGAGCCCCCATGTTTCTTTCGTGACCTCAGATCACACCTGCCCGCTCATTACAGAACGCCAGCCCCTTGCACACCTGTGCTCACAGCAGGGCTACAGTTGCCAAGAGGAGGAGGCCACTCAGTGTTTAGCCGTGGGTGAGTGGATCCACAAAACGTGGTCCATCCCCCGGTGGAATAGTGCTCAGTCTTCCAGAGGAAGGAAACCCTGACACAAGCTGCAACCTGGGCGGGCTTCGAGGACATGCTGCTCAGAGAAACAGTCCAGTCACAGAAGGGCAGATGCCGTCTGACTCCACTCACAGGGGTCCCTGGAGGGGCCACAGCCATAGACACAGGAAGGGCAGGGAGGGGGCAGGGGCTGGCGGAGGGGGAGGGGAGCGGGCCTGCAGTGGGGACAGAGGGTCTGTCTGGAAAGGTGGGAAACTTCTGGAGGAGACGTTGGCAATGCTTGCACAGCATGTGAATGGGCTCAGCGCTGCTGAAACCTCACGTGCAAACGGTTAGGATGGCAGGCTTTATGTTGTGGGCATTTTGCCACATTGTTTAAAAAATAACTTAAAAAATCAACCCCTCTGGGCAGCATAATCCATAGAAAGGAAGGCAGGGCAACTCCTGGACGGAGGAGCAGGGTCAGGGAAGAGCTGTGTCCAGGCCCGCTCCCAGCACAGACCTGGCCCCTGCCTACCCTCCACACCAAAGGACTTGACCTGAGGCTCCAGACCAGGAGGACTGGGCTTCCCTGGGGGCTGCATGGACACACGTCCCGCTGACTGGGGCTGGAACCATTCTCTCCTGTTCTTTTGCCGCAGATACTGATGAAGCCCCGCCATGCACACACGCAGGGCACTGCTATCTGCCTGAACCCCACAGACCAACCCAGGGTTGCTCAGGGAGGGGCCAGGCGGGCACTGCTTCCCAAGGGGATCTGAGGATGGGCTGGCACAGGCAGCTGGCTGCCCTCGGGGTCTCATGGGGTCTCTCAGCCCAGGGCCGGCACCTCCCACTGGGAGCCGGGTTCACCCGGCCCACATGGATCTACGGGTTCTCTGGCCCGCAGCCGTGCGCTCAGCTCGGGGCCAGTGAAAGCAGGGCTATCCCCAGCAAAGGAGAGATCTGCTGGGGCCTCCCCGTCCTCAGGAAAACAAAGGCTCCAGGCCAGAGAGGAAGGAAGGAAGGGAACCCGGCTCAGAATGCGGCCAAGCCCCAGGCTGCCTGCAGATCGACCAGACGTCTCTGTGGCTGCTGCTCCCACTCCATAGGGGGGTATTGGGGTGAGAGACACCAGTGTCGGGGCCTCCAGGTGCCCCACTCTTGCAAATCAGACCCTCTGCCCAGCAGCGCCCTTATCACATAGGGAAGCAAGGCTTCCCAGACTGCGGGAGGGTGCTTCTTACGCAGCGGCCCTGGGCACGGGGCTGCCCGGGGCAGGCTGTTCACAAGGACCCTGAGGCCATGTCCAGGCCTGTGCAGGGGGGAGGGGGCCTTGTCTTCAGAGATGCCGGCCCAGCCCTGGAGGGCAGGGCGGCTGCCACCTGCAGGCCAGGCCAGGCCTCTTCGAGCTGCTGAGTGCCTGCTCTTCTGGCCTCAGGGATGCAGGCCTGGCCCACTGTCCCCAGGGACACCGCCTTCCTGGGGCTACAGACATGGGCCTGGGGGTAGAGCTCGGGGACCTGAGAACATGGCCTGCCTCCCGGACTCACCACTGGGGACCAGCGGGCCAGCCCACACTCAGGTTATGGCTGTCCCATCCCGGAGGGACACTGAGCCCCAGGCAGTGGTCCTGCAGCCCCCAGGGACCTCAGTGAGGGGTGCCTATGGGTGGGGGATTGGCCCCCATAGCTTTAGTCCCTCTGTCCCTTCAGGGCACCGTGGGCAGGAGGGTGGCATCAGCCCAGCCCACAGGTGACCAACGCCACAGGTAGGGCTTGGAGGGCAGGAGGCTCCCGCCCCCCTTCACCCTCGAGGACAGAGCCCGGTGCTGGGGTGTCCGCGGGAGGCAGGGAGGCCAGGAATGGATCTGCATGGAGCCCCAGGTGTGCTGGGCACCCTCTACCCGCTCTCGGGGCTCTCTCAGCTTCGGGGCAGCCCCTCCTCTGTGAGAATCCCAGCACAGAGGCAGCCTCCTTCCACCTCAAAAAGCCTCGGAGCCGGAAGTGTCGGAGCGTTTGGCGGGAAAGTGCCAGAGGCTGGGGGCTGTCCTGCCCTCCCCAGCAGTAGGGCGGAGGCCACATGGATGCTTCTTGTTTGCACACAGGGCTGGCCCAGCTGCTTTATTTAGTTTTGAGATTTATGAGGTTTTAATTAAGTCCTATCTATTGACGCAGTTACTGATCAGCACCCAGAGTGGGGAATGGTCTGAGAGACAGAGAGAATAAGAGAGACACAGACAGAGATGGGGAGAGAGACAGACACAGAGGTGCTGAGAGACAGAGAGAGAGGCAAGAGGGACACAGACACAGAGGTGGTGAGCAGCAGAGCGGAGGCTGCCGTGCTGGCCGGGTGGGCAGGCCGGATGAGGCCTTCTGGCCACTCTCTGGTCTCAGCCCAAAACAGGCTCCTGGGCTCTGGGGTCAGAGGTCAGAGGTTGGCAGCAGTGACATGGTGGGAGGGGGACGATGGGTACTGTAATGGCAATAGCCAGGCAGGGCCATGGACCAGCCCACCCAGAATCCCTCCTCCCTGCGTCCTACTCCGAGCTCCTGGCTGGAGAGTCAGGCCTGCACATGCACCTCCCCCAGAGCATCCTGGGGAGGGTCCGACCAAGAGGGATTGGGTCCAGGTGGACATGTCAGGGTGAGTCTGAGGGCCTGGGCTCAGCCCTTTTTCTCCTCAAGAAGACCTGGAGGGCCCCCAGGCAACTGACAGCGGGCGCCAAGGGCTTCTTCACTGGTGTTCACAGCAGCCCAGGTGGGCAGCCCGAGTGCCCGTCGATGGGTGAGCAGATGGACACATGAAATGCAGTTTGTCCATCGGTGGACGTTGCTCAGCCTTAAAGGGGAAGGAAACCCTGACACAGGCTGCAGCGTGGATCACCCTCAAGGATGTGATGCTCAGAGAAATAATCCAGGCACAGAAGGACGGATGCTCTCTGACTTCCCCCCAGAGGAGGTCCCTGGAGGGGTCTCCTCCATAGCCATAGGAAGTGGACAGGGGGCCAGGGGCTGGGGCCATGGGGGAGGGGAGTGAGTGTCCAGCGGGGACGGAGCATCTGTTTGGGAAGATGAACAGTTCTGGGGATGATGGTGGGGAAGGTAACACAGCCAGGGGAATGTCAGGGTCCCGACTGTGCGCTTGGAAATGACTGACATGGCAAACTCTATATGATGTGTTTCTTACCACAGATAAAAAGTTTTAAAATGTTAATGGAGAAGGAAAGTGTTAAAGTAATAATGGAACATTTTCCCACAGTAAAAAATGAAAGTCCTCAGAAGAAAGGGATTCAGGGGCAACCCACTGAGAGAAGTGGAAACCTCAACATCTGGGCACAACTGAGCGACGCGCCAGGACTAAAGGAACTTCCAGAAGGGCTACAGGTGGATACAGAAGGATGGCCCCCAGTGCCCACCATCCGCAGAGCCCGCTAGGCTCAGAGGCTGCCCTGGGCCACTGGGGAATCTGAACGGTTCCAAGAGAGGTGGAGGCTACACCACCGACCATGCTGCAGGTGATTGTCTATCCCCAGCCACGCAGAACACCCTTTTGGAGTGATTATCCACAGTCGCCCATATCACCCTGCGGGTGACTGTCTATCCACAGTCCCCCAGAACACCCTGCAGGGTGGTTGTCTATCCACAGTCGCCCAGAACACCTGCAGGGTGGTTGTCTATCCACAGTCGCCCAGAACACCCTGCAGGTGATTGCCTATCCACAGTCGCCCAACACCCTGTGCCATGATTATCTATGCACAGTCACCCAGAACACCCTGCAGGTGATTGTATATCCACAGTCACCCAGAACACCTTATGGGGTGATTGCCTATCCACAGTCGCCCAGAACACCCTGTGCCGTGATTATCTATCCACAGTTGCCCACAACACCTTATGGGGTGATTGCCTATCCACAGTCACCCAGAACACACTGTGCCGTGATTATCCACAGTTGCCCAGAACACCCTGTGGGTGGTTGTCTATCCACAGTCGCCCAGAACACCCTGCAGGGTGATTGTCTATCCACAGTTGCCCAGAACACCCTGTGCCGTGATTGTCTATCCACAGTCACCCAGAACACCCTAGGCCGTGATTATCTATCCACAGTCGCCCAGAACACCCTGCAGGGTGATTGTCTATCCACAGTCGCCCAGAACACCCTGTGCCGTGATTATCCACAGTTGCCCAGAACACCCTGTGGGTGGTTGTCCATCCACAGTCACCCAGAACACCTTATGGGGTGATTGTCTGTCCACAGTCACACAGAACACCCTGTGCCGAGATTATCTATCCACAGTCGACCAGAACACCCTGTGGGTGGTTGTCTATCCACAGTTGCCCAGAACACCCTGCAGGTGATTGTCTATCCACAGTCACCCAAAACACCTTATGGGGTGATTGTCTATCCACAGTCGCCCAGAACACCCTGTGCCGTGATTATCTATCCACAGTCGCCCAGAACACACTGCAGGGTGATTGTCTATCCACAGTCGCCCAGAACACCCTGCAGTGTGATTGTCTATCCACAGGTGCCCAGAACACCCTGTGCCGTGATTGTCCACAGTTGCCCAGAACACCCTGTGGGTGGTTGTCTATCCACAGTCACCCAGAACACCTTATGGGGTGATTGTCTGTCCACAGTCGCCCAGAACACCTTATGGGGTGATTGTCTGTCCACAGTCGCCCAGAACACCCTGCGGGTGATTGCCTATCCACAGTCGCCCCGAACACCCTGTGCCGTGATTGTCTATCCACAGTCGCCCAGAACACCCTGTGCTGTGATTGTCTATCCACAGTCACCCAGAACACCGTGTGCCGTGATTATCTATCCACAGTCGACCAGAACACCCTGTGGGTGGTTGTCTATCCACAGTTTCCCAGAACACCCTGCAGGTGATTGTCTATCCACAGTCGCCCAAAACACCTTATGAGGTGATTGTCTATCCACAGCCTCCCAGAACACCCTGTGCCGTGATTATCTATCCACAGTCGCCCAGAACACCCTGCAGTGTGATTGTCTATCCACAGTTGCCCAGAACACCGTGTGGGTGGTTGTCTATCCACAGTCACCCAGACACCTTATGAGGTGATTGTCTGTCCACAGTCGCCCAGAACACCCTGCGGGTGATTGCCTATCCACAGTCGCCCCGAACACCCTGTGCCGTGATTGTCTATCCACAGTCGCCCAGAACACCCTGTGCTGTGATTGTCTATCCACAGTCACCCAGAACACCCTGTGCCGTGATTATCTATCCACAGTCACCCAGAACACCCTGCAGGTGATTGTCTATCCACAGTCGCCCAGAACACCCTGTGCCATGATTATCTATCCACAGTCGCCCAGAACACCTTATGGGGTGATTGCCTATCCACAGTCACCCAGAACACCTTATGGGGTGATTGCCTATCCACAGTCGCCCAGAACACCCTGCAGCTGATTCTCTATCCACAGTTGCCCAGAAACCCTGCAAGTGATTGTCTATCCACAGTCACCCAGAACACCCCATGCCATGATTATCCACAGTCACCCAGAACACCCTGTGCCGTGATTATCCACAGTCACCCAGAGCACCCCATGCCATGATTATCCACAGTCACCCAGAACACCCTGTGCTGTGATTATCTATCCACAGTCACCCAAAACATCCTGTGCCGTGATTATCTATCCACAGTCACCCAGAACACCCTGCAGGTGATTGTCTATACACAGTCACCCAGAACACCCTCTGCTGTGATTATCTATCCACAGTCGCCCAGAACACCCTGCAGGTGATTGTCTATCCACAGTTGCCCAGAACACCCTGCAGGTGATTGTCTATCCACAGTCACCCAGAATACCTTATGGGGTGATTGCCTATCCACAGTCGCCTGGAACCCCCTGCGGGTGATTGTCTATCCACAGTCACACAGAACACCTTATGGGGTGATTGTCTATCCACAGTCACCCAGAACACCTTATGGGGTGATTGCCTATCCACAGTCGCCCTGAACACTCTGCAGGTGATTGTCTATCCACAGTTGCCCAGAACACCCTGTGCCGTGATTATCTATCCACAGTTGCCCAAAACATTCTGTTCTGTGTTTGTCTATCCAGTCACCCAGAACACCCTGTGCCATGATTATCTATCCACAGTCACCCAGAACACCCTGTGCCATGATTATCTATCCACAGTCACCCAGAATACCTTATGGGGTGATTGCCTATCCACAGTCGCCCAGAACACTCTGCAGGTGATTGTCTATCCACAGTCGCCCAGAACACCCTGTGGGGGGTTGTCTATCCACAGTCGCCCAGAACACCCTGTGCCGTGATTATCCACAGTTGCCCAGAACAACCTGCAGGTAATTGTCTATCCACAGTCACCGAGAACACCTTATGAGGTGATTGTCTGCCCACAGTCGCCCAGAACACCCTGTGCCATGATTGTCTATCCACAGTCACCCAGAACAACCTGTGCAATGATTATCAATCCACAGTCGCCCAGAACACCCTGCAGGGTGATTGTCTATCCACAGTCGCCCAGAACACCCTGTGTCGTGATTATCTATCCACAGTCGCCCAGAACACCCTGCAGGGTGATTGTCTATCCACAGTCACCCAGAACACCCTGTGCCATGATTATCTATCCACAGTCACCCAGAACAACTTATGGGGGTTATTGCCTATCCACAGTCGCCCTGAACACTCTGCAGGTGATTGTCTATCCACAGTCGCCCAGAACACCCTGTGCCGTGATTATCTATCCACAGTCGCCCAGAACACCCTGCAGGGTGATTGTCTATCCACAGTCGCCCAGAACACCCTGTGGGGGGTTGTCTATCCACAGTCGCCCAGAACACCCTGTGCCGTGATTATCTATCCACAGTCGCCCAGAAAACCCTGCAGGTTATTGTCTATCCACAGTCACCCAGAACACCCTGTGCCGTGATTATTTATCAACAGTCACCCAGAACACCCTCAGGTGATTGTCTATCCACAGTTGCCCAGAACACCCTGCAGGTGATTGTCTATCCATAGTCGCCCAAAACACCTTATGGGGTGATTCTCTATCCACAGTCGCCCGGAACACCCTGCGGGTGATTGTCTATCCACAGTCGCCCAGAATACCCTGTGCCGTGATTATCCACAGTTTCCCAGAACACCCTGCAGGTGATTGTCTATCCACAGTCACCCAGAACACCCTGCAGGGTGATTGTCTATCCACAGTCGCCCAGAACACCCTGCCGGTGATTGTCTACCCACAGTCGCCCAGAACACCCTGCAGGGTGATTGTCTATCCACAGTCGCCCAGAACACCCTGTGGGTGGTTGTCTATCCACAGACACCCAGAACACATTATGGGGTGATTGTCCACAGTCGCCCAGAACACCTTATGGGGTGATTGCCTATCCACAGTCACCCAGAACACCCTGCGGGTGATTGCCTATCCACAGTCGCCCCGAACACCCTGTACCGTGATTGTCTATCCACAGTCGACCAGAACACCCTGTGCCATGATTGTCTATCCACAGTCACCCAGAACACCCTGTGCCGTGATTATCTATCCACAGTCGCCCAGAACACTCTGCAGGTGATTGTCTATCCACAGTCACCCAGAACACCTTATGTGGTGATTGCCTATCCACAGTCGCCCAGAACACCCTGCAGGTGATTGTCTATCCACAGTCACCCTGAACACCTTATGGGGTGATTGCCTATCCACAGTGGCCCAGAACACCCTGCGGGTGATTGTCTATCCATAGTTGCCTAGAACACCCTGTGCCATGATTATCTATCCACAGTCACCCAGAACACCTTATGGGGTGATTGCCTATCCACAGTCGCCCAGAACACTCTGCAGGTGATTGTCTATCCACAGTTGCCCAGAACACCCTGTGCCGTTATTATCTATCCACAGTCGCCCTAAACATCCTGTTCTGTGTTTGTCTATCCACAGTCACCCAGAACACCCTTCAGGTGATTGTCTATCCACAGTTGCCCAGAACACCCTGTGCCATGATTATCTATCCACAATTGCCCAGAACACCCTGTGCCATGATTGTCTATCCACTGTCACCCAGAACACCCTGTGCCGTGATTATCTGTTCACAGTCGCCTAGAACACCCTGCAGGGTGATTGTCTATCCACAGTCACCCAGAACACCCTGCAGGTGATTGTCTATCCATAGTCGCCCAAAACACCTTATGGGGTGATTATCTATCCACATTCGCCCGGAACACCCTGCGGGTGATTTTCTATCCACAGTCGCCCAGAATACCCTGTGCCGTGATTATCCACAGTTGCCCAGAACACCCTGCAGGTGATTGTCTATCCACAGTCACCCAGAACACCTTATGGGGTGATTGTCTGTCCACAATCGCCCAGAACACCCTGCCGGTGATTGTCTCCGCACAGTCGCCCAGAACACCCTGCAGGTGATTATCTTTCCACAGATGCCCAGAACACCCTGTGGGTGGTTGTCTATCCACAGTCACCCAGAACACCCTGCGCCGTGATTATCTATCCACAGTCGCCCAGAACACCCTGCAGGGTGATTGTCTATCCACAGTCACCCAGAACACCCTGTGCTGTGATTATCTATCCACAGTCGCCCAGAACACCTTATGGGGTGATTGCCTATCCACAGTCGCCCAGAACACCCTATGGGGTGATTGCCTAATCACAGTCGCCCAGAACACCCTGCAGCTGATTCTCTATCCACAGTTGCCCAGAAACCCTGCAGGTGATTGTCTATCCACAGTCACCCAGAACACCCTGTGCCGTGATTATCCACAGTTGCCCAGAACACCCTGCAGGTAATTGTCTATCCACAGTCACCCAGAACACCCTGTGCTGCGATTATCTATCCATAGTCACCCAAAATATCCTGTGCCGTGATTATCTATCCACAGTCGCCCAGAACACCCTGCAGGTGATTGTCTATACACAGTCACCCAGAACACCCTCTGCTGTGATTATCTATCCACAGTCACCCAGAACACCCTGCAGGTGATTGTCTATCCACAGTTGCCCAGAACACCCTGCAGGTGATTGTCTATCCACAGTCACCCAGAATACCTTATGGGGTGATTGCCTATCCACAGTCGCCCGGAACACCCTGTGTGTGATTATCTATCCACAGTCGCCCAGAACACCCTGCAGGTGATTGTCTATCCACAGTCACCCAGAATACCTTATGGGGTGATTGCCTATCCACAGTCGCCCAGAATACCCTGCGGGTGATTGTCTATCCACAGTCGCCCAGAACACCCTGCAGGGTGATTGTCTATCCACAGTCACCCAGAACACCTTACAGGGTGATTGCCTATCCACAGTCGCCCAGAACACCCTGTGCCGTGATTGTCTATCCACAGTCACCCAGAACACCCTGTGCCATGATTATCTATCCACAGTCACCCAGAACACCCTGTGCCATGATTATCTATCCACAGTCACCCAGAACACCTTATGAGGTGATTGCCTATCCACAGTCGCCCAGAACACTCTGCAGGTGAATGTCTATCCACCGTTGCCCAGAACACCCTGTGCCGTGATTATCTATCCACAGTCGCCCAGAACACCCTTCAGGTGATTGTCTATCCACAGTTGCCCAGACACCCTGTGCCATGATTATCTATCCACAGTTGCCCGGAACACCCTGTGCCATGATTATCTATCCACAGTCGCCCAGAACACCCTGCAGGTGATTGTCTATCCACAGTCACACAGAACACCTTATGGGGTGATTGTCTATCCACAGTCACCCAGAACACCCTGCAGGTGATTGTCTATCCACAGTCGCCCAGAACACCCTGTGGGGTGATTGCCTATCCACAGTCGCCCAGAACACCCTGCGGGTGATTGCCTATCCACAGTCGCCCAGAACACCCTGTGCCGTGATTATCTATCCACAGTCGCCCAGAACACCCTGCAGGTGATTGTCTATCCACAGTCACCCAGAACACCCTCTGCTGTGACTATCGACAGTCACCCAGAACACCCTGCAGGTGATTGTCTATCCACAGTCACCCAGAACACCCTGTGCCGTGATTATCCACAGTCACCCAGAACACCTTATGGGGTGATTGTCTGTCCACAGTCGCCCAGAACACCCTGCCGGTGATTATCTATCCACAGTCGCCCAGAACACCCTGACGGTGATTATCTATCCACAGTCACCCAGAACACCCTGCCAGTGATTATCTATCCACACTCGCCCAGAACACCCTGCAGGTGATTGTCTATCCACAGTCGCCCAGAACACCCTGTGGGTGGCTGTCTATCCACAGTCGCCCAGAACACCCTGTGGGTGGTTGTCTATCCACAGTCGCCCAGAACTGATGGCCGCACCCCCAGCAGCCAGGACCCCACAAGGTGGCTTGATCAGCGGAAGTTCATTTGCTCTGTCCTGGAGGCGGGAAGTCCCAGGTCGAGGGCCTGCAGGGCTGCCCCCCAAGGCTCTAAAGGGAGGATTGTCATGCTCTCGCCCTCCGCTGTGGGGATTTGCTCTGGTCTTCGGCATCCTCAGCATCCTCGGCATGTGGAAGCATCACCCCGACCTCTGCCTTCACCTTCCCATGGCGTCCGGCCTCGCTGGTGTGTGTTCGTCTCCACATTCCCCCCTTTTATAAACAATAATCTCACAGGAATAGGGTCCAGCCAATGACCTCATGTCACCTCTGTCACCTCTGAAAAGATCCGATCTCCCAGTAAGGTCACATTGGGAGGTACTCGGGGTTCAGATGCCACACATGAATGTGGGGGGACATAGCTCACCCACGGCACTGGGAGTAACCTGGCGCCCACCACAGTAGGAGGATAAGCAAGCCTGGTGAACGACAGCACAGCACCGCCCGGCAACAGAAAGAGCAAGTTTCTGATACGATGCGCGCAAATCTCAAGTTCAAAGGGCTCCTCCTTACGCCTCTCAGCGCAAATCATAAAACAGGGGAGATGGTGAGGGAAGCCAGAAGGACCTAGCAGAGTGCCGGAGGGGCTCTGGACCTTTTGAGGGGGGCAGATTCCTCAGGCCTCGCACTACCAAGCCCCCATCACACCTCAATTATAGAGAGGCAGGGGAGAAGACAGCAGGGCCCACTTGGCAGCTCCACACCCACCAGTTACAGGACCAAGGTGTTGCGGTGGTTGTTTTTAGTCACCAAGTCATGTCCGACTCTTTGTGACCCCATGGGCTATAGCATGCCAGGCACCCCCGTCCTTCGCTGTCGCTGAGTCTGCCCAAGTTCACTGAGTCAGTGATGTCATCCAAACACCTCGTCCTCTGTCGGCCTCTTCTCCTTCCATGTTCCATCTTTCCCAACCGGGGTCTTTTCCAACAAGTCAGCTATTTAAATGCTTGAAGAAGTCTGAATTTCATCTGATATTTAGGCCAATTATTGCTCCAGCTCAAGGGCGCCAAACAACCCTCAGGCTTGCCGGTCCTGGAAGAGTTCCTGCAGATGCGTGGATGCTGAGAAGCCAGCGCAGGGGTGGGGGTGACACCCCGGGAGCGCTCGCTGTGAAACACCTCGGCCAAACAGAAGGAAGAGCTCAACCCATGTGAGCCACCATCAGACTCCAGACACGCAGGCTTCGTGGCCAGTGGGCCACTCACCTTGCCCACGACCACCCCTGGTCCCCATGTCTGCAGCGACCTAGGCCTCCGGTGAGCTCCTGGCAGTGGCTGGAGCTGCCCCTGGATGGCCTCTGGGAAGTGCCAGAAGGGACAGCTGTCCCCCACCAAACTGCACACTGGCCCTCTGGTTCACAGGTGCAGCCGGCACCCAGCCCTGCTCGGAGCTTTGACCAGCTTATCAGTGAGCTGTGCCAATGCTTCCTGCCTGAGGGGAAGGCAGGAGACCTCCCCATACCTGGGTAAACTTCCGTGGCCTGGAGCTCGGCCCACTTCATGCCAAGAGGCCAAAGGACTGAGATGCCTATGGTTTGGCCAAGAGCTACTGTTTGAGCGCTGGTCTTGTTTGAGCCCAGATTTCAGACAGGAGGCTGCAGTGGGCGCTGGCATCCTTAGAGGACACTGCACGCCCCACCCCGGAGACCCGAGACCAGTTTGCAGGAAAGGTCTTAAAAGCCGACGCTAAGCAGGGGGCACGCTGCCCCACCTCCCGGCTCTCTGTGTGGAGTCCCGTCTTCAGGCAGAGGCGGGGTCGACTCTGCAGACTATAACAGAGGCAGTTCAGGCAGTGCTGGGGGGTGGGCGCCAGGGGGCCGAGGCCACACAGGGGCGGCGTCCAGGCGCCCGGGGAAGGGTCTGGCCGGGCACAGGGGCCACAGAGGGTTGCAGGAGTCTCGGCCCATGGCCCACCCTGCAGCTGGAGCTGGAGCCCACGTCCGAGCAGGAAGAGGGAAAATGCGCTGATCACTCTCTGCCCTGGAGACGCTGGGAGCGCCGGGAAGGCTGAGCAGGCAGGACACTGCGGGCCCCAGGCTACTGCGGGGGGCATCTGCAACGCCAGGCAGTGAAGCCCCCAGTCTCCCTGGGGCCTCGTTATATAGGCCTGTGGACCCCGAGGGGGTTGGGCCTGGAAAATGCCCTACAACACCACCACCACCCACCCCGCCGCCCCCAATGCCCCACCAGAAGGAGGCAGCCTGGCTGCAGAGGGCGCAGTCACGAGGCAGAAAGAACGTGTGAGGCTGGTCATGCGGCCTGGCTCAGCGGCTGGCGGACAGCATCCCAAGAAGCCGGGGACTCGGGGCTTGGAAGTGCTCCCGAGGAACAGGGCAGGTGCTTTCTGCTGCAGGACCAGGCCAGGAGGGCAGGGAGGGGACCTGGGGCAGCCCCGGCCTCACCCCCACCGCCCCATCTCCTGGCAGCCCAGGCTGGGTCTCGCGGGTCAGCTTGGTGGGGTGCTGCCTACACAGCGGCGTGACCCCCAGGCTGCTGGCCCACCTCGCCTGCCTTAGATGTCTGTCAGATGAAGTGATAGTAGACCCAGCCCCCTCGAGACTGTCCCTGCTCAAGCTGCTCCACCCGGGGCTGGTGCCGGGGTCCAGCCCCGGCGGGTCCAGGGAATTCGAAGGTGGGGACGGCGTCAGCGTCCTTGGAAAAATACATATTTAATCACAGATCTATAGAGAGATTAGAAACGGATAGTGTAGTAGGAAAATTAGTGGAGAAAAAGAGGCTGAATAACTTGGTTTACATGGAATAGCATCCATGCTCCAGATGGGAATTCAGCCAGAAAAACGGGAGCAAGAATGAAACGACATGGGGGAATCAGTCTTTCCGGAAACAGATCCGATTTCTTTATTTTGGGGTTAGCTTATATACCTTTTGTTACACATAGGGATGAATACAGAGTCACATGGGGGTCAGCAGTCCTGACCTTTATCAAAATCAGGTGCTTCACATAAATGTATAAAAAAAGGTCTCAGGGAATTTACATCATCTTCTGGCCATGAGACCTGCTGACATTTTATGATCCCTTCTTTCTGAACCAAAAACTTATTTCTTCCAAGGGTGTTTTTTCTTAAACCAGGCACCACCCTCCAAACAAAGTTACATTCCTATAGGGTGAGGGTGTAGTGAGTTACAATCAAGAAAGGAATTTATTTAACCCAAGGTTAACATGATTAATCTTAAAGGTTAATACTTATTTCTCCTATATGCTAGTTATATTCATTATAAGGGCAGGGAGCATGGAGATTTAGCAGCAAACATCAACCCAACAAGTGAAAATCCCTTCACCAATGTTCCCCTTAAGATCTATTTAGTCTTAGAATAGTGATAAAGTTACATTTTTACATAGCAAGGACACAGTGATT